>OY755183.1:13082456-13400155 GCA_963576735.1 Bedellia somnulentella
GTAGCAAAGTCATGAGTTTTTCTCCTTCAGAAACATGTCTCATTTTATTGTTTTTTAACTAAGTGACCAACATTTCTTCATAAAAAATGATTGTAAGGACAATCATAATAATAACATAACATAAACGTTCACGCCGAATATCCCCGAAGAGGTTGGCAGAGGTACTAATACTTCTGAACATCATTTGACTTTGTCAACTGGTGTTCAGAGTACCCACGTTTTGCATGGACAGTGTACTCACGTGATAGGGGGCAAGCCTATCGCCGTTTTGTACGAATACACTGTCACATGACTAAGTACAACTCAGCCATGTGGGTTTCCTCACGATGTTTTCCCTCACCAATCGTAACTCATAATAACCCTCATAAATCATAATATCACTAATCATGCAACAGATTTTTACGAATATTTGTTTTAATATTAGCCGTGTAGTATAGGCGTTTTAAATGGGGTTAGGGCGATGCGGCTAGGGACTCATCACCAGCGATACTTTATTTCTACCATCTTCTCCCCTATCAACTTCCAAATGTGGCTAAGGAGTGTCAAACTCTAAAGCTTTGTTTACCCCTTTTAGGGATTAATGGCCGTGAGTGTATGTATGTATGTATTATAATACTAATAGTAGATTTTTTTAGTATTAGTGCAATAATATGTATTCAATTATTCATGTAAAAAGAAAATGGTTAGGTTTTAAGGTTCTGCATATGTATTTAATTCAAGAACTGAGTTAATTGGAGTGCAGCGTGTAATCGTAATGACAGAAATGGCAAAAAGAATGATGTTTGTATGCAAACCATGATAGAAAAGTTTACCACAAACATAAAAAATTGCAATCAATAGTAAATATGTAGTAGAGTTAGTATTTATAATTAAAAGGAACATACATATTCTCACGGCTAAGAATCCCTTGAACGGGTATCCAGAGCTAGGAATTACAAATTCCTCAGTCACTTTTAGAAGTTGCATGGGAAAAAGATGGCGAAATAATTTTTGTTGGTGATGGGTCTCTAACCGCATCGCCCAAAAACCCCTAATAGTGGTGCCCGTTGGTTTCCTCTTACGTACAACCACTGGAAGAAATAGGGTAGTGCAATTCTAAGCCACTAAAATTTCAACTAAAAGTAAGTACCTCTGAACAGGATAAAAAATCTAAGAGAGTATAAAACAAACAAACAACAGAATCAGATCACTTTTAAAACAAAGCTAAGATAAAATTCACACGTACTCTTATAATATTAATCTTATCTTCTTAGGTAGGCTTCAAAGGGCTATATTTGTTGAAGCATAAAGGTAAAATTTATACAAACATTCTTTATATTCTAGGGATCCCTGTCCAGTCAAACTAGTCAATTCACGGGTGTCCGCCTGCGGGTAGGAAGAGCGGGCTCAATTTTGATTGTTCCGAGTTACGCCCTGAGATAATATCGAAAAATAACGATGAATATTTCACATTCCATTTAATGGTAGATAAAAAATCTCGATATGTTTTTTAGGGTCGTACAGAGTGGTGATCGTGGCTTATCGTTTAGTTAAGTACTGCTTACCCCAATAGTATCTAACCTAAGTGCTAATGAGTGAATGCTTTTAAATACAAAAGTGGCAATTGATAATAATGAAATACAGTTTGTCAAAAATTCTTTATTTTTGGAGTTAAAAAATGTTCCATGTTGCAGTAGGGACTAAATCTGAAAGCATCTTTTTAAAGAGTATCTCAGTGGCTTATGCCGTTCATAAAATTAAAGAAATAAAGGATGGTCAAAAAGGTCCATATTGCTCAATTAAGCTATTGTCATAGCATAAATATTATTGAATGGTATCGTATCGTATCGCTAATCATAAAGGTGTATGTGAAAAATTGCTACTATTGGCAACGGCCATTTAAAGTTTCACAAAATTATTAAGCGAATTACAATCATCGAATCTTTACTAAATCTGGCAGGACACATCTCTGCATTCATCCTCCGTGCTGCGGAGGGCACGTTAAGCCGTCGGTCCCGGCTACTAATACGGTAGTAGTCGCTAGTCTGCCAACTCGCAATTGGCCAGCGTGGTGGACTATGGCCAAATCACCCTGTACGGGGTAGGCTCGAGCCCCTTGGTGGGGACGTATATGGGCAGTGAGCACATCTCTGTGTCATCCGCCTTAAATTTCCACCATTAAAAATTCAGTTTCTTCCTACCCCAATGGGAAATAATCGCGTGAGTATATATTATGTTCATGTATACAGTTTCTGTTTAGTTTTCGCTTGAAATAGCACTTACCTATTTCTTTTCACAGGTGAAAGGTGAATTGGAACTTTTTGAGCGATTGTTGGACGATGCAGCTGCATACCTATTACCAATTACCATTATTTACTATCTTTTCCCCATTCAAGTGCCATAATTGGATAAGGGATGATTGTTTTTTTCAGAATTTATCGCTACCCCTTTTTGGATATGTATACCCGTTAGTAGATATGTTTCGACCGTCATATGTATGATACATTTTATTATTTTTATAAGCCGTATTGAAATACTTGCTCACAAAACTGTATGTATACATACATTCATCTATTTTACATTTTTTTCTTACTCAGATTCCAAAACTGGCTGAGGTATTTGTAGCTCTTAAGCTCTGGCTACCCCTTCTTGGGATTAATAGTCCTAAGTTTATGCATGCAAATCAAAATTAAATATAAATGTGCATTCAAATATCTTCTTTTAATACCTGGTACGTTACTTTAATTACAGATTATTTATTTTTTAGGTTATACGTAAGTTTGGTTTCGAACTGGATATTTCTTCATATATAAATATTATATCATTTATAAAACCATTAACATAATTTAGAGAAATATTTTAGCATCTCTTTTATTGAAATCGTTTTGGTAATTTTGGCGCTACTGTACATACATACATTTAGAGTTCCGTAGTCGGGTAAATAATCACATACATATACTCACGGCTGTAATTTCCTAGAAGGGGTAGCCAGAGCTAAGGAATAAGAAATTCTTAGCCACTTTTGGAAAGTTGAGTGGGGAAAAGATGGTATAATAAAGGTTGTTGGTAATGGTTCTCCAACCGCATCGCCCAATGTTCCCTTAAAAGCCCCAATACCGTTAGTCGCCTCTTACGTACGCCCACCAGTAGAAATGGGGTAGCGCTAACCTAAGCCAGCGCCACACAGCTATAATCACGAAATACGATAAAGTTCAATATCTCATTGTGTGACGTAGACATAATACCCTAGATACTAGGTGCTAGTTAGCTGTCAATAAAGCCTTACGTGTCCCAAACCCCAAGACGTAATTGGAAGTGATATATCAGGATTTGTTTTTATTGGGGTCACAGTCTTGTATTTTTGGAAGTCGAAATCACTACGCTTAGCAAACACACGAGTCAATGAGAAATAAGTGGAAACTTTTCTGTTGATTTCTATTTTGGTGATTTGAGTAACTTATTTTAGACTTAAATACATTCGGGTTGTTCGTATGGAATAAGTACGTGATGAGTACTTTTTTATTTAAATTTTACAAAAATAGGAGCATTAGTTGTTTGTGTTTAACGCTTTTATTTTATAATGAATCTTGTGTACTATTGTATGTTTTTACAGCGCATAGTTATAACTAAGAAAGTTTTATGCCAAAAACCGAAAAATGGGACCTTTAAAACCTCTCCTTCATCTGGCTTCTGAAATGTTTCCCTACTAACAAGTCTTAACAAAATTACAAAATTGCATTCCAAACTTTCTTTGACTGGAAGACGCCGTCTGTAGCCTAGTTGTTAGGACTAGCTTCTGAGTCTGAGGTCGCGAGTTTGAATTCCGCTGGGGGCAACATTTATATTATAAATCTGAATATAGTTTCTTATTCTTGGATGTTATTTATATGGTTGACTTCATCATCATTGGCCACAGCAGCATCCCACAAAAAAGTCTTTATTTCAGTTTTGGAAAAAATGAATAGTATAATTAACGTTGACATTTATTTATTTAAAGCTCCGATATAATACCAGTTGCAAAGTTATATGTGACGAAGGTTACAAGAAGTACAATAAGTTTTGCAACATTTTGCAGCGAACGTCTCAATACATGGTTCATTTGAGTTTCTATTCGTTTACTACAAAGGCCTTTAGTTACGCTCCATTACTGTTTCATAAGTGGGCAGCTCTTTGAGAAGATATTGCTACAGGTAATGATTGATATACGGTAGTTTGTTGTGAGAAATAAACTTGGTGTAACACTATTTTTATTAGGAATATGTATGCAATATAAATGATGGCTAAAATTTTTTTTTATCATATAATTTGTTTTATTTATGATTTGCTTTATATATGAAATGTTGATGATTTAAAAGCATTGAGTTCCGTGTCAGGAGAAAAACGGTATATTTTCACATAATTAAGCTTTAATTATGCCGAGAATAACGTTAATATGAAATACTTTAGTGAAGAATGTTTTAAAACGGAGCCTTCACTGAATGGACTCTAACTCATCACACCTCCCTCAAAATGATACAAATCGCTTACAAGTGAAATAACTACGAAATTTAATAATCTACAACTGCGAACAGCGTCTACGACGCGGGGCGCGATGTTTTACGTCTACGAGAAATGAATGCTACGAAATTTGTTGGTCTGCGTCAAGATTTCAAGTCTTTTGTATCACATTATTAACTTACATGTTCTAAGCTAAATACACAAATATTTCATCTCAACTCGTATATTATCTATGGCGCAGGTTTGACCTATTCCACTGCACGTCATATTCGACCTATGTTCAATATTTATTTTTTATTATTTTCAAAAAAAGATTGCCATAAATTTGATAATTTTTATGTTTTTTACTTTTTACCTGCTTCATTTATTTGTTTTGCACTTAATAAGTACTAAACGAGAGCGAGGTGAACCCAGGAAGTGATGGAATGACGAGTTGAGGTACCTCGACAACTGGTGGCAGGTGGCCAACGAGCTTGAAGAGTGGAGGGAGGGGGGTCTTTGTCCAACAGTGGTAAGAATTAAACAAAAAAATGGTACGTATATGGCAATATTACTATGCCGATGGCTTAAAAAGGCTGGCGTCCGAAGTGTGACGAATAAAAGGGCATGTATCAAAAGTATTATGAATATAAGTTATTAATTAAGTAATTGTTAATTAAGTATTACGAAGCTCCAGAGGTTTTCCAAGATTATATAAATTGGCGATTCATAGTCTCTGCCAACCCCAATAGGAAACAATAGCGTAAGTATATGTATATATGAATGTATGTAATTTTTACTTATAAAGTTGTATCATTTATTTATTTTATTTTATTAAGATATCCAACAGCACATTTTAAAAACAAAGTTATATAAAGTACAAAAAAAACTTATCCAATGCCAGTACCACTAAAGCAGTAAAATTTTAACATGTAACAGAATTTTACATATATGTATAAAAAACTTATATATATTATATAATTAATATAGTATTTATATATATTATATAAGTAAATATTATATATAAGTAATTCATATATAATTATTATATAAGTTATACTTATATATATATATATATATATATATATATATATATATATATATATATATATATATATGAATAAGTATTACTTGTTTTATGTTTACATTTGAAAAAATATTTAAGGGTTCTACCATAGACCTATTGTATTTTTCGGTTTTTTAGATGATGATGCCAAGTTCTTCTTCGCCGTTATCAGGGAGATGGGTGGTGAAAATATATGTAAAGTTTAAAAAAAAACCTATTTCAGCAAACAAACATTCTTGAGTATTTTACATTCTTAATCCTTTCTTGAAATTATATAATTTACGACGTTAGCAATTAAATTTGTTTTAAACATTATTGCAAATGGTAACTGCATTACAAATATAAAAATGAAGCTATAAAACTTGTAACAACAATAAGTTTTATTACCTCGGCTATAAAGTTGAAAGTTCGAGCTTAATCACGGGGTAATTTTTGGTACATGAAAGACCTTTCTCCCCAAATTACAAGTTAAAGTCACTCAGTAAGATTTATGGCGATTCAGTGTCCAGTAGTGGGGCAAGTAGAAGTGACGTAAAGAAAGTTTGTAGTATCTCTCATGAAAAACCCTACGCTTATAAACACACACACAACAAAAAAGAAAAATCAGTATTACGAAAACTTTTTATTATAGAATTTCTGATGTCCTGGTGATTTTTTGAATAAAATAAATAAATTCAAATTGTAACTTAATATTAAGTTAAAATATATACTTCTACTTCGGCTTTGGAAGGTGTATTATTGTGAGAAGAACCCTAGAATATATATATGCTGGGATTTCACATTCATTTGTGTTTGATACAAGAAAATAGTTTAATGTTTTTTGACATGAATTCCTCATGTGGGGATTATTACTCATAAATAAAAGATGTTATTAAAGGAAAGAAAAATTTCGACACTGGCGGGGTTCGAACCCGCGACCTTCGGGTATACGCCCCCGTCGCTCTGCCAACTGAGCTACTTTATCCTTTAAGCTAAATTTCTCTATCCTTTGTTTCTTTTTTACACGTTCAAGTAGTGTTTGCGTTTCCTACCTCCGAATTTTAACTAATTCGGACGGCCACTTGTCTACCTTTTCAGATAGAATGCAAATGTTGGAAACGCCTAACTATCACATAATTTAATGTTTTTTGACATGAATTCCTCATGTGGGGATTATTACTCATAAATAAAAGATGTTATTAAAGGAAAGAAAAATTTCGACACTGGCGGGGTTCGAACCCGCGACCTTCGGGTATACGCCCCCGTCGCTCTGCCAACTGAGCTACAGTGTCAGTTGGCATCCAGCGCGAAATTTCTCTATCCTTTGTTTCTTTTTTACACGTTCAAGTAGTGTTTGCGTTTCCTACCTCCGAATTTTCGAATTCGGTTCGAACCCCGCCAGTGTCGAAATTTTTCTTTCCATTAATAACATCTTTTATTTATAAGAAAATAGTTACTTTTTTATATTTCTCTGACACCCATTCATAGTTTGCAGAACCCATATAGTTACGGTTTAAATCCCTAAAAGGGTTATCGGAAGCTTCAAAATAAGAAATTCCTCAGCCAGTTTTGAAAGTTCAACTCAAAAGTTTATGCCAAATATCCCCTAAGGGATTGGCAAAGATACTTCTGAGTATCACGTGACAGTTTTGAAAGTTGTGTGGAGAAAAGTTATCTAATAAAATATATGGTAGACGAATATTAGTACATTTCAGTACATTATGTTTACTGAGAGTAATAAGTTTCAAACGTTTGTATAAACATTTCCTATAAAAAATCGCGGTGGGTGTACGTAAGAGGCGACTAACGGTATTGGGGCTTTTAAGGAATTTTGGGCGATGTGGTTGGAGACCCATCACCAACAACCTTTATTTTACCATCTTACCGGCTGAGGAATTTCTAATTCCTTATCTCTGGCCACCCCTTGAAGGGATTTGTGGCCGTGAGTATATGTTTGTATGTATGTATAAACAATCTTTATAAAATAGTGTAAGAAATAAATTTGTAAATTGAAACGATACACAAAACAACAACAGAAGTTGCAACTTTTCCTTCCTGTTCAAATTAGTCTTTTTGTTCAAACAAAATAATAATCCTTTTTTACGGTCGTAAATAATTTAAGACCCAATGTCAACTTAAACCACGCATTTATTTTTGTCTTGATAGTGAGTTTTAAAAGAGCTAGATCGTTCTCGAACCAGATCAAAGCGGCTCGCGTTACAAAGACAAGTCTGTTCCACTTTTAGCTAACTTCCTTTAAGACGGTAAAGTGAATTTTCTAACGCGTGTCTTTGAAATTTATCCTTCACAACTTATGAAAGAATGTTATCTATTCGAAGCGCAGAACTAACACCATATACAGGATAACGGACTGACACTAAGATATGTTAAATGAAATGACCTGAATTGTTGTGATTCCGTTGTTGAGACTCGAACTTTATGATGAAACAAGTATGAGGAAAATATATGAGAAGTTCTTGTTATGAATAAAATACTTCAACCTCAACCGATCACGCTACATATCTCCGAAGGTGACAACGTCACCTGTTGTTCAGAGTACCCACGTTTTGCTTGGAAAATGTACTCACGTGATAGGGTGCAGGCCTATCACCGTTTGGTACTAATACAAGCTTGACATTAGTAAAGACAAATTAGTGTAGGCCCGACCCGGGATTTGAACTCACGCCTGTCTGTATCGGGCGACCGTTCTACCTATTGGATTGTCATGGCTGTATGTATGAATAAACTTCGGTAGATAATATGTTAAATTATAAAACCTGTAAGTACTGTACGTTAATACGAGTATAATATAATAATAATATGTTCTTAGAAATGACAGTATTATTAAAAATATGATTTGACTTTCGTTGTTACTAATCAAGTATAAAGAAGTATGAGGGCAAAATATGTAGAGTTACTGATGTGAACGAAAATCAGTAACTGAAACAAGATTACGATAAAAAAATATATGGAAGCCAATAGGGACTGCATTAATAGATTACACCTAAGTATCAAGTACAGTCCTAACAATTTCGGAGATAAAGTGCTGTGATATACGGAAGATCGGCGAACAGACGGACAGATTTGATAAACTTCAAGAGTTTTGTTCTTGTCATAATGCTACAAAACCACATTACAGACTGCAAAAATGCTGCTGCCATAGATACAAAAAATGGTTTTCAGGACTAATCTGGGTTGCTAATTATACATAAGTTTCACACACTTGATTCATAAACTAGGTACTAATTATATTTATCAAAAAGGCAAGCGACCGAAGCGTGAGTACTGAGTTATATATATATACATATACATGAAAATGTACGCATTTATGGCTGGAGTCCTTTAGGTAATATGAAACTTTACTTTGTGCGTTGCCCAACACGCTCTTTGCATATTTATTTTTACTTAGTATACTTACATACATACATACATATACTCACGGCTATAAATCCCTTAACGGGTAAGCTAGAGCTTTGGAATGAGAAATGCCTCAGCCACTTTTGGAAGTTAATTGGGGAAAAGATGGTAATAATAAATATTTTTGGTGACGAGTCTCCAACCACATCGCCCAAAGTGAAACTATACTTACATTTAAAAATCGAATATGTATATATATTATAAAATAAACCTAGCCATGACCACCAATTGCCAAGATAATATTTTGTGCTTTTCATGAGATTAAATCCCAGTGGCACGTACAGTATAACAATCCTATTAAAACCAATAAATGGGTAAACGACATACTATGAAACACACATAAAAGGCCGTTATTAGGATAATAAAGACAAAGCATTTTTGCGGGATCTTTATGAGTAACCGTAAATTACTCGAGTCAATAAAGTAGATGTATATATTTAAATTATAACAATGAGGTTATTTCATCCTCTGTAGTTAGTTCTGTCAATTATATTTTCAGCCATATTTTAGAGTTGGTTTGGTGGGCTGGAATGAACCAAAATATAAAGAAAAAAATATCTCTCAAACTCAAATGTTCTCGCGTTAATATTATTGTCGCATGGTGTTCGGGGTACCCACATTTTACTCACGCAATAGGAGGCAGGCATATCGCCTCTTTGAACACAGGGTCACATGACTTGGAACATCTTACCCATGGAGATTTCCTGCTGATACTTTCCCTCTCCTTTAACAACCATGAAAAACTAACCACATTTATGACTTCACAAAAGACACATTAGTGTAGGTGCGACGGGGGATATGAACCCACGCTTCTGTCGATGTTATTCTTATTTATTGAAGGCGGTCATTCTACTCCTGAGCAGTTGTTTGAATGAAGTATTATTTTTAATAATACCCCTTAAGTATACATTTTTAAATCTACTAAGAATTCTACTATAGTTAAGGTTACGTTAGATACCAGATGCAAAATGGCGCCTCCCGTATTTGCTATTGATCTACAAAGACTGTTTACCAAGTTATAATACCAACAGACTCTGACGGTTAGAAAAAAGGTGTTAATTTATAACTAAGGTTGAGACGATTATTGATTAGAATATAGATAAGTAAAACCAAGTCATTGCACAGTATACGCTTATTATAAAGACTCGAAGACTCAAAAGTTCACGCCGAATATCCCCAAAAGGGTTTGCGGAGTTACTACTACTCCTGAAAATCACGTGAAATTCTCACCTGGTGTTCAGAGTACCCACGTTTTGTTTGGACAGTGTACTCACGTATTATAAAGAGTAATGTGTCCACGCTTATTATAAAGAGTGCACTCATTAATGATTTAATAAAATGATTTTAGTCAATCATGACATCAAATTAATTAAAAATATTAATTTTAATTCCTTTGATGTCAGTCGAGGACGACCACGGTGAACATATTTAGATCAAATAGAGAATATGCTCAAAAAAGCAGGCTTTCAAAAGGCAAAGAATCAAATCAGGCTGAATAAAACGATTTGTTAGGATGGCGCTCCGTGGGTCCTTTAAAAAAAACAAAGTACTGCTGAAACTATTTAACACAACACACAAATAACAAGACAAAACTGAGACAAAAATTACAAGTTAAATGTATGACGGTTGGTGGCTGACTGACTGTAAGATGGTGGAGACAATGTTTTTATTAACTATATGAAATACTAGGTCAGCATTATTTTTGTACTGGCGACAGTCATAACAGATTGATGATTATCCAATGTGGCGATCGATATTCCTGTCGAACCTTGTGAGAAATAATGGATGAAAACTGTATATGTAAGGTTAAATATGGCTGGAATAAAATTAGAAATATTAAATAATCATAATGTTTGTTGTGTTTCCTTCATAAAACAGTCTTTAAAAATACATTTAAAACTCTTCTCTAAGTTAATTATTGTTAAAATTATAGTAAAATTAACAAATTAACCGAAAATACAATACTATAAATGAAAATCTTTTCTGTTGCACATGTTAGTAACAAGTTCAATAAATAATTGTTGCGTAATGAGGTCGGAGACCATTACTAATGCTATTCAACTTTTATCATCTTTTCACTTAAAACTAGGTAGGAAGATTAATTTATCAAGAAACATCAAAGCTACAGTTATTTCTATTGTTTAAAATTTATTTATCGTATAAATTATACGTATGTATGTATTATGATTATGTGAAAGAGTGAGAAATTGTGTTATTCGTGAAAAGTGTTGTTGAGATGGTTTAGGCACATAGAGAGGATGGATGATAAAAAATTGGTAAAAGGGATCTATAGAGCTAGTGTGGATGGTAATGTTAGTAGAGTACGACCACGGAGAACACACTTGGACCAAATACCAAATTGAAAGTGTGCTCAAAAAGGCAGGCGTCCGTAGCATGAAGAATAAAAGAACATGTATAAAAATATTAATGGATGTAAACGAAGTTAGAGAGGTTTGTCAGGATCGTAAGAAGTGGCGATCGATAGTCTCTGCCTACCCCAATGGGACCTAATAGCGTGAGTATATGTATGTATGTAAGTATGTATATTATACGTACATACATAAACTCAGGGCCATAAATCTCAAAAAGGGGTATAAATACCAGAGCTTTAGAGCTAGAATCTAATCAGCCACATTTGGAAGTTCATAGGGGACAAGATGGTAGAAATAAAGTATCGTTGGTAATGGGGTCTCTAACCATATCTCCCAAAAACCACTAAAAAACGCTCCATACCCTTAGTCGCCTCATACGACTTCCGTGGCTAGAAAGACGTTCTAAATCGGCGCTACACGGCAATACAAAAGAATACAAATATAAAATGTGTTAAAAGATAGTAGATATGATCTCACCCAATGCGTCTCCTGCCCACACATCACATCGGTGCATCGAAACCGTCAGTGAGTATTGTGAAACAACAAAGGACATTGTCTGCGGTACTCTACCTGTACTTCCACGTATTGTCTCCATATTTACGCGCCTTCAATATGCAACGTGAAATGCGTCTTTCATTTACCGAGAATTGTATGTTTGTGGGTAGATATTGGCAGTGTAGGGTTGGTAAAGAATGAGTTATTAATAATTAGGGACCTATTACTAACAAGTTAGACGCAAAAGTAACAGCATATAAATGAACAGACAACACAAGAAAAATGTTGAAACAAAGAATATACATAAATACATACATATACATACATCTATATATATACTCACGGCTATATTTTCCTAACGGGGTAGCCAGAGCTTTGGAATGAGAAATTCCTCAGCCCCTTTTGGAAGTTGAGTGGGGAAAAGATGGTAATAAATAATAAATGTTTTTGGTGACGGGTCTCCAACCACATCGCCAAAAAAATCATTTGAAAAGCCCCTGTACCCTTAGTCGCCTCTTACGATCACCCACTGGTAGAAATGGGGTAGTTTTATTCTAAGCCGACACTACAAAGCAATACATACATATACTCACGCTATTAAATCTATCTATGTAATAAAGCAACTCATGTATCCATTTTTAATATCAACTGATATGTCTTACAATACAATTATTATATTAGATTATTTACAGTCTTCCTATAAACATACTCGAACCTTTGAAGTTTACTACATATTTAAAATACTAAGTGTGATCAGGAATAGAAAGGAGGAACGATAGGTATATATCTGATCCAGGGTGGACACAGAGGATTCTTAACTCATTTGCAAGGAATAATCCGTTCGGCACGATCCAGTCAAGAGTCTTAACTGAGAAGTAAAATAAATGCATTCATGAGAAGATCAATATTTATGCCTTAATTCGAATGTAAGAAGAGAAGTTTTCACACTTTTTTGATTTATCAATAATTAAAGAGTTCTTGATATTTCCGACATTTCCAGGGTGTAAAATGTTGTAAACGCCGTCCAATATATATTGTGGAGGAAAAATGAAGATCTTCCGCCAGGCGGTGGTATGCCTGGGGACCGCTGTCCCCAGTAAATATGGTAACAGCTCACTTTATGATACGTATAATAAAGTTTAACATATTTATATATACAATATATTATAGTTATATTATATAGTTATTGCGTCATAATGTAGTTCATACATACATATACATACATATACTCACGCCCATACATCCCAAAAAGGGGTAGCCAGAGCTTTAGAGCTAATAATTCTTCAGCCACATTTGGAAGATGATAGGGGACAAGATGGTAGAAACCAAGCATCGTTGGTGATGGGTCTCCTACCGCATCGCCCAAAAGTAACTTAAAAAAGCCCCATACCCTTAGTCGCCTCTTACGACACCCGTGGGTAGAAAGGGGTAGTGACATTCTAAGCCGGTACTACGCGGCAATGTAGTTCAGTCTCCTTATAACAATAAAGAAGTGGTCGTGTATATATTTGTTTTATTATCAGCACCGAATAGAAAGATATAAGACCATCACAATATTCTTAGAATATAGCTTAGCGTCATGGTCGAAAAAGATTGCAAATTTTTGTAAAGATAAACAGTTCATGTTTTTATTTAGCTCTCATAACACCGAGATGGAATATTAAATACTAGTGGTCCAGCCCGGCTTCGCACGGATGGTGTTAAATATTTTCACTGTTTAACCCCTACAGTATTTAGCGTTATATATAACTGGGATATATAACTCCTACATCCTTTTCCTGGTTCTAAGCTACCTCTCCAACAATCTCAGCCAGATCGGTCCATCTGTTCTCGAGTTATAAATAGTGTAACTGACACGACTTTCTTTTATATATTTTATTTATTATGTGGTTGTTGTGCCTCACTCGACATAGGTATAGTGTGTCGCGGACTTTTTTGTAGATATTTATAAGATCTATAATTTATTGTAACATTTTATGGTTCTATCTTTTGTAGTTTAGGCAGCGTACGCAAAATAAGTAACTTCTTTGGTTGATTTTTTTCAGTTTGTGTCCGAAAAATCCAAATATCTCTATTTTTTTTCAAAATAAAATATAGTCTATGTTACTCGTGGATGATGTAGCTTTCGAATGGTGAAAGAATTTAAAAAATCGGTCAAGTAGTTTTTGAGCCTATTCATTACAACCAAACAAACAAAGTTTTCCTCTTTATAATATTAGTGTAGACGTGCCCTTTTACTGCGGTATCTCTTTGCTTGCTATTGACATCAAATTATTTATATGAGTACTATTACAAAGATTGAAGAACATATTTTGAGATGAATATTTCTAACTGAGATTTTTTGTGACTGGTTACTACTACTTTGTGAATTTGTTTAAGAAACCTTTGGTATGGACTCTGGTCCCTTTATCCTATCTAATAACTAAAATATATTTTCATAGAAGAGTAATAGAAACGCGTAAAAAGTCGTCTTAAAACATTACAATAGATATCTCGCTGAGCAAATTATAGTATTATTATATTTTTTCAGTTATTTAGAATGATTGGTTTTGTTTAGTAATTTGAATTTAGTTTACCTGATTGAACTTAATTTTAACATTATTATATAATAGTGTATGTTCCTTGATCTCATGAGTGTGTATCTTATGCATGACAGTCTAGTACCATTCCTTATATTGCCTGTTTTGTGTTAGTCTAAAAATATCATATGTTTTACATACCTAAGGGCCGGAGCTGACTGCCGGCACGGCATGGCATAGGATTTCGGTAAGATATAGCCATTTTTAATCTTATTACCATGAGTATAGAATTCATTTTACACAACGATGCCGACGTTCTGTCCTACCACGGCCTCCCTCGGCATCGTTGTGTCAAAATAAAGTAAAATGAATTCTATACTCATGGTAATAAGATTAAAAATGGCTATATCTTACCGAAATCCTTTGCCATGCCATGCTGGCAGTCAGCGCCGGCCCTTATAAATAAATAAATTAAAACTCTGTGTTTTCATAATATGAATGTTTTGTTCATGAAAACCTCATGTAGGGATTATTATGTTATTCTATGTCATTCCACACAAAAACGTCTGTAACGGCGTTAGTAACAATTAGATAACGACAAGATCGACGTCTCTAACGTGAGAGTGTAGCTAAAAAAATGTTGATTCAAATATCGAAATGTTTTGCTTGTGTTCTTTTTATAGAACCATGTCACAAGCATACCTACATAGCTTTTTATCTACACTTACGCCAAAAATCGCTAAAATGGCAGCCATTATTCCATAACAAAAAAATAAGAAATCTTTTGGCAAAATTCAAGTTCCTGTCAGCTTAGCATGACACCTACAAGAATAAATACAAGAATAAATGGTTTTTGATTATTCGAGACAGTCCTACGTCATCGGATTTTATTTTTTAAACTGCGTTGACCAATGTTTCAGTTACACGTTATATAAATAATATTTATACGTTTTATAAATTTATAATTTATTTATTTTGGAAATTAAGTGGGTTAAAAATGTAAAAAAAAATGATTGGCGGTATCTGGCTACATCATTTTAAAAGCCCTAATACCCTAAGTCACAATCACCTCTATTCTAATCTGATACAACAAAGCAAAGTTGATTTTTGTATAGCTTAGTAATTAAACCATACTTTACCTTGGTAGCCCTGTGGAAGCAGCAACAGCTGACCCGACTTGGGACGTTGTTTTATGATTAATTTATAATACATAATATTGTAAAAGCTGGTATAGCCTCTGCTGCTTGTATTTAGGTTAATAAGTATATGTTATTTGCATTATATTAGATTTCTAAACAATTTTATCAAAATGCCACTTAAACGATAGTGTTGTGTTTCGTTTATGGTTAAAATATAAACTCATTCTAATTAAGAAAACGTATTCATCGAAGTGCATAAAATCACTTGGTTTACTTTTCTTGGTGTATATGCAAAAAACTATTAGCTAAGATTTGAATATTTAAACCTCAATTATGTTAAACAAGCTACGCAGATTCTCGTTTCGCTTGCACTTTCCCTAAGTTACGTTTTATGCAGATTACTTGCAACTACTTACTGACTACTTACAATAAAAATAAATGTTAAAAAGAAGTGGTTTCAGCTAATGAGATAGCTATGGCGCCATTGCGACGGAATTACCAGCTTAAGTAACAAAATAATTAACCACCTCCGTTGAAGCGGATACAAGAATTTAAATCTGGAATTATTTGAGATCGATGAATAAAACGTTTGTTCGTTTTTACTATAAAAGGAATTTAATCTGACTTCTTATTCATATTCTATTAAATCACTCATTTAAAATTTTATAAATTAAAATATAACTGAATTATAAATGAACAAATCAAATACTCACATAAAAAGGACAATAACAATATTGTTATTGATTAAACATATGTTGAAGAGTTATGTTTAACAAATTTGCATTTCATAAATGTAAAAAAAATATACAAAAACTTTAATGAACAAATTATATAATTCTAATAAATCTCTTACAACAAATTGCTGACAAAATAATATGGGATGCTCAAAAATACGGAACAAAAAAGAATTGGCAAACATCAATCAAAAACAAATCTATAAAAAGAAATTAAGTTAAATGCAAAGGTCAATTCTATACCATTACACTACACGCAATTGTAAGACTTTAATGCGTACGTAAATATTCCTTTGGCGAGCATCGGTGGTAACTACATTGATGAATGTTCAAATTAAAATGGAAAAACCAACCGTGATTTATAGTTTAATATCTTACCAACGTAAATCTTATTTGCCCTCTACTTTTGATTGCATTTACCATTAGTTACACTTGCATAACAAGAATGAAGAGTTTAATATAACAGTAACCTTCATACCGCATATTTCCTAACGGGTCACAGAAGTACAAATTTTATGGATATTCAGTCATACTATATTCTAAACAGAACACAAGGAATAGAAAACTCTTTATAACACATTAAAATTAAAATATATTATTATTAGAGAAATATATTTTTAATTACATACATACATACATATTCTCACGCCGTTAGTTTTCATTGGGGTAGGCAGAGACTATCGATCGCCACTTCGTACGATCCTGGCAAACCTCTCTGGCTTCATTTACATCCATCAATCTTTTCATACATGCTCTTTTATTCTTTATACTGCGGACACCTGCCTTTTTGAGCACATTTCCTATTTGATCCAAATGTGTCCTCCGAGGTCGTCCTCTACTAACATTACCTTCCACATTGGCTCTATATAGTATATCTCTTTTACCAATTTACTGTCATCCATCCTCTCTATGTGCCCAAACCATCTCAACATTCCTTTTTCTATCTTTCTTACAATATCATCTTTTACACCACACCTTTCACGAATCACATCATTCCTCACACGATCACATAACCTTACATTACAAACTTTTCTGAGGGATCTCATTTCTACTGCATTCACTCTACTTTCATGCTTCTTCTGCCACACCCAACATTCACTTCCATACATAAGCGTAGGAACAAGAACATCATCATGCACAGGCATTCGGGCCTTTTCAGACACTGACCGACTAGACATGAGACTATCCAGTACTCCATTTACCGCATTACTCTTTTTCACTCTTCTCTCGATATCTTCATCACACTTTCCATCCCGAGTAAACAAACTTCCCAAATATACAAACTTCACTCGTTCCACTTTCTTACCATTAATCTCAATCACGCATTCCGTCATATTCTCCTCTCTCTCAAAAACCATGGTTTTGTTTTATCCACATTCAGCCTCATTCCCTTTTTTCCAAAAAAGTTTTTATTTTTTTTTAAATCATATAATATATTCTTGAATAGATGTACAATTTGCGGTCTTATCACTTTGAGCGATTTCTTCCTGACATTCTCCATTTTCATTTGAATTGTTGAGTAAATAAATTAACGGTAATGCTATATATACCCTAAATAAAGGAATAGTAATAGTTAACATTACTAGAAAAAACAAAAATAAACCTTAACTATCTTTTTCTAGATAATAATTACAATACAAAAATAATGTATAATCCATACTAATATTATAAATGGGAAAGTGAGTTTGTTTGTTTGTTTGTTCCGCTTTCACGCCGTAAATACTGAACCGATTGCTTTGAAATTTTTCAGACGTATAGTTAGAAGTCTAAATTAAATAATAGGGTACTTTTTATCCCGGAAAAAATATGTTCCCATGGGAAATCAAAAATATTATTTGCTTACTAAATGCATTGGAGATGGCGCTGTGTATCGTTTAAAACAACGTAAAATATTGTAAACTAATATAAAAATCAAAATTTGGAAGCTTAATGGTACGGTAATGGATGGTAATAAGGAACTCCCGAGGGATGATGTACTATTTTTTTATCGTATACATTTTTTTTTACATCTACTTATATTGCAAACGAATATTAACATGTAAATTTAGAAGCTAAATGAAACGACGACGATTCCTTGAAACTAAGGAATCCGCAAGAGTTCTCATAGGAACATCAAAAAACCTTAACTCATATATGGCTCAAAATATTGCAGCGATTATTTTTATCATCGATGGAATTCACATCAGACACTTTGTTAATGTTCATTTTGGAAAGATGAAGGGGTTTCATCAATTTAAATGACAAATTTGTTTATCAATAGTAAGACTAATCAATAGTAAGACTAATATGAAATAAAGCGTAATAAAAATTTGACACCGCCCCGGTAACGTCTCCGTGGCGTAGCGGTATAACTAACTACTATGAATATTTAATTAGAACTATTATGAATCAATCGTCCCGGGTTCGTATCTCAGGTAATTCAAGCTTTTTGTAAAAAAATGTTTTGTTAGCTTGAAATAACACTATATATAATAATAACAAGCACTATCCCTTCAATTTAGCGATTATTTTGGAAGGAGATCCACCACTAATCATCCCTATATTGCCGAACAATCGCTGCAAGCTCTCCCACTATCACCAACGGTCAGTGTAGTGGGCAGCACCGGGCCGTGTCGCCGCAGCGCCAAACTACTATCCGCATCTGTACTTACTAAAGATATTCTCATTTCTGAACATAAAAACTTGGTATATTTGTTTCATGATTCTTATGAACAATTAAAAAGGAATTTTTGAAAATTCCATAAAAGGGTAGCCATAGCTTCGGAGATTCTTCATCCAATTTTGGAAATATATTGATAAAAGATAGGTTAATAAAGGTCGTTAGTGATGGGTCACAAACTGCATCGCCCAACAATCACTTAAAAAGCCTCAATGTCCTTTATGTCATTTACAATGCCCGCGGATTATAAATATAAAAAACAGAAGTTGAGATAGTGTTTCGGTATTTTGGTATTATGTAAACTGGATGCAAAAAATTAAGTCCACGCGGACGAAGTCGCGGGGCAAAAAGCTAGTTAATACTAATAAAGAAATAAATTCTCTCTCATAAACACAATTGGACAAATCTGTATTATGAGACATGTACACATAGATGGTATTCTTCCTTACTTAATAACTTAAACTGACCCCTATTGTTCCCATTAGTAGGGTAGGCAGAGACTAAACTTCAAAACCCTTAAAAAAGGGAAGACAAACTTAATAGGGAGCAAAACTGTTGTTGTATTCAAAATTATACTAACTCTACTTATTATTCTGTGTAATGTCGGCTTAAAATATCACTAACCCATTTCTTCCCATGGTAATCCATAATCATTCCATGGATCGTAAGAGGCGACTAAGGGTATTAGGGGTTCTTAAGGGATTTTTGGGTGATGCGGTTGGAGGCCGATGGTGATGACCACCACTTTTATTTTACTTATTTTTTACTTCTTAACTTCCAAGAAGAATTTCTTATTCTCAAGCTCTGGCTTCCTCTTTTCGGGATTTATGGCCGTGAGTATATGTAAATACAAACGTATGTATGTATACTTACTGTACAACCTATTCTAATGAATTCCCCATGAAATACTCAAAAGTAATAATATAAGTAAAGAAAAGTTATTCAAATAACAATACTATCAAGAACAGTAAATTTTCTAGGGTTTCGTAGCCGTACCATCATGCTCGAATTTTGTAAATCACCATCCGATTAATAGGCTATATATATAATAGAAAATAATTAAATTGGAATCAAAAATTTGGATCATAATACGTATACCATTAGTAACAATCAATGTCTGTATGTGATGTGAAGAAAATATAATATATATCGTTACTTCATTTCAGCAAAATACGGCGCGAAGATATATAGGCGTTGAGATAGTTTTGCCTATTTGAAAACTCGAATGTACATATAGATAACATTCGTTTCGCTTACTTAATATTTGAAAGACAAGTGGCATTGGCTGCCTTACGTTATATCCAACATGTGATGCCCTTGTGTAACGGCGTGATAACGGCGCTAGAATTCGCAACGAGCGTAACGACGAGATTAGATACCAATGGATTTAGAAAACTTGATAGATGTCATCAAAGGCAATCAAGATAAAATCAATTTATAGATGGAAAATAACATGATATCATAATTTTCATGATGTATGGATTCTCAATGGGTAATGTTATCTTTGAGTTTTGTATAGCACTTAGTTCTGAAGAACTATTTATAATATCTTTTGTACTTAAGTATGTATAACTACAACAAGAAGAGGTCCATGGTCTTTTCAAAGCAATCAGACAGATTTAATAAAAGTTTCCGGTATAATATAAAGAGATACATATTCTCACGGCTCTAAATCCCTAGTAGGCGTAGCCAGAGCTAAGGAATTAGAAATTCCTCAGCCACATTTGGAAATGTGAGTGGGGAAAAGACGGTAAAAATAAAGGTTGTTGGTGATGGGTCTCCAACCGCATCGCCCGAAAATCCCTTAAAAGCCCCAATACCGTTAGTCGCCTCTTACCTACACCCACCGGAAGAAATGGTGTAGTGCTATTCGAAGCCGACACTACACAGCAAATAAAGAGATAATATTGACATATTTGGTGATAGCGTGAAGGCTGTTATAAATGTCTTGTTATGAGACACCATGCGGTATTTTGATGTGATAGAAATTAAATGATCCAGAAAACGCATTAATCCATGGTATTTTAAGAAAGAACGAAGAAAGAAGAGACATTTATTCACATTTGGACTATTAACTACTACACAGTTTTCTTGAATATTAAAATTATAAAAGAGACATAAAAAGTGATACAAAATAAAATAAATGAAACAAATGTGAATAGGTCCTGCCTCAGCTTATTTTTGTGCGTTTTACACACAACACTGATTTTCAGTCAGGACCCATTTGGAGTGACACATATAACATACATTTCATGCTACATAAAATGATTGACAACAAAATAATAGTTAATTTAAAACAAAATACAAAAAAGTCGATCAATAATCTGGCCATACCCGCACTTACACATATACATTACTTGCACTCTTACTTTTAAAAAAAACCACATAATAAACAAATTTTAATTTTCTGATGCTGATATTTTATGGAATTTGAATGTAAGGGAAGCAAGAGAGATTTGTCTAGATCGAGCAAAATGGTCTCTGCCTACCCCAGTGGGAATAATGGGCGTGAGTGTTAGAAAGTATATTCTATGTAGTATCGGATTAAAACTGCACTAGTGCATATTTCTGCCCAGGGGTATCGTAAGAGGTAATTTTAGCTTTCAAGGATTATTTATTTTGTACCATTTTTGGATGATGTGGCTGGAGAACTTTCATCATCCATATTTACTTATAATGTCTTTTCCCCAATGAGTTTCAAAAAGCGATCTGACAACCACTTTTTACGGTTAAGAGCTCTGAGCATGTATGCTTTATTTTCAATCAGCTAAAATCAGTTAGAAACACTAACTTTAGCTTAAAACTCTAAGAAACAGGTAACTACTAGAAACTCTTTGCTCTAATATTGCTTTACCAATTTAAATTCATTAACTTCTCACTAAATTATCTTCTCAAATAAATTATAATTTAATTCATATTGAAATATATTTGTACTTTAATTACACTAAATTGCGTTCACGCGTTATATTTTATTAAATTATCAACTCAATTCAGTTCTTCGTACCTCAATTCTGCTTTCACACTTTCCTAACAATATTACGAATATTATATTCCTGTGTTGGGTAGTCAGTTTCAGTCTGCTTTCGAATTGAAAAGAAAGAACGTAGCAGACAAAAAAAACTTTAGGCAAAATACGTTGGAGTACTTAGAATTTGAACTCACGTCAACTTCGTAAAAAGGGATGGTGTTTCCAATAAGCTAACAAGCTTGATAATATTATATTAGAAAAAGCTGTGTAGGGTCGGCTTAGAATAGCACTACCCCATTTCTTCCCGTGGGTGTTCGTAAGAAGCGACTAAGGGTATTGGGGCTTTTTAAGCGATTTTTGGGCGTTTCGGTTGGAGACCTATCACCAAAACATACATACATACATATACTCACGGCTATAAACCCCTAAAAAGGTGTAGCCAGAGCTAAGGAATTAGAAATTCCTCAGCCACTTTTGGAAGTTGCATGGGGAATAGATGGTGAAATAAAGGTTCTTGGTGATGGGTCTCCAACCGCATCGCCCAAAATCCCTTTAAAGCCTCCAATAGAGTTAGTCGCCTCTTACGTACACCCACCGGAAGAAATGGAGTAGTGCTATTCTAAGCCGACACTACACAGCTACATTTACTTAACAATCTTTTCCCAGCTCAACTTCCAAAAATGGCTGAGTAATTTCTTATTCCGAAGTTCTGGCAACCCTATCTAGGGATTTATAGCCGTGAGTATATGTATGTAGAAAAATAATAATTGTACTTAATCTAATGTTAGTTTATAGTAGTGTTATTATATGATTGAGTCTCAGTGTATTCAAATTTTTGTAAGTATAACATAGCCGGGAATCCTAAATGAGAAGTGGTACAGGGAATGTATAATAAGAATGATGAGGGTGTAACCATTAATTTATAAGGCTAGCAGATCGTACAAAATCGCGATAAGTCAGTCAGGATGGTTTAAAATATATTTCCTCCCGCTGTTGACAACCTTATGTAACCACAAATGTCACTTAAGAAATCGATCGAGGGTTCTTTCAGAACTTTATCGCATTCCCCTAATAATGATAAGAGAAAGCAACCGTGAAAGCGCAGTGGGTAGAACATCGCTTATCGTGCAGACGATGATGGTTCAAGTCCTGGGTCGGGCCTTCACCAATTTTTCTTTTCTAAAGTCATATGTGTGGTTAATTTATCATGGGTGTTAAGTTAACGGTGAGGGAGAACATCGTGTGGAAAGCCACTTGGCTAAGTTGTACTTTGTCATGTGAAAGCGTATGCGTACAAAACGGCGATAAGCCTGCCCCCATCACGTGAGTATACTGTCCAAGAAAAACGTGGGTAGACAATGACACGTGGCGTCCAGAAGTATTGTACTCGTACCTCTGCCAATCCATTCGGAGACATACGGCGTGAACGTTTGATATGAGTTGAGAAAGTTTCAAATTTATTTTAAAATGAGTAGAATTGAGTTCTTGCAATTACACGTCGTTTCATATCGCCATATTATTAAACTTCCCATTTGAAAAGGAATCTCTGTAATAGAAAATTTTAACTATTCTGTAAAATTTTATATTTTGTCATTTATAAAAGGCGGATTCCATTACTTTATTTTCAATTTTAGACGTGGATGATAAGGAAACGACTAATGGCATCTGTACAAATAGATAATCGTAATAAACAGACTTTAAAATATACATACTATTGGGTTACGAATTGTTTATTTTTTTACATAATATTCTTTAAAAAAGGTCAAACACATTATAATTTATGAAAAGAAGCTTCACGGCTAAGTATTAAATGTAGTCAGTAGCGTTGCAGTCTCATTTATATACTGAAGAGGCAAAATATGTGTCTGTCGATATACATAACGAGCTAAATGTTTTATGTGCAAATACTTCTTAATCTCACCCATCCGAATACCTATCTTCAAACTTACACCCATACCGCTATTTCACACAAAACAATTTTTATTTGGCATTAGGAGTATCCCAGGACATACATACATACTTATATATATATATATATATATATATATATATATAAGGGGACCCAGAGCTTCAGAATTATAAATCCCTCAGCCAATTTTGGAACTTGAGTGGGGAACAGATTGTAAAATAAAGGTTTTTTGTGATGGCTCTCCAATATAATATATATAAAGCCCTAATACCCTTAGTCGCCTCTTAGGAAGACCCACGGGAAGAAATGGGGTATTGCTATTCTAATTTGACACTATACAGCTTAGTATTTGGTATCTCAGTCACTTCAATCAAACTTGCATTTCGTTCTTAAATAAAAGCATAATAAGTGGTCTTATCATTTGAATATTAAACAGATTATTAACAATGCTTTTATTTGCACCAGTCACCAAGTACAGCAATGTGTGGTGTCAGCTTAGAATAACACTACCCTATTTCTGCCGGTGGGTGTACGTAAGGGGCGACTAACGGTATTGGGGCTTTTAAGGGATTTTTGGGCGATGTGGTTGGAGACCAATCACCTACAACCTTTATTTTGCAATCTTTTCCCCACTCAACTTTCCAAAAGTGACTGAGGAACTTCTAGTTCCTTAGCTCTGGCTACCCATTCTAGGGATTTATAGCCGTGAGTATATGTATGTATGTAATTTTAACAAAAATACTTACTATTGTGTTGTATTCAGACATAGCATTCTGGAAATAAAATCGTATCGTTTGTGATAAAATCTGGATTCGTTAGCAAGAAACTAACAAAACCAAAATAATGAGTTTCTTTGGCGTGACGGCACATTCAAAGCTCACGGTTTGTCTTGACACATGATTCTCCGCTGAAGCTTTTAAGTCACATAACCATATTAAATATCATTGCGACGTTTCGATAATGAGGTGTGGGAAATGTTTGAACATACATGATATTTAAATCTTATTTCTCTTTATACAGTTCATAATCATATTTATTTTTGCATTGCAGGGTGATTAGGCCTTTACTAGCCTGGATGGAGTGATTAAACAAACTGGTTTAGTGTAGGTTGGCAGCAAATATAATTTAATGACCTTACCATCCAAAGGTTGTCTGGAAGAGATTGCTTTTAGTATAAGACAGCCAATTCCAGTTCTTTGTAAATTATATTATTAGTTTGTGTTTTAATATCAATAAGGAGTTTTTCTAATCTATTCTGTAACCGTTTATAGTAACTGAAACCAAAATTTAAGTGTGCACTCTCAAGCATAGAGTTATCTTAATACTCAAATATCCACGAGTTGCAACCTGATACAATTAAATTGGGATAGATCCCACAAATTGCATTTGTTAGTCTCTGGTAATAGAACTCATCCCCGGCGGATCGTGAGCCTAAAGACGATGTCGTCTTTTTTCAATTAATAGATCCTACTGTGAATATATAAATAATTAAACAACTCATTTTACATGTATTTTTCTTATTTTAATAAATTGGCCTCATCCTCAATCTCAATTTTTATAGCGATCCGTATTTGTATCAACTATTCCGGTTGAAGAAACTTCTCAATTTGCGCTCTACCTTTCTTATGAGATGCAATTTGTATTTTCACCCGACCTTGTGCTAACCATGAGCAAGGAACTTGTAAATTGACTAAATGTATACTCGAAGATAGCTGCCTACTAAATCTAATTATAGACATTAAGATAATATAATATAATTAGAATATTTTGTTCATGAAAACCTCATGTGGGGATTACTACTAATAAATAAAGGAAAGAAAAATTTCGAAACTTAGTATTTCTTACACTTTCTAAGTAGTGTTAGCGTTCCCTACCTCCGAATTTTACCTATGAGGTCTACGTCATATATGTAAAGACTCAAAGTGGTGGCAGAACTGGTGGTACAATACTTCTGGACATCCCCTAAGTTTCCATCACCTGGAGTTCAGAGTAATTTGTGAAAAATCAGTGGCTTTTGACGTTTTCATTAACATAATAAGCAACACACGGCAGGAATCGATTTATTATTCATAAAGCATTAATAATGAAGAGACATACTGTATAAAAATATTGACGGATGTAAACGAAGCTAGAGAGGTTTGTCAGGATCGTACGAAGTGGCGATCAATAGTCTCTGCCTACCCCAATGGGAACTAATGGCGTGAGTATATGTATGTATGTATGACATACTCAGACAATAAGCGTAGTTTAGAAAAACACTTGAAAATTTTATTCCAAGCTAGTTTCGGTTGTAGGTCGAATGAAAGTCACCATGATTACTAACTTACTTATAGTCAAGCCCGTTGATCCGATTGGGGTAGGCAGAGACTATATCACCACTTTGGACGATCCTGACGAATCACTCTTGCTTCTGTCACATTCATCATACGTACTCTTTTATTCTTTTCACTACGTACTTTCGCCTTCGTAAGAACGTTGTCGATTTTGCTATTAAACGTCTAAAGCGGCCGTCCTCTACTACCAACATCAAAATTTTTTTCTATATGCCTCTTAAACCATGTTTAATATATTGTAATGTATTGTAACATCAATACAATAAAGATAGTTACACAGCGAAAGGTTATTTAGATATTAACGCCGTTTTAAGCAGTTCGTGTGTTACACCAGTGGCGGATTCATGTGATATAAGAAAACAAAGTGGCTTTTGTTGTTCCTCCGTCGCGTGTGCCCACTCTTACCTCCTAAATGTAAAAAAATCGTCTATAGTGCCCCAAATAGTTAAATCTCGGAACAACCTCCGTTTAAAACACAAGCAGGTAATTTTATACTAACCACAATTACCTTCAACAACTGTTCTAGTCACCTCACCGTTTTAGGATTTTAGGTACAAACAGTGTAACGGTATTTTAAACCCATCACAAGGCATTCACATTACATACATACATGACAATAGAAGAACGCTTCCGTAACTATAAAATTTCATATCTCCATAATTTTCAGTACAGCACTTGTCATTGAGATAACTATTGGATTTTCCTCGTTATCAATATCTTTATCAATCAAGTACTGCAGGTTAAGATAGCAGAGATGATGGGTTAGGATAAATGGATCACATTTCAGTATTTGAGGTCAGTTTTGTAGTGGTTGTGATCGCAGACTGATCTGTTTGTGACTGCGATCAACATGAACGGTAATACATTGTATACTTTCTAATTTTTATGTGAATAAAAGAGGGGGTGAAAGTTCAATTTTATAAGATTAGAATCTCGTGTTGAAATTTGGTTTACATCGCCATTAAATATTTTGAAATAAATGAAATGTAACTTTACCTTTATTAAGGTGTATTTTAATTAGTGATTCATTTTTATCCGCAAATAAATTAGTGAATTTATACCCTAGTTTGTTATGTGATTCTTGAGAAAAAGGGTGGTAAAGATCTGTAATATCAATAGAGCTTAGTTTTTGCTAAGTCATATGATCAGATTATATCTCATCATTTACTGATAAAAAATAAAAATAGTGTCGTCCATTATTAATCGTCCTTTGTTGTTATGTCTTCGTACAATATGGCTGAACTTCTTTTTCCGGTAAAATAATTGAAAAGAAGGCATTTTTTTGTATATTGTATATTTTTTAATGGAAAGTTACCCATCCTACAGTGATTATTTTCTAATCGTTAAAAATGATGAAGAGCAGAATAACAAAATATTTATGTGTCCCGCCCTGTACAAACTAACCAAATTGAATTAAATGTGCTATGAAAATCATGTGATTCTCGTAGATAACAAGTGATTTAGTCAGAAAAAAATATGTTAAGATGGTACTCAATTGCGAAACTGTCTACGAATCAAGTACAACCCTGACTAAATAAACATTATATTCATAAAATGACTTAAAAAGAATTACGAATTAATAAGTTACATATTGTGACGTTTTTAAAGGTAAAATATAGATTAAAATGAATTGTACGCGAATAATATATCAAGATTTGGCAATACGAAAAGTTTACGTAACGATAGCATCACTTTTGTCACATAGAAGATATTATTTTTGTGACTTCCAAATTTATAATGACTTTACCTCGCTAAATATATTTTGCCGATCAAATTATTGCCGTTTTTAACATATGTTATTTCCTCACTCATTCATACTTACGCCATCAATTTCAATTGAGGAAGGCAAAATCTATTTTCTTTGGTTTTGAATTATGAATTATAAATTAACTATTGAATTATGTTATGTATGACTCAGATATTTGCTACTTACTCATTTATTCGCTTTACTGATATCACCTGATTTAAACATATTCTGACTCGCCTTTTAATGTCCTGAATTTAGGAACCAAAGATACCCTGTGACTATAATTGCCTTTTAGTTTCATCTTCTTCATCATCATCTCCAGCCTAGTCTTCCCGTAGGTGTTAAACGAAGCGACTAAGGCTTTTAGGGATTGTGAAGGCAATTTTGTTAGCATGGCAGTCATTTTTTAATTTATGTAAAAGTTAATGAGGAACCAATCTTTGTTTTTCAGGATTTACAGAAGTTATTTATAGTAAATAAGGAGCTTTTTAAAATACAATGCAAACATAATTTACTTTGATTTTTCCAGCTCAAGTAATACTTTTACTATGCGGCGTTGCGCTCAGCTCCGCTCTGTCAGTGCCCATGAGACAGAACCCGGAGACACTATGCATCGGACAGGAGAACTTCCTGAGGATCGCCAATGCTGACGACGCCTGTTTCTCTTACTACCAATGTTACTCTGGTCTCGCCTATCTGATGCAGTGTCCTGAAGACTCTTGGTTCAACGAGTTGGAACAGGCAAGTGGATGAAATATGTGTCTTTTAATGCATATGAAAAATATTTTTTTATTCGTTTTTTATAAAATTTTGCTTGTAGAGGTTAGAAAGACTAAGACATATGAGCATATTTTTCCCTACAAATCCACCATCAACTGAATGTTGGATATTTTAAATTAAGCCAAAAAAAGTTTAATAGTGCAAAAGCTTCGAAGGAATTAAAATCTGCCAAAATTGGTGTAAAGATTTAGAGCATCAAATATTGAGCCTCTCTTTAAAAATGCCTTTACAAAATTGTTACGTTTTTTTTCAATAAAAAATTAAATAAATGTGCCAATAGTTGTTAAAAAAATATTGTATTATACATATATCAATATATTTATGAATATGCATTATTATTTTCCTTAGAAAATGTTGTGGTAAAATAAATATCAGCAACAAAGCTAAATTGGCATTTCAAACTTAAAATTATATGGTTCAAAACACTACGTTTGAACTTTGAACCACTAACTGCTTTACCACAGTTTTATATAGAAATGTGAAAACTGAATTCCTGATGTCATATTTTCGTATTTGAATAGACGGTAAACTCAGCATACGCAAACAAATACACGTTGCCTCCGGCGTTTTGGCTGTACAAGTTCATTGTGTACCAACATCAAAGACAAATATACAACCTCAGAACTTGGACAACATATTTTACGAGACAATATTTTAATAAGAATACGATTATGGTAAAGATTAAATAAAAATAAATATATCTTTTAGGCTATACATGTCTATTCTTGAATGATGTCCTCTCTGAATATATCCTACCATTTATATAAAGTTCTGTCATTAACTGATGAGGCAGTTATTATAATTTTCAATACTGTTTTATTTCAGACTTGTGACCACGATAATGTACCTGAAAAGTGTCGCATTGAATCAGAACCAGAAAAACCAGAAGAACCGGAAGGTGTCCCTGAAGAAGAAGGACCAGAACAACAAAATCCAGAAGAAGAAGTTGACCAAGTACCAACAGAGCTGCCAGAATTACTTACTCCAGAACAAGAAGAGGGGTATGAAGAAACAACAACTGAACCAGAATTCTTAGAACCAGAATCAAATGAAACTGAAAATGTAGAACTTGAGGCAGGATTTTTGAAAGTGGAGAAGAGTTTACGACACGAAGGCCACGACCACGAACATAACGACGAGCTTGTTGAAGATCATGAGCACGACCATAATCACGATCATGATGAGCATGACCATGTCCACGATCACGATCACAACGAAGAGAGACACGAAGGACATGACCACGGACATAATGATGACGATCATGATCATAATCACAACCATGATGAGCACGACCATGATCACAATCACCAACATAATCATGAAGAACATGATCATGATCATTCCCATGCAAATAATGAAGATGGACACAATCACGACCATGACCACGGCCACGATCACCTTAACGATGACGACCATGAAAGACACGAAGGCCACGATCACCAACACAATAATGAATACCACGACCATGATGACCACGAACATGAGCATAACCACGACCATGAACATGGTCATGATCACGGTCACGAACATACCCATGAGGAACATACATATGATGACGAGCATAATCATGAACACGAACATAACCATGAGGAACATACACATGATGACGAACATATTCATGAACACGAACATGAGCACAACCATGAGCATGAACACGATCACACCCATGATGACCATGACCACGATCACGAGCATAACCATGAAGATCATGTGCATAACCACGACCATGAGCTTGATCATGATCACGGTCACGAACATAACCATGATGAACACACACATGATGATGAGCACAATCATGAACACGAACATGAGCAAAACCATGAGCATGAACACGAACATTCCCATGATGACCATGACCACGATCACGAGCATAACAATGAAGAGCATGAACATAACCACGATCACGATCATGAACATGTGCATGATGACGAACATGATCACGACCACGATCATGACCATGAACATGAGCATGACCACGATCATGACCATGAACATGAACACAATCATGAAAGACACGAGGGCCACGATCACGGACATAACCAAGACGATATTCATCAAGAACATGATGAACATGTACATGAACATAATCACGAACATGAACACGATCATGATGATCATGACCACGATCACGAGCATAACCATGAGGATCATGAACATGTACACGATCATGAACATTAATAGAAATATAGTCATAATAACATCATTTCTACTGTTCCGTTTGAGAAAGTTTAGAAGCTGCCTTAACAAAATTCCACAAGAAACGATAAAGAAATGTTGGCATGCAAAACTTGAAAGGCATGCATTTGTGAACTAATAAAGGTTTTACTTAGATTAAGTATAATTTATTTTCTTCGTGCAATTTTGATATAATTTGATAGAATAATAAATTATTTTTAATTATTTTATTTTATTTTTACTTGCTTAACCGCTTAGAATAGCACTAACCTATTTCTTCCTGTGAGTGCCGTACAGAATAACAAAAAAATTATAGCAATTGTAAAGGGGTATAGGGGACGAGGATACCACACAGCTCAAACTAGTTTGCCTTTAGGCGCCTTTAGCCGCATCACATCACCCAAACATCCTTTGTTCTACAATATTTTCCCCACTCTAGAAAAGTCGCTGAGGCATCTTAAACACCGAAGCTCTGGCTATCTCTTTTTGGGAATTATTACCGTTAGTATTTGCTCAAAATTTTACGATAAATCATAAATGGCTCTTTTACTTGTGGCTCGAATACTACTCACCACACAAATATTGATTTGATCAACCATCGACCAACCTGAATAAATCTGGAATACGACAGTTTAAAGCTTTCTACCCCTGAGGGGGTTCTTGCCTCAAATGGAATACAACGTCGTCTTCAGCCACCCCAAGCATTAGTACTCAACTGATCTACTACGATTCTAACAACGGGGTAGCCAGAGCTAAGGAATTCGTAATTACTCAGACAATTTTGGATAAATGAGTGGGGAAAATATGGTAACTAAAGGTTGTTGAGTTGATGATGGGTCTCCAACCGCATCGCTCAAAAGTTTCTTAAAAGCCCCAATACAGTTAACGCCTCTTACGTACACCCACCGAAAGAAATGGGGTAGTGCCATCATCGTGTCCCTCAAGCCAAAACCTTAAATTTTAAAACTTTATGAAATTGATTTTGATCAATGCCAAAAAATAGTGCATAAATAGTGCTAAATAGTGCCATAGGCCAGATAAATAGTGCTCTTATGGTTAAAAAGTTATATCTAAAGTTTATTGAGGATTATGGCTTGAACTCTGCAGCAAACAAACGGTGCGGCCTAGAGTATAGGTTAAGGTTTCAAAAAATAGTGCATAAATAGTGCTCACGTTATGCCAATTCCCAGAAGTAACCGTTCATTGGTTCCGGAGTTATTAAGGTTTCCTGATGAGGATTATGGCTTTAGGTTTTGAAAACCTCAAATATCTCCGTAATGTCTGCAGCTATTCGGTTGAAAGTTATGTCAAAAAATAGTGCGGAAATAGTGCTTCCGGACTATAATTATTTCTATCCGATTTATTAAGCCCAAGTATCTAAATAAAAAGCATTAACTTTCACATACATTTCTGTCCAGGTACACTCCAGCGGACAAGTGATTAGGATTTTTCTTGTGGATTTTTCAAAGTTTCGTTTTGGTTGCGTTTGTTGATACTAATAAACCCTTTTTATTAAATTTAATATTAAATATTTATATAAGGGCAATACGTAATAAATTAACATATGATGATGATGGGTGTCCCTCAAGCCATAATCCTCAAATTTTAAAACTTAATGAAATTGATTTTGATCAATGCAAAAAAATAGTGCATAAATAGTGCTAAATAGTGCCATAGGACAGATAAATAGTGCTCGTATGGTTAAAAAGTTGTAGCTAAAGTTTATTGTGAATTATGGCTTGAGGATCAATATATAAATATTAAATATTTATATAAGGGCAATACGCACACTAACGGCGTTTATGATCCTGTATGGCCTGTACTTGCCAGAATATCCTTGCGGGACACCCACATAAACATTTAGCACTCACTCTGAATCCCTTCGGCCACTTTCATAACCAAGATTTCATAATCAATTATGAATATGGATTTTTTTTCACTGTTTCATAACCAGTTATCAAACAAAAAAAAATTTTCCCATGTTCACAACCAGATCCTGCTATTCATGTCTGGTCTCCTGGTACTTTTCTGAATAATGGGGGTATGCTGTTACGCTGAATGAACAGCGCGGTGTAACAGCGGAGCATTTTTTTCCCTAACCGTTACACCAACTTCTTTTTGACAATAATTTAACAGCTCTGCAGATATATTATCATGGACGAATTTTGTTTAATGTAAGGAAGGACATAAAATTACGTCCTTGGTGGGCGGTATGTTTATGATAATATTTGTTGCCGTGTAGTGTCGGCTTAGAATAGCACTACCCCGTTTCTGCCGATGGGTGTACGTAAGAGGCGACTAACGGTATTGGGGCTTTTAAGGGATTTTTGGGCGATGCGGCTGGAGACCTATCATTAACAACCTTTACTTTACCATCTTTTCCCCACTCAAGTTCCAAAAGTGGCTGAGGAATTTCTAATTCCTTAGCTCTGGCTACCCCTTCTTGGGATTTATAGCCGTGAGTATATGTAATGTAATGTTGTTTTTAGTATCTTTAATTGTCGCTAGATGGGTGTGTAAACGTTTTTCTACATCACGGTATGAATTCTTTTGTATAAATACCAAACCATGCTTGTTTTCTTATCAAGAAAAGGAGTGTGGCACTTGGGAACGTTACAGTTTTGTACAGATATGGACGTACATAAGTCCTATATAACCTCTTTTGGACACCTATGAAGTTGCGATTATGTTGGTACCTCTTTACTACGTCTTAATATCTACTAATTCGCTTATCATGAGCACTGAATTACCGTTTTAGATCATTGATGCGCTCTAATATTATTGTTAATCGATGCTATTCCGCCCAGTTTCGCGCAGATAAGGTATCTTAATTTTACAAAATCTATAATTGGTTTTCAGTAGATTCAGTGATTATTTCCTGTAGACATAAGTACAAACTCATTAACTCTGCCAGTTATATTAAACATACATACATACATATACTCACGGCTACAAAATCCCTTAACGGGGTAGCTAGAGCTAAGGAATTATAAATTCCTCAGCCAATTTTGGTATTGAATAGGGAAAAGATTGCAAAAAATATTAAAGAATATTCATATAGTCAAAGTATTTACTGACCTCAGGATAGCACCGATTCACTAATTTTATTTAAATCGGGGTATTGTTTTCTATTCGCAGTTGCACCAATGTCTTTTTGACATGAATTTAACAGCTGTGCAGATATACGAGTATGATCATAGACGAAACATATCGTGGAAATTTTCGCGTGTTCAAAATCATCAACACTTAGATTATTTTTGCAAAATTTTGCTAATTTTAAACAAAATTCTTATTACTCGGCAAGTACAAGGATTTCATAGGTTCATTAGAAATATCCCTAACGCAGGATTGATTTAGTATAAAATTTAGTATACATATCTCCGATTTTAAATATTCGTTGGAATGAGGCTTAGATCATATATACCAAAGATACCGCACTTCATACAAATTCAACGCCCAAAAGTGGACCGCGATCATACATATAGAGAAAATTGTTACAAATAAATGAATGCCATTATACCTCTGCCAACCCCTTCGGAATTAGAAATTCCTCAGCCACTTTTGGAATTTGCGTGGGGAAAAGATGGTGAAATAAAGGTTGTTGAAGAAAAATGAAAATTATTAAATGGGGCGAAGCGTATAGTAGCGAAGAGTTTAACCCTGACATTTGCATTCCGTTCGAACTCCTGTTCCTCCTTCGCCGTACAAGTGATGGTGACCAAAAATGACACAATGGCCAGGAGCCTTCAGATGATAATCATGATCATAAATCAGAGTTAGTTACTCGATTTTAATCATTTGTATCACTGACCCGACAGACTTCGTACAGTCGCCATCAGATATATCGGAGCGGCCGAGGTACTCAAATATATCTGGAGGGCAATTCTCACACGGTAGATATTATATCACTTTCGATATTTATCACTTTTGTGATATTTTGCGATAGATATTTGACTTGAGCTATTCTCACTCTATCCGATCGATATTTTTCTATTGAAAACCAGCCGATATGATGATATATATCAAAGGATGATATCGTGTGGTCACGATCAGACGATATGATGATATTTGAAGATGTCGTGCGAACGGTAGCCATTTTGTTTTCAAATTTTGTTTGAATATAGATAAAAAATTAAAATGTAGGTAAATATATTAAATGGATCATAGATCAAATAGTCTTAGAAGTTGTAAACAATATCTACTTGGATCAACGTTAATTACATTATTAAAATATAAAAAAAATATTATTTTTCCATTATAAAATTTCCAAAACTAAATTCGGTTGTCGGATGGTCCATTTGGGAATTCAGACTTTGCTAGTTACCGGCTAAGTACACTTAGAGGAAAATTTAAACAAACCAAAACATATGTAAATATTCACAGATTCAATATTAAATTTTTATTTAGGTGGCTTCAATTGTGTTTGCCACAATTATTTCGCCAATGTCGAGTAAAAATATTGACAGATATGAAGACCTTTTCATATCTAAGATGACAGTTAAACTGACCTTTCATTCAATTCATTCGCTTGGATCATTGATTTCGGTCTTCGTTCTTTAATGTCTAAGGAAAAATTACTACCGTGTGTGAGAATACAGTTTCAATCTATCAATAGAAATATATTTCACTTTTTGATATTTTGCACACGACATTGAACACTTGATATATTTCTATGATAGTAATGATATCGAACTTGCGAGAATTGCCCTCCTGAGCAGCAATAAATTTCAATAAATTCTTTACGGTAAATAAGGTCAATAAGATCTGAACATCTAATTCGTCACAAATATATGAGCAGTGGTTTTTCAATTAAATCTGAACACTCAAAGAGACAATAATATCTGAAAGCACAACTTGTCAAAGTTATCTGATCAGACAGGGTGATCATAAATATCTGAACATTTAGGAAAAATATACCTTAGAGCACTAGGCATACAGTTTAAAATAGTTTAAATGTAATCGTATCAAAATGAGTAGGTATACAAAATAGAAATCTGCGTAAAGCAACTTTACAGTCTTGTAACAAGAAACACATTTGAATAAAATATTTGCCAAGTTACAAAAACGATAACATAACTGTCATTGCATATAATTCACTGCATGTATTTTATCAAATACTAGTGGTCCGCCCCGGCTTCGCACGGATGGTGTAAAGTTTTTATACTGCTTACTCCCTACGATATTTAGCATGATGATATCTATACTTATAATAAATCTGTAGAGAGGTCAATTCTGTACATTAAATATATTTTCAAAATAACTTTCAGGGGGTGATTAGTGATCGATACTGATGCAAAAAATGCATTCAGTAAAATTTTTGTCTGTCTGTCCGTCTGTCTGTCTGTCTGTCGGTTTGTATGTTCCTTATGGAAACAAAAACTACTCGACGGATTTTAACGATACTTGGTAGAATTATTCTTCATACTCCTAGGTAGGTCATAGTGTACTTTTCAGCAGAGTAGTGAAGGGAAATTTTGGGAAAGCGGGAGAAGTTACTCCATTTTTTAAGCTTCCGTCGCGTGTGCAGCGTTAATGGTTACAGTTACATAGAAATCATGTATCACGGAAATATTTGCCATAAAATTGTCTAAAAAATATCCTTCAATAGCATATGTCTATCTTTTATGGTTGACTCACAATAACACGTGTAACTCCTGATAGCTTAGCAGTTCGGTGCATCCTGATTATATTTGTTTACTCTAATATTTATAGTTCTGTAATTCATCTCTTATTTAAAAAAGTTTGCATTTCTATGATTCAATAAAAAAAGAATCATAGAAATCGGTATAGAAACACCAAACTTATACATGAAATAAGCCATCGCGTCCTGTCGTCGCACGTGAATACTGAATCATGCTGGATTATTTTTTAGTAATGGTTGCGCGGGCAAAAGATAGCCGTGAGTTTATGTATGATGTATGCAAAGTTTGTAATTCTGATTCTTTGTTTGCATGGGTTTGTTGTCGGAGATACTGAACCGTTCATTAAAGCGCTTTCACAATCACAAAGCTAAACTATTCAGGAGTGCTATAAGTGGTGCTAAATTTCACAAAGCAGCGATTGAAAAAACCTTTGATATTTTTAAAACTACGCTACCCGTGCGAAGCTAGGCCAATCCACTAGTATACCCTATGTCCTTTTCCTGGTTCTAAGCTATCTCTCTAACAATTTTTAGCCAAATCGGTTCATCCGTTCTTGAGTTATAAATAGTGTTACTAACACCACTTTCTTTTATATATATACTAGCTTTTTGCCCCGCGACTTCGTCCGCGTGGACTTCATTTTTTGCATCCAGTTTACATAATACCAAAATACCGAAACACTATCTCAACTCTGTTTTTTTATATTTATAATCCCGCGGGCGTTGTTAATGACATAAAGGACATCGAGACTTTTTAAGTGATTGTTGGGCGATTCAGTTTGTGAAGCATCACTAACAACCTTGTTTTAACTATCTTTTATTAATCTATTTCCAAAATTGGATGAAGAATTAGCATCTCTGAATACCCTTTTGAATACCTTACCTGTTGTTAGCATATACTCATGAATGATTGATAGATGGATTTCATAAATTCAATCGCACCAAGTTTTATAACTCTATATTAACTTTCATTTGCTATATCAACCCGTAAGGTGTTGAGTTCCAAAAATTCCTTTTTAATTGTTCATAAGAATCATGAAACAAATATACCAAGTTTTTATGTTCAGAAATGAGAATATCTTTAGTAAGTACAGATACGGATAGTAGTTTGGCGCTGCGGCGGCGGCCCGGTGCTGCCCCCTACACTGACCGTTGATGATATTGGGATAACTTGCAGCGATTGCTCGGCAATATAGGGATGATTAGTGGGGGATCTCCATCCAAAATAATCACTAAATTGAAGGGATAGTGCTTGCTATTATTATATATAGTGCTATTTTAAGCTAACAAAACTTTTTTTTTACAAAAAAATTGAAATACCTGAGATATGAACCGGGGACGATTGATTCGTAATAGTTCTAATTAAATATTCATAGTAGTTAGTTATACCGTTATAGTTATAGTTATACGCCACGGAGACGTTACCGAGGCGGTGTCAAATTTTTATTACGCTTTATTTCATATTAGTCTTACTATTGATAAACAAATTTGTCATTTAAATGTTCATTTATTTTGATGAAAACTGATGAAACCCCTTCATCTTTCCAAAATGAACATTAACAAAAGTGTCTGTTGTGAATTCCATCGATGATAAAAATAATCGCTGCAATATTTTGAGCCATATATGAGTTATACGATATAGAAAAAAAAATATACGATAAACAAATAGTACATCATCCCTCGGGAGTTTCTTATTTTCAGGGATCCATTATCGTACCATTAAGCTTCTAAATTTTGATTTTTATATTAGTTTACAATATTTTACTTTGTTTTAAACGATACACAGCGCCATCTCCAATGCATACAGCAAGCAAACAATATTTTTGATATCCCGTGGGAACATATTTTTTTTCCAGGATAAAAGTCCCTATCATTTAATTTAGACTTCTAACTACACGTCTGAAAAATTTCAAAGTAATCGGTTCAGTATTTACGGCGTGAAAGCGGAACAAACAAACAAACAAACTCACTTTCGCATTTATAATATTAGTATGGATATAGATTCGCAGATTTATTATGATATACTTACGTATATAGATTGGCAATACAAATACGACAGGCGAGACCAAAAAACAGTACAACGATGTGCGTAAATGAATGTGTGTGCGTGATATTAGTATGGCGGATCCCATACTAGCCCTATTAAAATTGATAAAAATTTACGTATTTGTTATTTTTGCCCAATTGTAAACTTTACAGTGATTGTAGTACTATGATGACACAAGATATTTTTTATTATATATTTACATTGAAAACTTTGGTTTAAGATCATAAAGACCTGTAATTATTTATTACAGTCTTAGTTTGGACATAAATGGCTAATAATTTTGTGTTTGCCAAAGAATATGTATTTGATTTAGATTTATTTTTTTCACTTTGATTAAGTTATTAAATATTAATAACTTAATCAAAAAATCATTAAGGTTAAAATAAGTCAATTATTTTCTTTCATGTTTTATGTCAAAATCGTTGTAGGCCTTTATCGTCTCTGAGAGGTCCTGCCTTTGTTGACGTTTATTTATGCTATGACGTTTGTCACTTACTGCTAATCCATGTGCTTCTATATCTATAGTAATATAAAAGCTGCCAAATTAAAATAAGTACGAATGCTTTGCAATATTTCATCCACTTTCGTGTCAGTCACCATGGCCTAGCGGTTTAGTGAATAGAAATCATAATTGTAATCCGTTGCGTCAGGGTTCAAATCTTAACTTGTGTTTATTATTATCAGGAATTCATGTTCTTTTTTTTCTATTTTATTTATTAAGCCTTTAGATTAATTGTCCTCATTTAATATACATACATACATATACTCACGGCTATATTCATATATATTTATCATTTAATATAATGCTTTATATTACATTATAATTATATATATGAATACGTATAATACGTTACAGAAAACAGCAGGAAAAAGTTCAATTTTGCAAAAACTGGTTTACCCTTTTATTTTATTAAAGCTGCATTTATATTTATGCTACCCTGGTACATACAATTTAAAAAATGGCATACATGTTTCAAAAATTCTAAGTTATTTTACCTTTTGATGTTTTTGTACCGGTGAAAATTATACAACTACAAACCCATTCCTCTATTAACACCATGTACTTACGTTTCGGTCAAAAAATGGAGTTGGTCAGTGGGGAACGACTTAGTATTTTTTTTTCTAATAATATACTAAGCGTACAACTAGTTGGGACCGTACAACCATTGGGGCATACCTCCCAGCAGAAGACTCTTTTTAGTTTTGACATTGATAAAACCAAATTAACCAACCGATTAAGAATTTTAAACTGTATGCTTAGTACTTTAAGGTATATTTTCCTTAAATGTTCAGATATTTATGATCACCCTGTCTGAGCAGATAACTTTGACGAGTTGTGCTTTCAGATATTATTGTCTCTTTGGGTGTTCAGATTTAATTGAAAAACCACTGCTCATATATTTGTGGCGAATTGGATGTTCAGAGCTTTTTGACCTTATTTACCGTAAAGAATTTATTGAAATTTATTGCTGCTCAGATATATTTGAGTACCTCGGCCGCTCCGATATATCTGATGGCGACTGTACTATCACTTGAAGAGGTCGTCAAACTGAAATATTAAGCTAACCCGTTGAGGGTGTCTGTCAAGCGATGAGAAAAAAGGTGTTTTTAATATTATCCTCGCAATTTTTTCACTTTATAAATTTTAAGTTTGTAAGTATAGTAGTTTCGTCTGTGCATTGATTCTGATGCAGTCAGTCAATATGTTATACCCAGATTGTACCTATAATGAAAAACTACTTATAATGTTTAATTTTAATGATTGTTTTATGAGGCGGCAGTCCAATGAATATTGAAAATCTGAGATATGCATACTAATTTGCATACAAAATCAATCCTGCGTTAGGGATATTTCTAATGAACCTATGAAATCCTTGTACTTGCCGAGTAATAAGAATTTTGTTCAAAATAAGTAACATTTTGCAAAAATAATCGAAGTGTTTTTACCTCTTGATGATTTTGAACACACGAAAATTTCGCAAGTCCAACTACGGTATTGAGTCCACGATATGTTTCGTCTATGATCGTATATATCTGTAGAGCTGTTAAATTCATGTTAAAAAGACGTTGGTGTAACTGCAGAGAAAAAATATGCTCCGCAGTTACACTGGGTGAACATTTATTTATTTATTTATTTATGTACAAGTACAGCCATTACAGCTTGCAGCCAATGCGACAATACTTAAATATTCTTATTACTAACGCAAACAGTGACACTAAATATTAGAAAAAATGACTACAAATGTAAGTAAAGGATATAATTAAAAAAACACTAATAAAATCAATAAAAAAAATAAACAACTCTAAATTATATAAAAAAGTAACAAGGTATAAACTCAAACCTACAATATACAAATTAACAATAACATAACAGTTTAAGGACAGCTCTCTCAAGTTCAACCATGGGGCAAACCAGGATATCTACCTCCTCCGACACCCTGTTAAGTAGCCGAATCCCTCTCACTATTGGCGAGTTGTGTAGCAGCGCGGTGCGCGCTCGCGGCTCCACGAACATGCGCGCGCGGCGCCGGCGGCTGCGCGACATGTCGGGGACCACGAGGCTGAGCGCGCCCAGCACGCGCCCGTTGCACTCCAAACCTCGAAACACTTTGGTCAGGTACAGAACTAGGGTCTTATCTCTCCTTACCTCAAGTTCATCATCGCAGTGTCACAGCAGAACATACCCCTTTAAATCAGGTATGATGTCCATTTATGACTATAAAGCTTTTAAATTAACCCAACAGTCGATAGAAGGTTATTAAATAAAAACAGTAAATATATTTTAGCTTTTATTACACCATTATTATACAAAATTAAATCTCAATTAAAATTAATAAGTAACACAACCAAAGCAAACATTTAACATCGGATATGAGACGTTTGGCTAGTAAATGCAACGACACTTGATTATGAAATTACATTAAAAATCCTTTCAGAGCGACATTTAATTCATCTAAATCGATAAACATCGAAATTGGTAGATTCACAAAATAACTGATACAAAATATTCACACGTTTGGTATAAAAATAAACAATTAAAATGATTCACAACAAAGAAACAGAGATAAAAACTTCTGAAAATAGAATCCAAATACGAAGTTTTCAATGTTAACATCACTAAAACCGTTGTATGAAAGCTAAGCATTACTCGACATAGTTAGGTTAATATGGCCCACTAGTTTAAAGTACAAAACTAATGAATATATTAGATATGTGAAACGTTAAAATATAATGATAATAGTTACTTTGACGACGAAACGTTATAGAAAGTATTACTAAAACTGGCGATTATCAAAATATGCCTAAATGTTATCACAATTGGTTTTTATAGTTCCCGTCGCCAAATTACTAGACTAATTCGTATATTAAGTGTATAAATTAAGCCTAGGACTCAGGTCTTTAAGTGAATACAATACTAGTTCATTTCAATACCATCTTGATAATTTATATCTTCCCATCAACAATACGACTCATATAAAAAACAAATCTGTACAAAATATTTTACTAATTACAAATTCATTATAAGTAGGTATGTAAAATTTAGATTAAAATAAATAAAAATTTAAACAATGAACTACGTATTTACAAAACTTGTTACCCACGAATCGTATTATTGATAGCCATTCTTCGTTTCGTCTCAACAATTCCAATTTCCAAATTCCTTTATAAATGTCTAGTGTTAATTTTTATATTAAATGGTCGCACTACTTTGCTCGATTATATGAAAATATCACGATAATGAATACATAGATATCCGTTAGTATAGTAGTTACGGCTGACACCAAGAGCAAGAGGCGAAGTGACGAAAATTTAGATAAATAATGAATAATTTAAAACTAAGTATGGTAAATAAGTGTTAATATTGTTTCATATGGTCGGCAAGCTAAGAACTAATACTTAAAAAATCATCATAATTAAATTATTTAGGAACACATAAGGACGAAAATAATAATATGTAAGGAGGGTTAGTTTATATGGAAAACAGATCTAAAATGTAATCGCGCTTCTATACAGTCATTTATCCTGTCACATTACCGTTTTTTCCCTTGCAATAAGTGTCCAGGCCATTATTCGAACTTATAACATTAGAAGTTTTTCAATACTAAAAAACCTACATTTGTTAAAAAAGCCTTTATCATGTTGGAAAGTTTAAATAAGAAAACGAATACAGATGATACAATTTCTGATATAAGTTTAATTCAATTGAAGATGTAAAATCTCTTAAAATCGAAACTAAATTCGTTATCAAATCCTTATTATAAGTTTTTTCGGTAAAAAAGTACGAAATGTTTAGCCAGTTAAGTGTTCAGTATAATTTGCACGTCTACTTTTTGAACGAATGTGCAATATTTAGGTGTTGTTTTGTTTTAGAAAAGTCCGACATCTTTCTTCATGCTAGTTTGTTTCCAGGCCGGCAAGCCAGCGAATTCTTCTTTGGTTATTCCAAACGCTTCCTGCAAACAAAACATTACAATATAAGTAAGGTATTTTAGTGTCTTCTTGTTTTAACTACAAACTGGGTCTTTAGTACTTCTTATCATAACTACTGACACTGATCTATTTGGGCTCCTACAGTAGTTTTAAATATCGGTAAAAAAATGTGTTTAGTAGTAAATAACTCAAACATGCAATAAAACAGCATTTGTTTAATTTCTGAAGAAGAATAACAAATTATTTACGTGAAATCAGCAATCAGTACAACGTTCAAACCAGTGATAAAAACAAAATCAAGTTGACTAGCTAATGAAGTTATATTGTAATTGGGGTCGAGCGATATAAACCACTGCATTGTGTTTATCCTCTTATTCAAATACATAACAGAATATAATCTTAAAGACTGGCCATAAACAGACTCCTGGGGTATCTTGTAGCACCTAATAGTCACAGTTGCTGTCAAATGCTTAAGGGTGCCTTTCCACTAGAGATGTGCTATGTAGCTATGTTACGGATGCGTTTGATATCCACCAATTAAGTTCCTTGCTGCACGTAGCATATATATAGCAAGGAATATGATTAGTGGATATCATATGCATCCATACGATAGCTGCATAGCACATCTCTGGTGGAAAGCATCCTAAATCTGCCATTGTCACTCCGCTTTCAACCAACAACCTCAGCAGTTCATCTGCTTAAACTTGAATTGAATCACGCAGCAAAGTTGGTGATGGATATCAAATTTGAAATAATAGCTAATAATATCCCAATAATAACTCAAAATGCCCCAAGTCACCTCTTATGACACTCGGGTAGAAATGGTATAATACTGTTTTAAGCCGATACTAAACAGCATACAAAACATTTGAAAAAAAACCTTTCATATATTTGGTGCTTTTTTACCCGATTGCGGCAAAGCAGGCAGAATGAGTGGGGAAGAGATTGAAAAAATTAAGGAGGTAATGAGTCATGTATTTTCCAATAAACAAATAATAATAATAACTTAACACAAATATTTCAATGTAATTTTAAAAATGAATGATTTCTATATTATTATTTATGTATTATCTTCAAGTCTTACAATCTAAACCTAACTTACGATAAAGTCCGGAGAGGCCAGATGTCGCTCCAAATGCTGAGGGTCGACGTGGTCTGGAAGGGGCCGCCTCTGAAGGGCCGCAAGGGGCACAATCGCATCGCAACTCGTGAGGCGCGATAGCTCAATAGCCCCGGATAGTACCTCGCCCGCCTTATACCCGTGCTGGAGAGTACAGTGCGATTCAAGCTTTGTATTTTACAAGGTTGTGATTTTGTGATTAAGAAAAGTTGCTTTGAAACCTTTAGAAAAAGAGCGTTAAGGGGAGAGAAGTGGAGTTGGTATTTATGTGCACTCAGAATGGGATTGTTGTCAAATTTAACAAACTTAACAGTTTTTTACAGTCAGGAAAGTGAGTGGATTGTTTATTCTATGACATATCTATTTATGGAATATACATACATATAATCATTGCCATAAATCCCAAAAAGGGTTAGCCAGAGCTTCAGAGCTAGAAACTCCTCAGTCACATTTGGAAGTTGATAGGGGACCAGATGGTAGAAATAATAATAATAAGTAGTCGTTAGGGATGGGTCTCCAACCGCATCGGTCAAAAACTACTTTAAAAAGCCCCATACCCTGAATCGCCTCTTATGACACTCGTGGGTAGAAAGGGATTCTAAGCCGGCACTACACGGCAAAATTATCAATAAAGTAGTTCAAAATTACCAATAATTATGTTAATGTCATCATTTTATCCATGAAATTATTTTATTCTTTAAAATAATGCTCTCCGACACTAAATATAAAAAACCAATTATAATAAAGTGTAACATACATAACATCCATTTACGGTAAAATATGCAGCTTAGAATGATCAAATCTCCAGTTTTACCACTTAAAATAGATAGAAGGAAACAGTGAAAGAAAAAGTAGTCGGTACCTGATAATAGCCCAAAAGGTACAAAGCTTGTAATTTGACCGACACCTTAAGTGAGTTTCTTTATCCAATCCATACTATATCCTATGGCCCATACATAACACCTCTTAGGTAGTAAGGTATATACAAAAACCGGCCAAGTGCGAGTCGGATCGCGCACTAAGGGTTCCGTACTATCATATATATAGAAAATCCCGTTTGTGTGAAAATCATGGGAGCCAAATTAGGTAAGTATTTTGATTTATGACGTTTAAAAATAGAACTACGGGCTAGATCTCATTCAAACCAATTTTCGTTAGTAGTTTGTATAGTAATACACATCATATATTTTTTTCAGTATTATCATGCCCATATTTTAGAAGTTACGGGGGGGGGACCACACATTTTAGCACTTTGAAAAAGTCTCTCGCGCAAACTATTCAGTTTTGAAAAAAATGATATAAGAAACCTCAACATCATTTTCAAATACCTTTTGATAGATACCCCACACGTATAGGTTTGATGAAAAAAAAAATTTTGAGTTTCAGTTCTATGTATGGGGAACCCTAAAAATTTTGGTTTTTTTTTCAGATTTTATTTTAAAATCTTAATGCGGTTTCCAGAATACATCTACGCACCAATTTCCAATAATGTAGTTCTTATAGTTTCGGAATAAACTGGCTGTGACATACGGACGGACGGACGGACAGACAGACATGACGAATCTATAAGGGTCCCGTTTTTGCCATTTGGCTACGGAACCCTAAAAAGGCTTATTATTATCTCTCACCTTGCTACACTAAATTCAACTATTATTCAGGCTTGTCAATAAAAATACATATTCGTAGTATATAGATTTACAAAAAAAAACATTTTATTTTGTGAGTCTAACTTAGAATTACATAATTTAGCACAGCACGAACTTCAACTTCCTACGATTCTACAAATATAAATACCAAGACCCCAATATTAATGCAACAACCTACCCAAATTATATACATTTCATATCAACTATGTTTCAAAAAATCAGTCAAGATCTAATTTTCCCCAAATTAAAGCTATATTATACACCAAAACCACCCCTTCACTTTCCAAAATAATCCAAAAAACATACCTCGATATTAGCCTCAGCGGCATCATCATGTTCCCGCCACGTATCAAACAGATGCGTAAACTGGTCAGGCTCGAGTCCGGCAGCCACGACTAGTACGTCTGGTCGCGTGTCGCTGCGTCGAGAAAGCCGCGGGTCGCTGCAGTACGCGACAGCTGAACGTAACGCGGCCGCGCGCAGAGATTGCCAACGTTGGGCGAATGCGCCTACACCTTTGGGAAAAAGGGGGGTGAAGATGCTGCTTTTTAAGAGTACGTGATTAAATATAGGTGTTTTTCTAAATTAGTAGGCTTAGAATAGCTCTACCCCATTTCTTCCGGTGGGTGTACGTAAGAGGCGACTAACGGTATTGGGGCCTTTAAGGGATTTTTGGTCTATGCGGTTGGAGACCCATCACCAACAACCTTTATTTTACCATCTTCTCCCCACTAAACTTTCCAAACGTGGCTGAGGAATTTCGAATTCCTTAGCTCTGGCTACCCCTTCTAGGAATTTATAGCCGTGAGTATATGTATGTATGTATATACTTAGAATAGAACTATTTCTTCCCGTGGGTCTTCAGAGACGGGTAAGGGTTTTTGGGCTTTTAAGTGATTTTTGGGCGATGTGGTTGGAGACCCATTACTAAAAACCTTCCTTTCACAATATTTCCCCTCTCAACTTCCAAAAGTGGCTGTAGAATTTCTTATTCAGAAGCTCAGGTTTACCCCTTCTAGGGACTCATAGCTGAGAGTCTATTTATAATAAATTACCACTAAAATAAATCATACACAGGCCATTAATTCTTATTGGGGAAGGCAGATCAGATCAGGCAGACGTAATAATAGCTAATTTGAATGGTTTTGTTCATGGAAACCTCACGTGGGGATTATTACTAATAAATAACATAAACATAAACGTTCACGCCGAATATCCCCGAAGGAGTTGGCAGAGGTACTAATACTTCTGAACATCACGTGACTTTGTCACCTGGTGTTCAGAGTACCCACGTTTTGCATGGACAGTGTACTCACGTGATAGGGGGCAGGCCTATCGCCGTTTTGTACGGATCTGTCACATGACTAAGTACAACTCAGCCATGTGGGTTTCCTCACGATGTTTTCCCTCACCGTTAACAACCATGATAAATTAACCACACATGTCTTTAGAAAATACAAATTGGTGTAGGCCCGACCCAGGATTTGAACACTAGTCGTTTGCACGATAACCGAGTGTTCTACCCACTGGGCTATCACGGCTGTACTAATAAATAAAGAATAAATAACGGAAAGAAAAAGAAACATGAGGTTTTCATGTACAAAACCATTAAAATTATATGATAGTTAGGCGTTCTCAACATTTGCATTCGCAAAAGGTAGACTTCGGAAGGCCACTTGCCTTCCGAATTTGTAAAAAAATCGGAGGTAGGGAACGCAAACACTACTTAAACGTGTCAAAGATATAAAGGATAAAAGAATTTCGCACTGGCAGCCATTGACACGGTAGCTCAATTGGCAGAGCGACGGGGGCGTATACCCGAGGTCGCGGGTTCAATTCCCGCCTGTGCCGAAATTTTTCATTCCTTTATTTATTGTTTATTTATTAGTAATAATAGTTATTTACCCGTATTTCTTTCCGCTGGCTCTAGTTCTCCATCCTCACCTCGGGGCCACCATCCTTGCCACAGCCACACTGTTTTACCATCGTCTAGTAAAAATAGCGCTGAAATTTAAAAAACATACATTAATTTATGAAGAACTTTATAATATATGCTGTGTAGTGTCGGCTTAGAATAACACTACCCCATTTCTACCCGTGGGTGATCGTAAGCGGCGACTAAGGGTATAGGGGCTTTATAAGTGATTTTTGGGCGATGTGGTTGGAGACCCGTCACCAAAAACATTTATTATTACCATCTTTTCCCCAATCAACTTCCAAAAGTGGCTGAGGAATTTCTCATTCCAAAGATCCCGTTAAGGGATTTATAGCCGTGAGTATATGTATGTATGTTTAAAATATGTATGGAAAAACAGTCAAGCAGAAGGAAATTGTTAAAATTAAATAATAGATAAATATGTTAATGATGCAAGCATAAAAATTATCCCTGTCTGCTAGTTACAAAGTATGCCGGCTGAACTAGGGATTGCAATCCGGTCCGGCGGATCCGGTAATCCGGCGGATCCGGCGTGTTTTTGGACCTACCGGATCCGGTGGGTCGGCGCCGGATCCGGTGGCGGATCCGGTAAAGCAAAATATATGTACGCGAAAAACTGTAGGTATGTAAAACTGTAGTACAATCAACACTATATATGTTTTCTTAGATCGGTTTTTCAGGCACAGAAGTAGGTAATATTAACTCGCATTTTTCCATTGCAAAAATAAATGTTTCCTGTTTTTATTGTTTCTTAGGATTATGAAAATTGATTTTATAAGTACTGATTTAAAAGACTGTTTTGTTAATTAAAAAGCAGTTAAAAGTCTGTGTAGATTATTGAAAAGAGTTTAATAGTATTATTATTTAAGTACTTAGTACTTATAGCAATAAGTAAAAGTCAGACTGATTACTTAGGTACTTTATTATTTAGCATCCGTGATAGCCCAGTGGGTAGAACACTCGGTTATCGTGCAAACGACTAGTGTTCAAATCCTGGGTCGAGCCTACACCAATTTGTCTTTTCTAAAGACATGTGTGGTTAATTTATCATGGTTGTTAACGGTGTGGGAAAACATCGTGAGGAAACCCACATGGCTGAGTTGTACTTAGTGATGTGACAGTGTATTCGTACAAAATGGCGATAGGCCTGCAAAGTCACGTGATGTTCAGAAGTATTAGTACCTCTGCCAACCCTTTCGGGGATATTCGGCGTGAACGTTTATGTTATGTTATGTTTATTATTAAGAATAGTCTCATAATTTCATTTAGTACAAATAGTACCAAAAATTACATTGCCAAAAAATATAATTTAAAGTGAAATAAATAAATATGATTTAATTTTCCATAAATACGTATTTTATTTTTCTTTATATGTATTATTATCAAAACTAAAAATCACTAATACTAGGCCCTAAGTAACTTTAAAATCCGACCGGATCCGGCCGGATTGGAGCTAATCCGGTGAAATCCGGCCGGATTGAAAATTATACCGGATTGCAATCCCTAGGCTGAACTGGCTAATGTGACTTAATAAAAATGTCATGGTATTCGGCAATGAACTATTTATAAGTTTTACTATTTAATATGTATGCTACTATATTTTTAAAAGAAAAATATTTTTTATTTTATATTTTTAATAATAATATTTTTTATGTTTATTTGCGACTACTTGTTATTGGCTTAGTTTATAACTGATTTTATAAACATTTATTGAATAATTTAGCTGTAAGTATTCCAAACAAATAAAATTAAATAATTATTTAACCATCTTAGTACATTCTTTCTTAGTACTTTCTTTTATACTTAAATCCATCATCCATCCGTTTGACAATACATTGTCCACCATTTTGGAGCCAAAGCAATGTAATTAATCTCAACATTGCAATTTTTAATGATGATTCTTTCACAATAGCAAGAGACCCAACCATACAATCAACTTAAGTTTAAAAATATCTTTTAACCCACAGGCTAGTCTAATAAAAATACGCTCACCTGGCTGCGAAGCGGAATACAATTCCCTCTGTTCAAACGGGAACGGCGTCACCAAATGTTCATGTCTCAACGGCGACAAAACTTCGTGAGCCTCAAATTGCCCTCCCAAATCCGTGAAATGAAACAACCTTGGGGTCACATCACTACCCGAATCTTTCCCAGCACTCAAAACCGAATTATAGTACTGCTTATTAGTCCCACCCAATGCTTCTAACACTTCTTTTGGCTCATCGCCCTCTTTAACTTCAGTGATTTTGACATTCGAAGCGTTCTTGCCAAACAAGTATTCTGATTTACGCGCGATAAGCTTATTTGCCAACTCTATAGCAATATTTTTAGTATGTTTCAGACTACGGGACCCGTGCCAAATATGAAGACAGCCTTTTTCGGTATCGACTAGTAGTAATGATCCGCGACTTCTTAATTGCCGAACTGAGCAAGGAACATGAAGTAAATAGGCTTCATTCGTAACGTTTCCTCGAGTCACAAATAACTTGTACCGACTCTTATCCGTATCTCTTTTGCCTTGATGGATCACTAAGTTGCCTTGGAATAGGTTTAAGAAAGCTGGGGGTTCGTTTCCTTGGGCCACTCTTACTTGGGGACCCTTTTCTTTATCAAGTTCTACTGTTAATAAGGCTGCGGTCCCTTTTTCGTTGGAAGAAGCATCTTTTCCTTGCCAACAGAAATACGCGCATCGATCTCTACCAGTCGTATTATGTTTAGAAGGTTTCCCATTCAGTTCTCTACCAGTTACGGTTATTTGGTACTCCCATCGAATAATGTAGCTATCGGCTGAAAAGAAATCGCCTATTTCCGATTCCTTTTCGACTTTTTGGAAATCGCTTTCTCTGATGACCCATTTGCATACCGATTTGGTTTTAATATCGAAATGCCTCATGGATTCTTTGTCGTAGTAATGTGTACCGCGACCAACATGGGACCCTTCTAATATGAGATCTGGGTCCTGATAATCATTCGCGATCATTTCGGCAACATCACATGGTGTTATTTCTAACGTATTAGTTTTATTCTCTTGCGGTTTAACTCTGATAACTCTAGAGTAATCCGGCCAATCTAAGAACTTTTCTTTGAACAAAATAGTTTCCATATGTTGAGTAACTTTGGAGAGAATAGCCCATTCGGGTCTTGTTTTCGATGTTTTGACAATTGCCATTGAATTATCGTCTCTAGCACCTTGTAATATGGCTGCATTTACAGGATTCACATGGCAATCTTCATAATTGTAGCCTTCATCGAATAATTCTTGTGCTAATTGGGCAGCTCGTCTTCTGCTTTCTAGGGGCACATTTTTCCCGTACCAAATATACATTTCCGAACCGAAATCAAAGACAATAGTTTTTGATTGATGCAGCATTGATATTTTTGGTAACTGTCCCCAGTATTCCTTTATGGGTACTAATTCATCGTCCATGACTTCGTAACACATATTGGTTTGTACTATACAGGATTCGTATATTTCGTCTTCGTCGGGATGGCCTGTTTCTGTGGGTTTATAGTTTTCGACGCCATCTTTGACGCCAAGTAGAGACCAGAATTCGTTCCAATGTCTGTTGTTGAAGTTCTTGTTTTGTTCGTCGATGGTGAGAACGCTGGTTGAACTCTTGCAGCCGAGATCTTTGGTATTGTGAATGTGGAGAGCTATGTCTGTGCTGCGATTTCTGAAATAGGATATTTTTTTATATTAAATATTTTTTTTGGTCAATGTTTCTGGATTTTAAGGTACAAAAATGATTCCGTATGCTTGATGGTAACTAACTTTCAATTATAATAATTTAAAAAACCTGTCAATAAAGATGAGGCAATCTATATTGTTTACAAAATTTAGTAAATCCCTTTTACTATTGATGAGCTACAGAATTCAATAAAATAGTTTCTCTCACCACATACCTTAAGGGTACTGTTTCAAATGTCTGATTAAGTTTATATCTTACAATGAATTTAATTTACGCTACAAGAAAAATAAACTCTGAAGAACACCAACATTTTTGAATTGTTAAGTTTACGTGTAATGCTTAAACGATAATTTAATCAGTTCGAAACAACGATTACTATTTCTTGCGGGATAAAAACCTTGCTTTGAAATTAGAATAAGAAAACTCTTTCTTATTGTCCATAACTACATACTAAGTATTTATTTTTAAAAAAAACACTTACCTCTCAATAACATTAGCATACAATCCGATGTACAAGAAAACTTGTTCCGGTGTGACCAGCACAAAGCAATCGCCGCGATTAACGCTACTATGGACCGGTTCTACGAGACGAGTCTGAAAATATTATTATATTTCTTTAGTATATATGTGAAAGATAATGATAATTAAAAGACTGCGAGCATGAAAAAAATAGATATCTATACAACATACATACATACATATACTCACGGCTATTAATCCCTAGAAGGGGTAGCCAGAGCTAAGGAATTAGAAATTCCCCAGTTTTAGAAAGTTTAGTGGGGAAAAGATGGTGCTATAAAGGTTGTTGGTGATGGGTCTCCAACCGCATCGCCCAAAAATCCCTTAAAAGCCCCAATACCGTTAGTCGCCTCTTACGTACACCCACCGGAAGAAATGGGGTAGTGCTATTCTAAGCCGACACTACACAGCATATATACAAAGAGATTAAAAGGATCCAGTCAAATTGGGGCATTATCTCCTCCATTTTGATTTGTTTATGTTTATCATTTTGTTTTGTGTTGTTCGTGTCTTTTAATTATTTTTTCTTTTTCATCCTTTTAATTTTATTACATACTATATAACATATAATACCTACTTCGATTAAAGCGCCTATTCCATTATATTATATAATTAAATTGGTTTCCCAAGGTACAGGCTAAGCCTAGTTTGGGAACCCCTGGAAATTTGTGAAAGCTGTAATTCTTTTAATAAATATACTTTTTACTTTTACTTTACTTTTACTATCATTTAGGGTTGTGAATATAAAAGGGTAAGTTGGTATCAGTGGAAAGCGGTTCACTTTAATTAATAAATAAACACGGCTTAAATATCTAAAAGGGGTAGCCAGAACTTCAGAATAAGAAATAGTTGAGCCTCGTTAAAAGTTGAGTGATTGTAAAAAAAAGATGAATGGTAAGGGGTTTCTAGCCAGTTATTCGACTACGAAATTTCTTAAAAACCCTCATATCCTTAGTCAACTCGCACGAAACACATGAAAAAATGGGTAAGTGCTATTTTAAGCGGCTAATCCACTTTTTTGATCAGGAAAAAATACCAGCACCGAATTTAATTACATTACTAATTATAACTTTAAGTAATTAACAAACCTGCACCCTCCTTCTTCCCTTAACATGTAGAAGCATCAAAGATTTGACTCCATGCACTATTTGATTGGTAGTGGCTGTATTTCTCAAACTGACGTTGGAGAAATCTTCTTTGGTTGCCAAAGCGGCTAAGGCTTCAGCGGCTAAGCCACAATTCGCTGTCACTGGAAATATACAAGTATGATTAAGGACCATGGAAGTACTATTTAAATAAAAATTCGCTCTGGCGTCCTAAAGTGTCCTGAACAAGGATGGCTAACTAGTGAGCTGTGTCTCGTTTTAAGTAGGGTGACCATCTGTTAGTGTTTTAATGAGAGTTCCCTAAAAGTTACAAAAACACTTATATTTACATACATTCATATTCTTAATTAGTAGATTATAAAAGAAGGGGTAGCCAGGGTTTGAGAATTAAAATTTCCTCAGCCACTTTATGAAGTTGAGTAGAGAAAAAATAATAATTAAAGGATTGTGGTATTAAAAGGATGATAAAGTATCTAGTAAATACGTTCAAAAGCCCCAAACCAAAAGCCTAAGTTGCTTTTTACGATGGGTGGGTAGAAAAATGTTTGTGCTATGTTAAGCCGACGCTATACGGCATCTCATTTCACTTATATTATTTATTTGAAATAGAAAGGTATTTTCTTAGTTAAATGGTAAAAGCTCCGAAACACACGAACAAATGATAAATTATGGACACCTTATTTATCTTGTTTTCATGGGGATACCAGTTATAAATATTATTTCACCGATTTACCAAACTTAATAGATTATTTATCTCTAAGTTGATAGACGACGATAATAATTAAAACAATTTATTAAAAAGGAATAGTTGGTAACCTGCTTTTTATAAAATATTCCCTATAAATACGTTTGAATTTGTTTTTCTTTGAACATAATCTCGACTGGCAATCGAGCGAGCGGGACACACTTCTCTAGTTAGGGCTCTCGTTCTAGGACGTTTCTCTGCTTGACAGTGTTCAAAAGATTATAAGCTTTTTTGCCGGGTAGTAAATTTCATTATTGTGTACCATATTTTTGTAAGTGGTGGGCTCTCCTGTTTCGATAACAACTGATGTTAAGGACTTACGCCCGATTTCTGAATTGAGTATTCAAGCTGAGAACGACTTAAGTATCCTTTTGTCCCATTCAGTTGTTAAGATTTCAATGCGACAGAACGAGACTTAAGTTGTTCTCAGCTGGAATACTCAATTCAGAAATCGGGCGTTATTAATTTGACTTTAAGATGAACCGGCTATCATTGAAAGATTCTGGTATAACATGTACCTTGAACGATCATGGTAAGCACCTCAGGCTTCGTTTACGTTTACTAATACTTTCTACGTACTTTTTTACTCTTCAAATATCCAACCACAACTTTTTATGTGCCGTCGTCTTAGTCCGATAATGCCGTCTCATTCATACATACAAATATTCACTCCATTAATTCCCTTTTATCGTAGGCAGGGTCTAACGACCGTCACTCAATATAATCCTAGCAGATTTCAAGTTTAGTTTCAAATGAATAATCTTCCATACATGCCCTTTATTGCTAATAAATAAAGAATAAATAAAGGAAAGAAAAATTTCAACACAGGCGGGAATCGAACCCGCGACCTCGGGTATACGCCCCCGTCGCTCTGCCAATTGAGCTACCGTGTCAATGGCTTCAACATTTGCATTCTATCTGAAAAGGTAGACAAGTGGCCTTCCGAATTAGTAAAAAATTCGGAGGTAGGAAACGCAAACACTACTTAAACGTGTAAAAGAAATAAAGGATAGAAGAATTTCGCGCTGGCAGCCATTGACACGGTAGCTCAATTGGCAGAGCGACGGGGTCGTATACCCGAGGTCGCGAGTTCGATTCCCGCCTGTGTCGAAAAAAAAAATTTTCTTTCTTTTATTTATTGTTTATTTATTAGTAATAATCCCCACATGAGGTTTTCATGAACAAAAAGATTTAAATTATGCCCTTTATTATCCGACCAAACTAAAACTAAATACCAACCTTTCTCTTTGATATACTGCTGTTTGAAGGTGGAGGGAAGTGGTGAATACTCTTCTCTTATATCTGTTCTAGCTGCGAGGGCTTTCAGAGGATTTCGCGATCCAGCTTGTTTGCGTTCGCGTTTTGCTCTACGGGACCAATCGTTTGCTAGACTGAAATAATAGGTTTTTAATGAGTTATTATATACTTGGGTAATCTTGTAACACCAATGAATATATACACCTTTATATATAAATATCGGCAAAGTCTCTAGCTCAACCTCAGATTACTCTGTCGCTAATTGATTAGGGTTATAAATTACTTCTGACATTGTCTCCGTACAGACTCCCTTCGGAGTTCAAATGAAAGATATTATTAAAAAAACTTATATATTATTTTTAATTCAGTAATTTTTTGCTTGTTAGTTTGATGTGGCATATATTTACAACAAGAAAAAAGAAGAGAGAACGAAGCAAAACGCATTCTTTCATAGTATCAATAAAAATATATAACTTACAGCTGTCTAGACCGACTATCGATGGCATCCAAGTCGACGTCAAAATCGGCGACCATCAAAGTGTCTTGCTTATCCAAAACCGGCGTGAAGAACGCTTGGAAGGTCTCGTCGTCCGCGCGAGGAATCCTCACCGTGCTGCCGGTTTTCTCAGCGCCGGGAGATTCGTTGTCTTCAAGAGGAAGAAAAAAGTAAAATATTGTTAATTATATATATGTAATAATTGTAAGCCAACCCGCAATTGGCCAGCGAGAATGGCGGACTAAGGCCAATTCTCCCTATATAAGGTAGGCTCGAGCCCCTTGGGGGATGTATGGACTGTGAGGAAGTAAACTATTTGAATTAATTTTATACGCGAATCAGGGACGTGGTCGACCAAGAAAGCGATGGATAGCGGACTGAGGTCGAGAGTTATTTGCCCAGCAGTGGGATGCTATAGGCTCACAATATAGAGTAACATGATATTTTAAACTTACGCTCGTATAATTTAAGACTTGTTACAAGCAAGAAAGGTCATGAACAGCATTTCAAGATTAAATTGACCCAAGACCTCTGAATAAGTTTACAAGTGAGATTTATTCGTATCATATGAGACAGCATAGGATTTTGGCGATTTCCATTAACAACAAAACTTTCAGAAAAGGCTCAGACATTATTTCTATGATATTTAGCCTTTGAAAGAGTTGGTAGAGGAAAAATGCAAATTGTAAAACGATTAAGAGCTTAATTACTTACTTATAGCTTAAAATTGATTATTTAATACGCCAATACAAGTAATTTTCATTCCTATTCCATCCATTTCACTAACATAATTTTAATACGCAAATGTCTTTGTTGCTAGAGTTTTGGCAAAACACCAATCATAGTACACCGAATTGCTATTTTAATACTGTAGCACGTCCTTCTTTCAACAAAAGCCAAATAGGACTTTTAAATCACCTTTGCCAAGAATGTTGCTGGCATGTGGTGCTATGTAAATACGCATACATTTTCTAAATAAGAACTTTATCCCACCTGACGTTGTTTAAGAATATCTGAGTATTTTTGTTGCTTCTCTTCCGGTGTTAAGCACCTTAATTAATTTTATCATTTAGTGAGTAATAAAGGGAAAATAAAAGACAGAACACATGAAGTAGCCACTCATAGGCCATATTTAGAAAACTCCACAAAGTAAAGTACTTCTATTTATATACATCAATATTTCGTTGAGAGAAGTCTAGAAGAGGAATTAATTTGATACCTAAAAAAATTAATACTAAAGTAATTTGCAATAGAATCCAACAATCATGTAAACAAATATGGCGGACTGACATTGACAGCGTATTGTTTATGCCCATAGTGATGTCATAGTGTTCTAATTTAATTTTAATTAAATTTGTTTTTCTAATTATTTTAATTTAAAGTCATAGACTATGGCCCATAGTAGGATAGGTACTAAAATAAAACTGACTAAATAGATTAAATATATAAGCCATGGAATATGGCCCACAGTAGGATAGGTACTAAAATAAAACTGACTAAATAGATTAAATATAGAAGCCATAGACTATAAAATAAAACTGATTAGTTGTAGGTAATAGATCTAAATCATTAGTACCTCCTGATTACTCTTGAGAAAAAATACCAATCGTATGCTATATCAAAGTCCGTGATGGCGTGCAAAGGTCGTCGTTCCAAGAAAAATATGTCCAGCCAAATCGTAAAGCATAACAAAAGTCCAAAATGAGAATGCAAAGTCGTAGAAATCGGAAACAGAAAACGCTAATGCACAGCGAACCCACAGAACAGTGAATGACTGTGAATGACAATTCTAACAAAATGGCCACCTGTCAATTTTTAAAAACTTACCATTATTTTTATGGCTTAGGTAGGATACATCCGTTTTGGTTAATTATATTAAGCTCTTGAAAAAAATATATTATTGTATTCAAATAATATTAAATTAAAATAATTTATTAAATTAAAAATAAAAGATAACTTCAGATTACGAACAACACTAACTTTTCAATGACTTATAGAGTTCGATGAGTAAAAAACTAAGATGACGGCTTGTCAAATACTTCGAAATTTTTACGTTGCAAATGTTTTAACAAATTAAACTTATAAATACAAGTTAAATCGTGTTGAAGATAATGTGAAAACAATGGTGCGTTCGTTGAAATCAGACTATGTTCATAATTGATCGTCAAATGTATGTGATTACGGAGTAATCGTGACAATTTGGTTTGTTTACATGATTGTTGGATTCTATTGAAAACGACGGTATATATTAAACTTTCGCAACAACAATCAATACAATATTATTATATCCACAAATTAGCATATTAGTAAAAAAAGTAGATGCATTTATTTACTTTAAGCGCTGCTAAAGCAACTCCACTCCACCCATGATTCAACACCCATATTACAATATCAATATAAATCCAATAAAAAACTTACTCTCGTCAACTTGACTAATATTCTCTGTGACGGAATGGCTGCGTTTAAAACTGTCACGTTCCGGCTTATCGTGTGATTGGTTGACGACGGCGTTGTTGACGACGGCGCACGACGCCGAGCGAAGTGGGCCCGATGCAAACCCGTTTGTTGGGGATGTTGCGGGTTTTCGCGATCTGTTGGGGAAAAAAGGGCTTTTTTACGGTAACCCTTAACGGGGTAGCCAGAGCTTTGAAATGAGGAATTCCTCTGCCTATTTTGGAAAGTTAAGTGGGGAAATTATGGACTAAAAGGTTTTTGTTGATGGGTCTCCAACCGCATCGCCCAAAAATCCCTTAAAAGCACAATACCGTTAGTCGCCTCTTACGTACACCCACCGGTAGAAATGGAGTAGTGCTATTCTAAGCCGACACTACACAGCAATATAATTTATACATAAAGAGTATATTCCCAGATAACTTAGTTTCTAAGTTAGACCTTTTAGTGGTGAGTGACGATAAGCTTGCTCGTGCTACCTTTATACTGTTCAAAAGGGCAAGCACGAGCCGTGTTTAAACTAGTTATCGCGTGCGAAAAAGCAGCCATCTCTTACGCACTTACTTAGTATCGTATACTGCCATCTCATTCTAACCGTTATCGTATCGATAAAATAGCGCTAGTGCTTGCCCTACAGATATACAGGGTGCTCCATAATAAGAATGTTTTTTGTTTATGAAAACCTCATGCGGGGATTATTTCTAATAGAAAAGGGATAAATAAAGGAAAGATAAATGTTCCACACCATCTCGTCCCCTATCGCTCTGCCAATTGAGCTATAGTGTGTATAGTGGCTTCAAGTGCGAAATTTGATCTTTCCTTTGTCTGTTTTACACTTTTCTAAGTAGTGTTAGCGTTCCCTACCTACGATTTTTTACAAATTGATTGATTAGAAATAATATTTATCTGTATTTTCTTCCACTACACACTAAAACACAGTGAAAACTAAAACTTACCTAAACTTATTAGGCACCGGTATGCCAGGCGAGGCGGGGACCGTAGGCGGGGGAGTGAGAGGGGGAGTCGCCGTCGGCACTTTGTCTCTTTCTAACTTGCCTGCGACCGTGTAGAGATTTGCGTCGCATTGTGGTACGCGTTTTCGCCAGCCCTGGAAAAAAGGTAACGTTAGTTAATGGAAATTTAAAATTGAATTGAAATCTAAAGTTCAAAAAGTGGCTGGAGAATTTCTAGTTCCGAAGCTGAAATGAGTATATGTACGTAAGAAATTTTAAATTTTATTTACAAATGGCTTTGCCTAACCTGCGTCTTGCTTTAGCAAATAATGGGAAATTTACGATTAATGCCTCGATTTTACTGCCTTATTTTGCTGACGGTGACAGTATCGACTTAGTATATATCATTGAAGGTCAATGTACAATTAAATTGCATTTTCTTTCAATAGTTGTGACTTACCACCACCAGTGAATCATTGTATGCGGTTCGAGGATATCTTAGTCACTTCGAATATATTAATACGAGAAAGAATTTATAAATGTGGCAATTTCTGAGTCATAGTTTCGTAAAGTCAATATTCGTGATAAATTTCAACTAGAAGTAAAACCATCATTTAAATTAATTGTTCACATTTCCGTACCTCAATAATTTTAATACATTAGTTGAATTTAAGAAGGAGAAGCTATAAAAACAAACAAAATGAAAAAATAAATTAGTAGCACCACTTAATCCTTTCTACAAAAACATATTAAGAATCAGGATATAATAGTTGACTTCCGTTTCATAAAGTAAAATAACCTTTGCGGTAAACCTGTAAGTCCTTGAACTTTCGTCGTTAACCTTAAAAGGGTAGTCACCTGTTCGAGAAGGCTTGGTGGCTTAAAATAACATGAAATTTAACCCTAATTGAGGTCATCTATTTTTTATTATATTTGTTGATGTATTTGTTCAGTCTCAATTATTTTTAAATAGAATTCTCAAAACAAGGAAGAAATATATTCAGTGAAAACAAATAATAAACTTATTCTTACAAAAACAATGATCTTGCTAAAAGGTCAAATCACGGCCAAACGATACCTTCTAAAGGTTGAATTTCATAAATGTCAACCACAAATAATATACGTAATTCTAACTAATTATAATCTCGCTTAACAAAATGACAGTGTAATTACCTACCTTGAAATTTAAAAGCTTACAAAAAGGATTGGAAAACAAAATCCGTCTTAAAGGCTTTTACCGATCTCAAGATTTATCTTCGCAAAGCTAAAGAGCAACAAAAGTAAACTTGGAATCAATATGTACTGATGATCTCATACGCAAGGAATGCATTTAAAAAGGCAAGACCATGCATTTACGCAACAATAAGACCACAGGAAAATGTTTTAAGTAAAAGAGCTATGATATAATATAATGTCGATTCTATAGATTTCTTTGTTATATTAAGATCATGTCATTTGATTTTAAAGATCAAACTACAAGTTAAGTAAGTATTTTGTTTCAATAAACAACAAAAATAATGGTGGATTGTTTACCAAGTGAAGCAACGCTCTTTTCCCTTGGGCAGCATTTATGTGAAAAATATAAATGGTGGTTTGTACATATTACGTTCGTAAAAGTTTAAATAACCCCTTTTTTCTCAGATGGTTGTCCCACATGTGATATAATGGCTGGTGGCAAGCTTTTAGATAATGCAGTAACAGTATCACGTATATATTTTCTTTTCTTTTTATATGGAATCATACAAATATGAGTCTCATATTTATAACAAACTCAATTATGGCACGGGCACACAAGAAATAATAGATATTATTATAATTATGAATAATAAATGATTCGAGAGGATAATATTGATACATAATATGCAAGGAGAACTACTGCTCAAGACGTTTACAATATCCAATTAACAGTATCTAGATTACCTCACCTAAGATCAGTCTATGTTTGGATAATTTTACGATAAAATATTTATAGACATGGCATAGGGCATTACGAAAGACTTTGTTTGGGTGATTTGATAGTAAAATATTCTCCTTATTTTTAGTAGAATAAGGTAAACATCTTAGATAGATGTATTTTCCTTAGAAATCATGTATCAATATTATCCTCTTAAATCATAATCGTGCCATAATCATAAGGTGCGGTACTAGCTTTTTTATGCCAGACTTTGAAAATAAATTGCGTGATGACGATAATATTATTCTAATTTCAATAAAATTAGTCATCATGACGAAATAATAATATACGTGGAGGGGTTGGTAGAAGGAGGGGGAGCTAACTAGCTTTCTAACAACCGAAAAATGGTCGCCGCAATTCTTAATTCTTATGTACAAATCATGAAAAGTAATACCGTCAGAATTTCCCAGAATATTCAAAGGGTATAAAAAACCTTTCAGTTCTAATATACCTTTGTTCATACTACTACCACTACATACGGCTACTAGTGGACCAGTAATATAATAAATAAACTGACCTGCGCCGCCGTCTCCAGCTTATTCCTCCGGTCCGCCAATATATTGGACTGCAGTTCATTCTCTTCTATTTGGACTTTTATCTTTTCGTCGACGGCTGCGTTAAGGTTCTCCTGCAACAATGAAAAAAAAAATCAGATTTGCGTTTACTAACAATAATAGGGCTAAAAAATTTGGATTTTTAGGTGTTGTTAACATTATTACCTAAATTTCGAAAAGATAATAGTTTCTTCAGTTATGCTTTGGTGTTTAATTAAGGTTATATACGTAATAGGGATACCCCCATGATGGTAGCTTGGCTACAAGGGGGGTATCGTAATCATAATTAAATAATCTTATACATTATATTCACATCAAGTTTGTGAACTATTCTATGTAATAAACAATGCAACCTTTTGCACTCATAAATCCAAGTTTTTATCCACTAGTTCTAAGTTTTAGTTTATTTATTATATGTGATCTAAAATAAGATTATGAATACTTTTCCCATACGAACAGGAAAAACATAATTTTAACATAAGTAATGAGATTTCCGTGTTAATTATTTTCTGTTACGTTAAGCTTACTAGTTATACCTAATACATTTATGATACTTGACGGTAGTAAATATAATATTAAAACGCGAAATAATTGTAATAAGTAAATATATCTTGGAGACAAGGAGTTTTTTTTCTAAAGAATTGAAAACAATATAAAGCGCATTTTGGGGAAAATCAGTAAAGTAAATATTATCACTGTAAGAATCGTTTAATGTTTAATGAAAATCGTTTTTGTTCTGATAATTGGAATACTTATAATAATAAAAAAAACTTCCAAGTATGGCTGAGGAGTTTCTAGCTCTGAAGCACTTGTTACCCCTTTTTGGGATTTGTGACCGTGAGTATATGTATGTATATAGGCAGAAAAAAGAACTAAATATCTGGATGCTAATCAACTCATATTTTGCTTTGTAAGAAACTACACAGCGACATGAAGATTTATTAATGAATACTAAAATAAATGAGCACAAAAAATATTCACGAATATATTCGTCACAATGGGTTTTCTGCGCATCGCCCCAGTGACTCACCAATTATTTGTTACGACTTAAACAGGTATCAGAAAAATCTGTTACGACATATCCACCCAGACAATAACAAAACTATGCGAGTCATGATAATCGTACGCACATCCCTAGAGATTACAATCCATAAAACTGCAAGTCTTACGCATAGGAATTTGATATACATTCACATGTCACGGTGCATAAACGCAAATGTTTTTATAACGTAAATATCAACGGTCAGGGCTATTTTAAATAAAAGTACTATGACGAAATAGGAATTGACCAATGTTTTACTGATTTTGTAAAATAAGGTTATCAAGGCAATTAAAAATTGCACTTCCTTCACAGAATATTACCAAGACTATATTTTATGTACAAGTATGTCTGGTTAATACAATAAAATACATGCCTGCGTAGTGTTGTCTACAGTGTCCGTGTTGAATTTTCTGAAAACCGGTTTGAGTGTACCATTGCTTGCATTCTTGGTTTTATTTTTCAGCTCGCCAATAACTGAACCGAAATTGAGACCATTTGGAACACCGGTAATGTTTGGCATACGTTTTAAAGGTTCTATATCTTCTAAGTTTTTAACCTCGCTGTCAGGAGAATATTCTTTACCTAGATTTTTAGCAAGATTCTTTTTTTCGAATAGTAATTTCAACTCGTCGTGGATAGTCAAACTTTTTTCTATTTTAGTATTGACTTCGTTTTCAGCTTTGGGGCTCAATTGTTTAGTTTCAGCTACATTTGAAAAAATACTTTCGCAAAGCTCCGGTATTTTTAAAGGTTCAAATTTAAGATCGGTTCTGCAATCTCCTTGATCTTTTGATTCAATACATAAATTCTCAGTGTTTTGAGGATATAAAGTTGTTTTCTTTAATGTTTTATTGTCATTTAACGAAGAACTCAAATCAATCAAGTTAGAATTTGCAGTTTCATGCACAGAAAATGTCTCACCTAAAGACAGATTGTGAATAATAGATGATATTTTATCATCGTTTAAAACAGTTTTTTCCAAAAATTCTGTTAGTTTCTCTTTTGGTGGGCTTTCTCGCTTTGCTACAATCCTGGGTGTAGTAATATTTTGAATTGATTGATTAGATACCTGTTTCTGCTCTCTTTGGTTTTTCAGCAAAAAAGAAGGAGTAATAATATCCGGTGTATGGTTTATAGTCTTATTTTCAATCGAATTGTTTTCATTTTGTACATTGTTATATTGTTCAGCTTCAAGAGAATCAAAATAATTCTCGTCTTCCGCCTTGATAACGTAATTGGCATTATCAGGCGTTTTTGATACAATATGGTTGTATATATAATTGTTCTCAGGACCGAATATCGCATCGGAACTTATTTTAATGACATCCTCAGATACATTATGTGATTTAATTTCCGATATATCGGATAGATTTTGGTGATCACTCTTTAATGGAAGTAATTCATTAATTTCACTATCACATGTTTTTACAGCAGAATCATTTTCTTTGACCAGTTCAGTTTTATAAGTTTGCGGATATAAATACTTCCACAATAAAATAACGATTGCAGCAAGGCACAAAAAGATTTCCCAAATCATTTTATTGATAACTTAAACACTAACACTGACTAGAATATATTTCAGTTCGAGTCCTTGAAAAGTTCACGCTCCATTTGCCGTGAGCACAGTTTCACAATTTAACACAACACATCCTTCAGTGCACGCTTATTGCTAACGTTCATGAATAAAATATAGTAGCTGTAATAGCTGTTGAAATAACAACAATGATGTTAGATGATACGGAAACGGTCAACCGCATACTGACACAATCAAAGCTCGTTCATTATCATACGGGCGATGGTGAGTCACACAATAAACTTGTAAACATAGTCTGAGAGTATGTTGTGAGTTAGACGAATCCGTAATCATCAATACCCACACATGGTGACCGCTAACATGATCTATGTAACCTTGGGTTGACAGTCACACCTTAGTTTGTAGCTACAACTCAAACAACTAAATAAATATATTAATGTGTTGATAACTACTATTAACTTGAAAAGCTGTTGACTAGATTTAAAATTTTACACAAATACATCAAAGTATCTTTGTTTTGCTAGTAATTGATTTATAATAAAGCAACAACACTTTTAAAATAGGAAAATCGGTGAAAATACTAACAAAAAGGGTAAAAAATGCAGTGTTGTGGATATTGTCAAAATTTCTTTTCTCCTTTTCTGTTATTTTTTTTAAATTGATTACCAAATGAAAAAAATAAATGATGGTAAATATGTTTATGTCGCATTGAAATAGGTTATTATTTTGTTTTAATAAAACCGAAATTGATAAATTGTAAAATTAAAAGAATTTCAAAACCAAATCTTATTTCATTAATATCCATAAATCTCTGCCAATCTAATCATGAAAAAACGTTTTAACACGATTCACAGACCCGGCGGACATGGCTTTCTAGTTAACTTTTAAATTACATTATCATTTTAAATGATTTAGATTCGCGAACACACTAATGATCCACTGAAAGATCTGTCTACCCTTTTTCAACATACATTCATACAACAATATTATCACACCATTAATTCCCACTAAGACAGGCAGACACTATCAAACTCTACTGAGTACGATCCAAGCAAACTTCTCAAACTTCCTCTACTTCCTTAACATTAAAATAAATTAAATATGACAATAGCAAAAAAATTATAATGCTAGCTACAAAATGTAGTGCCAAATAAATATTTGAAGCAGTAGAAAACAGTGGCAAGACCCAAGGCAGTTTCTGGTTTCCTAGTGACCAACAAAGCGGCGGCGGCGATGGCGGCGGTGTCCATCATATCCCTTATACGTATCTACAAGCCAAATATGCGAGCTGGTCCTCACCATATACAGTTGGCAGAAGAAAAAACATAGCTACGCACGCTAATTGAAATCATTCAGAACGAGATCTTGCGAACGTGTTTTTCCATATAATTAATATTGGGATAACGCAAAAACTGCGCCGCAAGAAGTTGAGCGATCATCGAGAATGATATATCATTGTTTTCGCGTCCCACTTCTATGATTAGCATAAAACATCTATTGATACTTTAACTTACACTGGAAGTTTGATTCAGAATATAAAAATCAGCAAAAGATAGGAACTGAACTTCATACAAGATAGTTCTTATTACTAACATCAACACTTTGAAAAACATTCTGAAATGGTAGGATTTAATATAAATTTGATGAGGAAATGTAAATCAGCTCTTTTTAAGGATAACCAATATGATATTGAACTTTTCCATTACTGGATGATTTACTGACAGCCAAATTAACTGACCATGAAAAATATTAATTTAAAACGTAGGTTTCATGGGGAATGTAGAGGAGAGCGAGGTTTCGACATTCTCCCGTGAAATTAAGATTGAAGCCAGGCCCAGTCGGTTGTTTAGAAAACTGACAACCCTTTTTATTAGTTTAGAGCTCAAGTCTTATATGTAGAGCAAGAATAATATCAACGTTCTTCGTGACAAATTCATTCGACAAATAAATCTCACTGTGGCTCATACATCATGTCTGATAGAGCCAATTGAGAATAACACGATAATGAAGATGTAGACCAATGTCCACACAATACAATAACACATAGAACAAATAATATTATGCGGAGTGCATATCAACCAATGACATTAGAAAACGACCCAAATTATAAGAAGTAGATCAAATATTAGGAATGAGAAAAGGATTTCTACTGGATGGCCGGCACGGCTAACTATTCAGTTATTATAGTTGACCTCTAAACGTGAAATAGGATATGGAAAATGCTTTTTTCATAAAAAAATATAAAAGAACTTAATGGTTTGTAAAGTTAGTCTTTTTGATGATATATGGGTGAACTGAAATTGACATCAGTTGTGTGAATTATATTGTATACTATATGGAGAAAAAGTCGAAACTGAGAAGAATCATTGAACATGAACAAAATATAAATGCATGTAATCAATGCAAGGGGAGTTTTTCAGATCAGTATAAGGAAGTGATTTTGGTCTCTGCTAACCCAGGGAACTAAAATCGATTGTATGAATAGATATATAATTAAATATTATAAGCCCTTTTTCTCACAAACACAAACACACATATTACGCACATCTCATCAATAAACATATTCAACCAAATATTAAAAAACAGACAAAATAAACTCAGGTCACCGTTTCCGTATCAACAACAAAATTTCAATATATAAACTCTTAAAAATCAAACCAACTTTTTCGCAATCAACATTCACATAAAATGCGATCCAAAAACTTATAAATCGGCTTCTCAAGACGAAATTAGACGAACTAAATTCGCGAGTCGCTTAGAAGCGCGTGCGACAGCTCAGAACGCAACTTAAGAACTAAGGCACGGACAAAACTGCTTGTACGCAGGATTGGCGAAGTCGATGCCAGCCTGTCTGCTTGTACAACTAAATAAACTTGAATCGACGAATCGAAATTAAAGTGTTTGTTTTTGAAAAAGACAGCAATTAAATAGTACATATTGGTTTTCTGGCGTGTTTTTTTTTTCATTTTCCTTGGTAAAAAACGGAGGCAGTAACGTAATATTTTAAAACCTATTTTTAATTCGAATAGATGCATAAAAACTGCGCGTAGTTTTAGTCAGCAATGCGAAAGGTAATATCACTAATTCAAAGAATTTCTGTTATCAACAAGTGCTTAATTTCTGAGATAAAAGCATCGTAATCTTATCTCACACATCAGACAAACAGATCCAAAACTTATCCTAAAATTTCGGCATCTTTTACAACGGCACTCAAAACATTAACTCGCTTTGTTTACGAAACTTGGCATATTTCAGTAACCTATATAGTTATATATTGCAGATATTATTAATACTGGTTAAAATATAAATATGTAATATTTAATCAAACAGTTGACAAGAGTGCCGTGTAGTGCCGGCTTTGAATGTCACCACCCCTTTCTACCCAATGGTGTCTAGAGTCAGGTAGGAGGGTATGGGGCTTTTTAAGTGATTTTTGGGCGATGCGGTTGGTTGATTGCGGTTTGATGCGGAGACTAAGATAGAGACCAACGATAGTTTATTTCTGCCATCTTGTCCCCTATCAACTTCCAGATGTGACTGAGAAGTTTCTACCTTACTCCTTTTTAGGACTTATAGCTGTGAGTATATGTATGTACTTTGAAAAAATAAAGTTGTTATTACAAAAGGGTTATCATTAGCACGGTTTTCCATTCAAAGCCTAAATGCATCTATATGTCTCTATATTTACTCTTTTCTTGCGCTAAAATATCAAAAATGATATTGATATTGAAGTTTTCGTTGCCCATTTCATTTTTTATCTCATTGCTAAACATTCAATAAAGACACTAATTTTTTCTTAATTCTCATACGAATGTTTAACAACCGTATCACAAAATTGAATAAACATCAAATGAGAGATTAACTATTAAAGTTAATGTTTGTAAATTATACGCTCAACAACGGTTTGGTTAATAATATTGAAATTAATTGACACTCAAATCCAACTGATTAATTATTAAATATTAAATTAATAGACGTAGAACGTTGTATCAAGTATTAATAAAATTAAAATAGGAAGAAGAACACACTCTCGAATTCTGATGGTCATGTACATTATAAAAACATTAATGCTATTTCGGATCAAGTCAATCGTACTAACTTAAGAGTTCTGGGACCAACTTCTGATTATTCGGTAAAACAACAAATAGGTCTATTCGCATATCACATGACTACAATATAGTAAATATTACACTAACACCCCGAAAAGCCTTCATATCAAGAATTTTATAAAGTGTACATTGCTCCCTATTTTTTATTCATAATAGTTTAGATAACACAAACACATGAATCTACCTCCTGTATTACTAGCATCTAAGAAGGAGTAAATGGACAAAGAAACAAATGATGGTAACCAATACTTAGTTAGCAAAACTTTGGGAATAGCTGTGCTGACTTACATCTAGCAAAAATAGTGAAGATCTAATATTTCCGATACTATTCAGATCACAGTTTTATTTTCGCCTGGAGGACGGTTATGTTTTCATCGTGTGATGCGTTGGTCAAAATATTATAAATACATTTGTGTAATCTCGATCTAGAGTTCGCTGGCACCACTTGACGAAATTATTTTGCTCCGGTTATTTCGGTGATGGGCGTTGATAGATGATGATTTGGCTTCAACCAGTATAGGTTGAGGTTGTTATGATGAATTGACTCAGGTGGGTCAATTGCTCAATAAATTTTCATGCATATTTTTATATCTGACGCTAATTAGAGTATGAAGATATAGATAGGAATAAAAATGGTATGATACGGAAAGCCATACGTATACATGTATATACTATCTTGTACACCACCGACTGTGTAGCTTGCATTTAAAACTTTATTTAAAAGACCTATCTTAATTTTTTTATGATATTTAAATACCAGATAACTACAGAAAGAAATAAATATAAATAATACAAACAGATAAAAATTTAAAAACTGGATCAAACGAAAACTATTGGTTTTAAAACAACGCAAATAGAAGAGTGACAGAGATTCTGTTTTAAATTTAATATACAAGTTAGGAAGTCAGTACAATCCTGCAAACAGCTCCAATGCCTAGCACCAGTACCAAATGAGGTTAAATAATGTAAAGCACATAAAATAAGAGTAAAACAGCAAACGTGTCGTGCAGCCTATCTTTACAGAGATGCACGAGCGCCGAGTATGATAGCCGGGAACGTATGCGCTCGCTTCCCTTGTAAACTGGTCCGGGATAACCAGATATATTGTTCAACAAATAAAGCGATTTTGGTCGAATATTATAGGTCGGAAGTATAGATTTGAGAACCGACTTATTATTAGTAGTCTTGATAATTTAAAATTTGCGTTTTAACTAAAAAGAAGCTTTGGACTTGCAAAAATTTGGATTGGTATGTTGACCAAAAACACAAAATAGTTTAGTACCTCGAAATCGAACTTAGCTGTGTAGTGCCGGCTTAGAATAGCACTACCCCATTTCTTCCGGTGGGTTTACGTAAGAGGCGACTAACGGTATTGGGGATTAAAATTAAGATTATTAAGGGATTTTTGGGCGTTGCGGTTGGAGCGCTTCCAAAAGTGGCTGAGGAGTTTTTAATTCCCTAGCTCTGGCTACCCCTTCAAGGGATTAATAGCCGTAAGTATACGTATGTATGTACCTCGAAAAGGGTGTATAATGCGAACGCAACATAAACTCTCAACAAGATCATGTAAAAAATAATAAATAAATAAATTAGTCTAGAAACAAGATCTTGGCCCTGAATTAACGGACTTAACTACATGTAAAACAGTAGGAAAGTGTCAGTCGCAATGTCATAATTGGCGGTGACAACCTTCACCACGATTTGCCACAAAAGGGAGTAATACCGCTTGGTCGACTCAGCCCATTTATGGTGACGAATCATGATGTTTTTCTTTAAGACTGTTATGCGAGATGAATTCTGATTAAGACATAAATATTCGGTATTGTTTCATTATTGTCAACTTGCACTTTGTCATCGGCTATTTTATAAACTTTCCTCTCGACTTTTTCTTGATTTCAATATTGGGGCTTGTCAATATGGGTGGTCTAAGTAATACATAATTGAATTGATTGAAGAATATTTTCTAATGTAGTAGGTTTGCTCATCGATCCCGAACATAGCAAGCAAAAAATATTCATATTACCATCGGCCTTTGTACTGTAGGAACCCGATAAAATACTGTCCTATAGCAAATACAAAATTATAGAAATCATTTGAAAGTTGATTAATACAGCTTAAACGTTTAATCCAAAACGCCTGATATAAATGAATTATGACTCGGCAGATCAAATATGGCTTTAACAATTTTTAAGGCGTTCTAAACTTCATCGATCGCGTTTAAAAGCTTTTTTCCGGAAAATATAGGTACAATGCATGTTCCAATATATTTGGTTTTGTATTTGCTATTTAATGTAACTTTTAAGATTTAAAAATAAAGCCAATGTCTATAATCCACCAAAGCCTTTACCGAAAATTTACATTAATTTATGTCTAAAGCTGGTACGGAAACAAAGGTCAGGCTGACATAACATAAACTTCTAAATATAGGAGTGCCATATTGCTAATGTAAGCGAACAAAATATACGAAAATAACTTGAACTTTTTGAGGCCACCCCTATCTTTTATTATTATAGGTCATCGTTGAAGGTAAAAGAACATCGTAAATAAAACCGTTTTCTTCAATACAAATACTCGAAGGGGTGAGCAGATGTACTAAAATGAGTGAACATCAAGGCATATTATTTTAAACGTACGCCATGATAGCTGATTTGTAAGAATACACTGTCATGGCATATAACTTAATATAATTCGACCAATATCAGGTTACTCACGATGTGTTTTTTATAGATATGACTACACAATAGAATTTCAAGACCAATCAGCCGATAACAGCCCGTTTCAAGAATCGAACCTATAACTCTGTATTGCCGGCAGCGTGAGTGAGGAGAGATAGTGAAAGGTTTTTTTTATATATTCAAATACTCAGAAGTTGCAGGCCGTAGGTTCTGTCTGCTACATAACATAACATAAACGTTCACGCCGCATATCCCCGAAGGGGTTGGCAGAGGTACTAATACTTCTGAACATCACGTGACTTTGTCACCTGGTGTTCAGAGTACCCACGTTTTGCATGGACAGTGTACTCACGTGATAGGGGCAGGCCTATCGCCGTTTTGTACGAATACACTGTCACATGACTAAGTACAACTCAGCCATGTGGGTTTCCTCACGATGTTTCCCTCACCGTTAACAACCATGATAAATTAACCACACATATGTCTTTTAGAAAAGACAAATTGGTGTAGGCCCCGACCCAGGATTTGAACACTAGTCGTTTGCACGATAACCGAGTGTTCTACCCACTGGGCTATCACGGTTGAAATGAATGTGAATGTGTCATGAAATATATTGCATGACACATTTTTGGATCCATGCAGTAAAACGTTTAATAAATGTGAACATAATGTTCTAGCGGCTATATGGCTGCCTTTTATCTGAACTTTTGGGTGATCAAAATAAATAGACACCTAATAACTAAATAACAGGTATGAATGTTATCAAATGAACATTATGGTTGCATTCACTCAAGTTGGGACACAGTATATGTATATTATATTACGGATGCGAGAAAAAATACTTTAATCAATGAAAAAAGGAAGGAAGCTGTTTATCGCATGAACTCAATTCACAGTTGATGTTAGCTCTGCCGAAATTAAATTAATGTGAGAGAAAGATAATGACGATTTTGTGTATTATTAACTGGAAGCATTGAATAAAAAAAATGCATAAAAAGTCAAGCTTCCTGGCTTTCGGTCCAAAAAGGGTAAAGATTAATAGCGAATATATGAAAATATTGATGAATGTAGATAAAGCTCGATTGGTTTGCCAGGACCGTATGAAGTGACGATTGATTGTCTCTGCCTATCGCAATGAGAACTAATGATTTGACTATATATATTTATTTATGTAAGCTATGATGTATCTGATTTTGACAAATAACTTTAACATTGATTAATTATCTATTACATTTTATTATGTTCATTCCTATCATTTCAGTTTAAACGCCTGATGAACTTGTGATGCAAAGTTACTCATAATCGTGTAAAGCGCTTCTGTTGCAGGCGTTTTATTATTGTATAACAACTTGTTCAATCTAGAAATGTAAATGATTATATGTAATACATTTATATCTGAGATAATATCTGTACGTAAAATCTTACATCTAACATCTCAACAGTTTTTTTTTTTTAATTTAGTAAAGAAGCGGTAGAAAAACTGAAACCTAATATATATACGAGGGCTGCTATTTATGTATCCGGAATAAAAAAAAGAAACAAACATATATCAATTAATATGGTTTTATTGCTTCTCAAAATATTCGCCGCTCAGATCTATACACTTTTGCATGCGTTGAAACCAATTTTCATAGCACTTTTTCCACTCAGACTGAGGTATCTCCAAAACGTGCATTTTGAACGCATCGACTGCCTCTTCGCGGCTCGAAAAACGTTGACCACGTAATTTTTTCTTCACATTTGGAAATAAATAAAAATCATTGGGTGCCAAATCAGGGCTGTACGGCGGATGACCTGTCAATTCGATCTTTTGAGCTTCTAAAAACTGAGTTGTGACGGCCGACCTGTGACAGCTAGCATTGTCGTGATGCAGAATGATTCTACGTTGTCGGTTAGTCTTTCTTATTTGTTCAAAGACTTCCGGCAAACAAATGGTCGTATACCACTCCGAATTAACAGTTTTACGATTCTCTAAAGGCACTGTAGCTACATGGCCATTTATACCAAAAAAACAAGCGACCATTTGCTTCAATGTGCTTTTTGCACGAATAACTTTTGTTGGGTTCGGCTCATCTTGGAACACCCACACCGTGGACTGCTGCTTAGTTTCGGGGTCGTAAGCGTAGATCCAAGATTCGTCACCTGTGTAGATATTATAAACAGCTTTTGACGCACCACGGTTGTATTTTTTTAACATTTCTTTGCACCAATCGACACGAGCCTGTTTTTGATCAATACTCAAGTTGTGCGGAATCCAACGGGAGCAAATTTTTTTTACAGCTAAATGTTCATGAAGTATCTTATGTATGCTCGTCATACTAATGCCCAGAGATGCCTCTATCTCACGATATGTAACATGACGATCTTGAGTTATTAGTTCCCGGACAGCATCGATGTTTTGAGGTACAACGACCGTTTTAGGGCGACCTTCTTTAATTTCATCAGTAAGCTTAGATCGTCCACGATTAAACTCGCTAAACCAGTGATACACAGTGGTCTTTGAGGGTGCTTCATCCCCAAAAGTTGAAGTAAGCTGATCGATGCACTGTTTTTGAGTTAGACCACGCCGAAAATCGTAAAAAATCATGGCACGAAAATGTTCACGAGTTAAATCCATGGTGGTGAAGACACGCAATTTTCAAAATGACGCTACGATGTGAAAACAATTGACAGTCACATAAAAATAAATGTATTCTAAAGCTAAAGAGTTCTATTTTTAAATGATGTAATTACTTTTTAAATTATTGTTCTGTAAGTGGCCAGTTCCGGATACATAAATAGCAGCCCTCGTAGTATAACCGCATAATTTGTCTATGACAAACATTGTCTCAATATTACCTTAAGAACAAGAAAACTGTACAACTTTAATTTCTGTACAACCATCTTTAAAGCTATATATTGTGCGTATGTAACCCATTGCAAGTATAATTATTGAGCCTCTGACTAATCCTCCATGTTATGGTCGTAATATAAAAGCATTGTTGTCAAAAATCCTTGGGCACTCCCTCGCTTTTTAACATTCGCGACCAAGCCTTTCAGGATAAAATGAAATTTAATTAATGCTTTCACTATTATGTATTTAACTTAATATCAGCTAAGTATAATTGGAATTGACCTTGACTTTTTTAAGGTTCATACATCATATATTATAAGTTTACTATAGCCTATAATCACAAAAAAACATTGTATTATATTATTTATTGTTAAGAGCCAGTAAAGCAGTTTGCTAAAATAACCTACCATAAGTAACAAGGAGGTAAAACGGGTCCCTATTTTTAGTATTAGCTAGGCTGCCATACATCCATCCGCCATCAGGCTGTATCTCCTGAACCGTGATAGTTTATTGACTTTTCACAGATTATGTGAAAAGTCAATCGCTAAAATAAAAGTTGTAAATATAAGATTGGAAATATTATTGGGGTGGGTTATCTTCGTTTGGTTTCGCTGTAAATTGATCCCAATTATCCCAATTAACATTGATATCCAATTAATATTCAAATAATATATTTAATTCAATAGTAAATATTTAAAGTCAAATAAAACTTATATTAAGGGATGCAATAGAGATTTCGTTTTTGTAATTTTTGTAGTATAATATAAAGCTGAGGAAAGTGGTTCGTTGTTTTTTTTTATCTGCTTAACTCAGGTAGTATGGGTTTGATTTCAAAAAGGAAAAAGTCAACCGATTTTACTATTTTTTAACATTCCCTAAATGTACTACGCTATGATTTAAGTCGTTATATTTTTATGTAGAGAAATTAATAAATATGTTTATAACATAAACGTTCACGCCGAATATTCCCGAAGGGGTTGGCAGAGGTACTAATACTTCTGAACATCACGTGACTTTGTCACCTGGTGTTCAGAGTACCCACGTTTTGCATGGACAGTGTACTCACGTGGGCCTATCGCCGTTTTTGTACGAATACACTGTCACATGACTAAGTACAACTCAGCATGATAAATCAACCACACATATGTCTTTTTAAATGTTGTAATACATATTTTTATGTTTTCACATATCATTGTAGTAAGCCAATTTGGATTATGACTAAAACATGACCACCCAATATCCCTAGTAAAGGGATTAAGGGGATTTTGATCAGAGGATTAATACCTCAAGTAGCTGAGTTATATTATCCGTTACATATTAAATCGTCGTGGGTAACATCTTTCGCAAACTTTAACTAATAGATCAAGAATAATAAATTAATCTTTTGAAGAACGGCCAGTTGGAGATATTAAATCATAGATTTATACAAATATTTATTTTACGTGAGTCCCTATCACGTGAGTACACTGTCTATGCAAAACGTGGGTACTCTGAACACCAGGTGACAAAGTCACGTGATGTTCAGAAGTATTACTACCTCTGCCAACCCCTTCGGGGATATTCGGCGTGAACGTTTATGTTATGTTATGTATTTATTTTCCGATCTTCAACTTCCGAAAGTAGCTTTAAAAATAATATTCTATCGCTCTGGCTACCCTTTTTTGGAATATAAAGGTCGGAAGAGGAGGTGATTTTCTAATAGAATAATTGCTTTCAATAAACTTCTAAAAGCCGTGTTAGACTAAAGCGTGAAACATTTTATGTTCATCGTGTCATGACGTAAAGTGACAAGATCAATAATTCTAAATGATGCAGCCAAGGGCGAGGGAAATGGTACCACGCTATGATATCTCCTATGATCAATTGAAAATGTGCGAGTATAACCACGAAGGCCACAAAACAAATGTACTCGTATATATTCAACTGTCATTCAAAATGCTTGTTATATGGTTAAAGTGTGAATTGACTACCTAGTTAATTGTGGGTACTCTGAACACCAGATGACGATGTCACGTGATGTTCAGAAGTATTAGTACCTCTGCCAACCCCTTTCGGGGATATACGGCGTGAATGTTTGAGTTGAGTTAATTGTGCCTTTAGCCCATACTCAAAAATTAAATGCAACTAAGAATTACTATTATTTTATGAGACTTAAAAAAATAGCTGGTATACCTTCTTCTCTATGTTGTTTAGTTGAAGTTTGTAAGTTGTAACTGGATGTACTGAGATTGAAAGTTATTTTACTGATTCAAAACAAAATTATACCTGAGTGACTGATTCTAATTTCTAATTATCTAGCTCTAGCTACCCCTTCAAGGGATTCATAGCCCTGGTATGTATATATTTATGACGCGAGCTTAGATTATTTTCTACAATCAAAAGGCTAGCTACCCATGTGAACCCCACGATCACTATTATACATAATAAAAAATAGGAAAAGTTATTCCACTTTCACCCTTAAAACTTTATTTAAAATCTCGAGAACGAAAGTGAACCATGAACTAAAGCAACATATTGTCAAGTGCACTCCGGAACTTCTGTGCTGACTGTCGTCGAGGGTGTGTCGCGGGTTCGTATCAAGGGGTGGTTTCAAGAGCTTGAACTAAGATAAGAGGGTACTTATAGCTAGTTTTCTAGCATGTGTCATTGGATATGAAAAACAGTGATTTGTATATAAAATTTAATATTGAAGCTAAGTTAAATTATGTGTGGACATAGTCTGACTATCAGCTATAAAAATATAGGAAGAATTTAAATAGTAGAGTGCTTACATTGAAGCACTAAAATCAGTTTAATATATATCTTAAAAAGGTTAAGCAAGGGCCTTTTCATAAATGTGGAAAATCCCTTAGTATCCCAAAGGTATTATGACGATGACTATCCAACGCAAGGCATTCGTGCAAGGTTCAGTGAATATAATACCGAACCGTTTTAAATGATAACTCAAAAACCAAACAAGATTTAAACATTGCTGTGAAGTACAACTAGTTCCTCAAATCTTTGCATCAAAATGCCACTTGAACGTCTCCCAACATTTGGTAAGTATGACCACAGATAAACAGACGCAAAGATACGCCCGCCATTAAGCTAATAGGTGTACTTACATTAATCTTGTTCTTCACCCGCTCGATGGCTTTGGTGTCATCTCTCTCGGGGCTGAGTCGGCACACTCTGGCGCGCCAGTCATTAGCCCCGGCTGCTTGAAGGGCTGCTAGTCTGAAATTGATTTCAATGTTTTAGGCCTTTTAAATTTTAAATGTATATATTATGTAACTCTACATTTTAAATAAAACATCTAATCAATTATACTTCTACTAGCTGAACCGACAGACTTCGTACTGTAAACTTGCTTATGCCAAACTGAAGGCGTTTTTCCGGTACTCTGAATTCAGTCGGGCGTATCCAATGTTATAATTTGGGTAATTATCTAGCATTCTGCTAAATTTCATTCATATACATTATACCTTTTTACCTCAAACAAACTATAATTATTTATGATATAATTTATTATTTAACTAATTAATTTATACCCATGGGGGTATTTTAGAACCGTGTATTGAAAGTCAGACATAGAATATAATAATAAGTCCACGTCTTGCGGGATCGCAATTTGAGCCTGATCTAAAGGACTTTCCTATAATTATATTTGCATTATAAGGTATATTTGGTTAACTATATGTTTTGAGGTGTAACCTAGACTGCAATACTTTATTCTCGTCTGTGGCTGTCGTACGAACAGATAATTAGATTTAGGACTTTCAAAGTAGTTGTTAAGTATTCGTTGTAAATAGAAAAACATTCTTTGGCAACACTTAGTTGTTCCTTTTTTTGCCTCCTCAACGATGTTGTGCATTTTGAATTATAAGTAGCTTCAACAATACTTTAAGCGGTGTAGAACAAGCGACAAAGGAACTTCAGAAAAATTGTTTGCTGATTTGTTTGATGTTTGAATCCTTCCCAGCGCCCTTTATGTGCTACTGCACATAGAGACATGTATCATTCCCATGGTTGCCTTAGGAATCTGTCTTTAGTAAACCTTTGAAAAACCCGCGACTATTTTTAAACATAAATAATGAAAATGCTCACCTTTCTGCGATGGTGCCACCCCTGTGAGGCATCTCTGCATGTGTAGCGCTGCGCTGAACGCCACCACCCACTCTGTGGACCAACAAACAAACCATTGTTAATTCATGTGCTGACTTTGAACTAATAATTACTATTTAGTTGGCAAAAAGATTCGGAATTAATATGATTATTTTTATTTTTAGTTCCGTTTCCTTTAAACGGTTTTGTACACATTCACTGGACATAATTTGACTTAGGTACTTGACAATAAAGTGATCGGAGGACCCACTTCTTCCTTGACAGTGTTTGTCATGCGAAATAGGGATCTAGGTAATTTGTACGAATACACTTGTACTTAACTAAGTATAGCAGTCAAATACAGTAGTCAGTCGTGTGTTTCATAGCATGATTTTCCTCACCCTTATCAACCTCGATATTCAGTTTGGGTCATCACAACCACATTAATTACTTTGATATGAAGGATATTTGATACAATATGTAATATTAAGGGATCCGTGATACACTATTTACTGCTTGGAAGTTTTTTGTTAACATGAACATTATGTTTCTGTAAACGAACACTTTCTTCATCTGAATCGCACGCAGGAATAACTTGCATTGAGATTCACGAAATAAATATATTAAATCTTGGACTACCCCTTCGAAGCCGTAACCGTGACTTGATATCCACAATTATATCACTAAAAAGAAATAACACTTCTGGTGGTATCGATTTGGGTACTCGAATAAAACCAAACCCTAAACTGAACATATAAACGGTTAACAATTGCAATACCTTCCATGTTCGAACTTCTTTTTCAAGTTCTCGAAACTATACAGCCTCTCCTCATTCACTTTCCGTATCGACAGCATTATAATAAAATAAACTAGTCACTACAATAACATGATACAACTACTCAAACAAAATTAAAATACCCTTAATTCACTTCACTTTCCCAACACGATGTCATTATTCAATTCACAATTAAACCATTATATCCTAATTCAGAATAAGTTAAATTATTTACGGGTGAAATTATATTTATTTATGTAAGTCACAAGCTGCTTACAGCGCGAGTGTCAGTGATAAACTGACAGTGTCATCGAGACCAATGACATCTAGGAAATGACACGCTCGTTAAGTGTAGAACTGATTTGAAGTTCAAAGAACTATTTGGTCTACTCCATGGTACCATACTTTAGAGGATAAAACTCATATACTTGGGTCCCGTCGTCTCGTATAATTTACTTCAATATCCTGCTTGAATTAAGACAAAGAGTCGGTTTTTAAAAATAAGAGACTTTTATATTTTATGCACCTTTGGAAACCATTTGCATAAAGTTTATTCTATTGAAATGCTTTCTGATGCTGAGCTGGGAGCTAAACCTCTATAAAACCTTCTGAAGCAATACCCTTGACTTAAGGTTTCATTTTTGGCGGGTTATTTTATAACCCATGTACTACTCATACTCTCACAAAAATACTCTCTGCCTAAAACTCAACATATTAATATCGTGAGTGATGTGATGAGTGAGTTCATATGATTTTAAGATTTTTATCACATTTTTTTTTCATATAGAAAATACTTTTATACGAGTAAAGTGAAAGTTTCCACCCACAGTAAACCAGGCAAACGCAAACAAATATTGATAAGAAACCAATAAATATCTTTCAAACTACATACATACATACGAATCCTTATCGGCGCAGCAGCGGCAGTTTTTGACACTAATTGCATATGATAAAGGCACATTAGCGTTTTGGTACGAACTTGTTTCCACCGATAAGACGGGCTCCGTTACTCACTCTACTAGCATATGATTGTATCAATACAGTTACAGAACGTTTAATGCCTACCAGCATATATTCACGGCCTTAAATTAAAAAAGGGTTAGCCGGAGCTTCAGAATTAGAAATGCCTTGGCCACTTTTGCAAGGTGAGGAATTTTTGTGCAGTAAAGGATGTTTGGTGATGAGTCTCCAGCAACATATCCCAAAAACCATTTAAACATCACAAAACCCACATAAAGAAACGACTAAGCGCTTTTTTAGACCGATCTAAACAACTAGCATGTGAACAACAAACAAAAACATACATGTTAAGGTGGGTTGTTAGTCGTAACCTTATAGAATATAATATAATAACTCTTTATTGCACATCAAATACAAATTTACAAAAATAATAATATGACCAAACAGTTTACAGTGAGGTACAATTGGCGGTCTTATCGCTAAAAGCGATCTCTTCCAGACAACCTTTGGAAGGTGAGATCGATAAATTAATTATTTGGGTAGATGCACAAAACAAGGTCAAAAAATAATTATAATCTATTAAGCTTACTTAAAACTAACTTATTTAATTTAAATAACAACATAAATATTAATCATACAAAATTATATAGATATTTAACGAATATGAACACATACACATATAATATATAAATAACTACATACTTTTATATATAGAAGCAATACAAATACCTAAAGAAAATACACATATACGTTTTATATATATGCCTGACGACCATTGTATTTGTAGTCTCAGACGAAGAATATTTTTAAGAGAAACAATCCTCTTTAATTCATTATGTTCCTAATATGACCACTATAAATAAGTCAACAGCAGTTTGGAAGTAGAGTAGTAAGACAATCAAACAATTTTAATACTTTTTAAACTATAAATTACTTTTTCATGCATCAATATATCCATAAAAAATACTTCACGACAACTCAATTTTATTACAGCCTAAATGCAACAACGGAAAAACCATATCAAACTTCACTTCGGGAAATCCAGCATAAAATATTTACGTACCACAGAAAGGTGAAAAGCGTAAAGACGCCCACGAATCGTTAGGCTTGCACACAACAGCACCGTCGAATAACGACTGGGCGGGCGGCTTGGGCGGTAGGCTTTCGAGGTAAATGAACCTCCCCATTACTATGGATACCGAACTCGATGCGGTTAAGGAAATCGTTATCGACATTTGTCTTTAATATTTCTTAAAGTCGACTGTGCTAATGGTATTGTTATTTTTGTTGAAACTACTCAATTCTGTATGTCTGAAGACAAATAGATCGCTAATATTAAGTAGCTAACTTAAGTCATATTATGGATAAAAAAAATGAGCTGCACAATTTTTAACTAGAATTTACCATCTTTCTTACAATAGAGAACAAAAAAACTTCTTTAGCTCTAATAATTATATAATAAAAAATAACACATGATGGAAATTAACGAAATAGAATCCTTATAACTTCAGTTAGGAAGTGAAATGCGTGCAAAATTAGGGGTTGCTAAGAGCACAAGAGTAACAAGCCGCATTCGAAGATAATCATTGAATCACAAGTTCGAGATCTCGTAGTACGGAACTGGTAAACAGCGCGTGCTCCACGAAGGTACGCAACACCTGCAGCTTTCAGGCTTCCTTGTTAAAGTTGTCGTCTGACAATTACTTCACAGCTTTTAATAGAGCTTCAACTCAATAGATGACTTGTACTGGGATACTTATGTACGTAACACCGTTTGCTACTGTTTGCATTAAGCTAAGACAATAGATATAATTTCATGGGATATATCATAATTAAGATATGAGAAATTCGTTTTATAAATCTAGAGCTAGCCCCCAAAAAATTTACAAACCTTACTTGTACTTACATATACATACGTACTGTATCACTCACACACACAGCTACAAAGTTAATAATATCATTACTTATAAATATAGAGCCAATGTGCATGGTGTTGTTAGTAAAGGACGGCCACGCAAGACGTTTGAAAACCAAATTGAAAACATTATTACGAAGGCCGGAGTGAAAAGAATAAAATAATATGTATGAGAAGAATGATGAATGTGACAGAAGCAAGAGAGATTTGCCTGGTTCATACAAAGTGGCAATCTATAGTCTCTGCCTACCCCAATGGGAACAAAGGGCGTTGTTATAAGTAAGTAAATATAATTACTTCAGATTAAACAGTTAGTTGAACATCCACTAATAAGCCAAAACACAAACACCGTGAAACCAAAACTACAGCTATTAAACAGACGCATTTAGACGTCATTGTGAATGCAGACTGTATTGTGTACGAACACTGGGCTGGCAGGCAAACAATACTAGTCGGAATGCTGTGTTTACTCTTATTATACTATTTCGTATATTGCTTCAATAAAATTGGATATTTGACGGTTAATTATTCGGTTTTCCTATTAAATATTATGATATCACCTTTCTTTCAAAACTTAATCTGTGACATTAAAATTTCAACCGATTACATATATATACAATACTACTACACCAATAACAAATACTTCAGTTATTTAGACGACTTGTATTTGAAATATGTACACGTATTTACTATAAAACACTTGTGGTTAATATAAAAATAAGGTACATTTAAGTTAAATAATATTATACCTTGAAATTCAATACTGACCGCATCTACGTCCGAGAAATATAATATGTAGAGATCTAACTTAAATAAATAACAATGACAACAATAAAAACCTTTTCCAACACGATATCATAAAATGGAGATTTTTGTTCTGAAATTAGGCATGATTAATTATACATACATACATACATATACTCACGGCTATAATTCTTTAGACGGGGTAGCCAGAGCCAAGGAATTATAAATTCTTCAGCCACTTTTGGAAGTTGAGTTGAGAAAAGGCTGTAAAATAAAGGTTTTTGGTGATGGGTCTCCAACCGCATCGCCCAAAAATCCAATAAAAAGCCCCAATACCCTTAGTCGCCTCTTACGACACCCGTAGGTAGAAAGGGGTAGCAACATTCTAAGCCGGCACTACACGGCAAAATGATTAATAATATTTATCAATTTCAGCTAAATAAATATCTTTTGAATTGTAGCAATTTCGTTTGCCATGGACTGATTGCGCATATGTTATGCGATAGAAAACTAAAGTTAAACCTACTAATATTCACAAGTGTGTAGGAAATAGTCGTATGACGAAAGAAAGCAATTAGTCATTACAGCGCTTGATTTTTTTAAACCCACCTCGCTGTAAAGACTAATTTAGCTGTATCACAGTCGACTATAATTTGGTCTGAGTTTTTGGTTAAAAATGCTAACTGGCTATAAATTTCGAGAAGAATTTAATTGGCGTTTATTGGCAAGCGCCGCAAATATTTTCGCTGGAACAAAATTGTAGTTGCATACCGTCCATGTTTTATGTGTTTTCAATAACATTTATGACTACCAATTCATGATTGATACGAGGCTAAGGAATTTAAAAACGAGGCTTTATACTGAAAACTGAAACTAGACAGATCAGATTCTGAAAAACAAAACGCTTGGCATATGTGAATAGGTACTCTTAAATACGTGGAAAAACCTTTAATATATTTTTACATACCAATTGAATACAGATAACAATAGTCAAAATGCACGAGGCTATAAGATTTCAATATAGCATTGCTAATGTTATTAATGTAAGTACCGAAGTAACAATAATAATAATTTTTGGGTGACTAGTTGGTATGAAGTGTATTTGATCATGAATATCACGTCAACCACTAATTCATTCATATATCAAAATAGACTTTTACTTTTCTTTTACAATTAATATTTTCTTGTACGAATAATCATCGATTTTATTATTTAATATGAAGAACTACGAACGAAGTCCGACAGTCCGAAGATTGATAGCTAGTATGGCGCCTAAAAGCTTCTATGATGCGATAATATAATGGATCTCCAACTTCAATATTGATCAAGTCTACAATATAACAAAAGCAATATGATAGTAGATTACTGTATTAGAAATTTGTAAAACATCATTTTATTTTGTGGTACTCGTTACCTATTTGTTATTTAAATATTCAAATTTGTAACTTTTGAGACCATAATTTGTATGTACAGAAAAATAATCACAGCTGTGTTTAAGTTTTCATAAGATTCCTATAAACAGATGGATTAATACTCTGACAAAGTTCTGCAATATATAAATATAACAAATTATGACACAACAATGACAGAACACTTTTCCTGCATCATCATCATACCTAAAATGCAACCATAATAGATAGTACGAACTCTCTCATAGAGTTATCAAAGAAATGACAAGATCATTAATAATCATTGAGATAAATTTAAAAAGCACTATTCGTTACACTATCAATTGAAAGAGTTACGGCGTCTCAATCGATGTAGCTAGCTTGATACGATGATGAAACGCTTGGTAAGAAATTTTATTCGGTTCGTCGCGTCCTTTATCAATTTGTGGTTAGCAGAGACAAACATTATCAATCTCAATGATTGAGTGCGGAGTTTCTTTTATTCTTTTCATTTCATAGGATTATATTATTATTTGTGAAGAAAACTGATGGCTTTATATTTAATCGATTAAAAATGAGACGTGTAGATTCTCAACAGGTCTAGGATTAGTAAGAATTTAGCTGTTGATTACAAAAACTGATATCTCAATTTTTTTTCCGTGTAATGCTGGCTTAGAACGTCCCCCTTTCTACCTTCAGGTGTCGTAAGAGGCGACTTACGGTATGGGGCTTTTAAGTGATTTTTGGGCGATGCAGTTGGAGACGAATCACCAACGATACTTCAATAAATTCCAAATGTGGCTCAGGACTTTCTAGCTCTGAGGCTACTTGTTTTGCGATTTACGGCCGTGAATGTATGTATATATAGAATTATTATTTTTATTAAAAGAAGACTAATACGTAATAATATTGACTATATTTTAATCTTGCTTATATTGCTACTAAACTAAATTTCAAATCCATACAGTCCATAAAACCTAGCTTACAAATAATGCACATTAAATCGAGCGGAAGCAAACGATACCAGGGGAGCAAAGCCACCCTGGAGTATCATTAGGCGATAGAAATTATAAATGGCCGATCCGGTACATGCATTTTATTGGGCTGCGGCTGGCAGGATAATACCAGGAGTGTATTATAATATATGATGCATCGGATGCGGGTAGAAACGACCAGGGTACCAGAAAATCGGGTTACTTGGTTGCATTTACAAAATTTTGTATTATAGCGTTACGTTAGCAAAAGGACTTTTTAGAAGAACAGAACAGTGATTCATAGTCTCTGCATTCGTCTATGGGAACTAATGGCGTGAGTTTAGGCGTGAATGATCAATTGTAAATGCGGATACATGATGCATTGAATGATGTAAGTCAGAGGGAAGAGCTAAGATAAGACAAGGAACTAATGTCAAAGAACTAAAATCAATAGTTTATCAATGAATGCTTTATTGATTGATTTGATGATATTATACGTTTTCTTAAATCTCCCTCTTTGCCAGTAGTGAGTGACTGAAATTATTGAGTCTATATCTTTCTCGGTTTCCTCTTTCTATGACTATAACCGCAAGCTTAAATAGAAAGATAGGACAACAACAGTATTATTAAATAGGTGAAACAAACTAGAACGACGCTTCTCCAACTATCACAGAGAACAACAAGTGAACAAACTGCTAACAGAACAACAATACGTACTCAGGACTCAGACACAGTTCGTAAACAGGACACGATATCCATTCACGTCTAATGTTGGACTTGTATTCACAACTGCGATGAAACTGTACGATTACTGCAGACAGAGACATTTCACTTCAGTCAAGAGGAAATTAGTTTGAATAAGGCTTGTCTGAATACTGGATGGTGAAGAATGAATAGCTCTTCAATGGAAAATGCGGCATATTTATAAAGTTTGATTCTTTAACACCTGCATTTTACAATATGAATGCCTAGTCTTTGAAATATGGTTACTATAATAATTTACCTGATAGTTAACCATCAGATAATCTTATTTATTATGATGTACCGTATTTCAAAATAATTAAACCAATTATTACCTACTATTTACAAGTACTAATGAAGTGATTTTACTTTTTTATAGTATGTGCCACCAGATTCGTTATTGCTTGAGAACAAAAAAAAAAGTACTCGAAGGACCAGTAACCATGTGATCCAAAACTACTCGTTACTTTATAAGTATAGATTTTTATATTTCACATCACAAGTATAAAACAGAAAACCAAATCCAATACATACAGGCTTTTCACTCGACACCCCAATCCGATATAGCTGTCGAGAAATCGGAGCATTCGTATCTGAACGTTGAAACCAGGAAATAACATTCAGCAGAGCATCGACAGGAAGTTGTGACTGCCTTTGTATGTAGCTACAAACAAACGTATCTACGGTTGCTATATGTATATATAGGTATACTTGTGTATATGTTGGTGGCAAACAAGTATTGGCTTATTACTGTTCTATTTGCAAACGCAAAGCGATTGGTATTTTGGTATATTCTGGGGCTTGTGTATGTGTAAGTGTGTTAAAGAACAGCAATAATCCTGTATTATTTATTAAGTTTATTTACAAAACGTACATATGTAAGATAGTATAACAGGATAGTAAAGAATGACAATTACAAATATTCCCTATTAATATCACCGCATAATACATGGCGTTGTATGCATTTTTATTTTTAGTTATTCATAAATTACAACCTCTTTCAGCCCTCCTGGCGCGAAGTTTTGCTATTGCCAATATAATGGTAATAAGCATGCTGTGTATGGAATTATGTTTATTACATATTGATGCATACATCACAATAAGAATAAAGCAAAATCTTAAGATTCTTAATGGTAAAGAAATGATTTACATAGCTTATTTGTCATCATTAATTTACACTCAACTTTTGCTTCACCATCCGATTTGCTGAAAACATATATTATTTCGAAATGATTATTAAAAGTTCCACATCTACTTCAAGCAAAAGAGCAATATAATGCATCCACAAGTAAACTGCAATAATAGCGTAAGGGAGGAAGCGAGAGGAAATAATAACTCAGTTAGAAAATCGGCAACGTCAGCGTCTTTCGAAAGACTTCTGAGCTATTTCAGACATTGTTTTATTGAGGACTGTGCACATAATAAATTAATAACTAAACTGGAAATTGTAGCTTTAATCTATACTCTGGCATTGCGAATTGTTACATATAATAATGTCTCGTAAAAGTAATATCTCGTAAGGCACAAGTTGTAACTTTGTAATTGAATTAATTGTGTAAAGTTTCGGCTAAAGATGGATATAGACATACATGTAAGTAAATCCGGTTAATCTTTTAAAGCTCATGTTTTAACTTAAGCTTAGCTAGATTCCAACCGGCTTAGAAGTGGCCCCGTAATGGGTTTATTTATAAGTTATAACATTTATCTAAGATGTTACAAACTGATTTTCTACAAAAGAAGGAACAGAGCAGTGTAACTCATTTATTCGCTATTTAGGATAATATTTTTATTTATTTTATTTTATTAGGGAAACATATACTGATAATTGGCGACAACAATGCAACGTATGATTCAGGAAATTATCCAAATATTACAAAATATAAACGCAAATCTTTACACAATAATCCTCAATATCATTTCTAAACAATCTTACAACTTTGTTCCTACATTCTAGTTGCTTCAATGACTGTGTGCAAGGGCTTTTAGGTTGCTATACTGAAGCGTCAGCTTTTTCATGTTCATGATGCTTAAACTTTCATTCAGTTTACTAGTAAAAATATTGATATTGCGATTGAAAAGTAAATATTATTGAGCGATTGCTTATCGTAATTGGAAAAAGTGGTAACGATACGATAGCGCATATCTCTTGACGATTATGATAACTTAAATGAAACACTAAACTGGTCAAGGGCATAACCTAATTTAATGTCATCTTAGTTACATACAACCGTTACCTTTTAAACAATTCTAGAACTGCTTATATACTTTGTTCGTACCCTCTTTTTCAACAATTCAATCAATTCAAGTTTAAATAAAGTTACTCACACAAGTGTGACTGAATTATTGAATTAAAACCATGTCTTAATGAATGATGATACGGTAAAATTATACAGAATCAGAAGAATATATTTCATGATACTAAAATTACGAATTCTAAACTTGTATTTTGCTGGCGAAATATAACTGTTACTTAAAAACATATTTAGTGTAGGCTATCTATTTTAAATCATTTTAAACTTTCTATTAGCCTTGTAATCAGGAGCTGCTGACGAGTATTTCAAACATCAATTTTAACTAACTACATCATCGTATGAGTCACGGTACGCCTATTAATTGTGCACTAGACCGTACAATAACACGAGTATTTGCATCACTATAAAGTAAGGCGTTCAACAACTAGTCCATTTTACATACATGTATTTATTTTCACTAACAAAATTGAAAGTAGAATATAGTAATAAACGCATGGCTTCAGCTCAGAACAGCACCAACTAATTTCTTACTGCAAGTATCGTAAGAGGCGACTTAGGGTTTCAGGGTTTTAATCACCAACATAATTTATTTTACAACCTTTTCCCTACCTCACATCAAAAATGGCTGAAGAATTTCTAATTCACACGTACATACATACATATACTTACGGCCATGAGTCCCAAAAAGAGATAACCAAAACTTCAGAGCTAGAAACTCGTCAGATACATTCGGAAGTTTCTAATTCAATGTATGTAATATATTAAGCTGTTAGTTAATTGCAATTTAAAAAGGACTTCAAGGACTGTTTAAATAGATATTTGTATAAAATGCAGCCTTTTCACTCAGCGAAACTCTTCTCTTCTCTTTGAAAACGTCTTTTCATTCGCAGATTGCACGCCTCAAGTTGGGTACGGGATTTTTAATCTAGAGGTTTTCCACATAGCTTCTTCAGAGATACGACATAGCATCATAATCAAAAGTTCCTTTTGAAAGGCGCCTCTTAGTCACGCTTTCACTCTGGGATAACCATGTTAGGTATTAGAATCTACGTAAGTTGTTTCAGAATCTGTTGTTGTGAAACCACTTATTAAGATTTTTATTTGTTAGATTTATTTAAGTTAAGAACTACTTAAAATATAATTACAAAAAAACAAAGCTTCAACGTAATACATTTTAAAAAGATAGTAATTTAATGCATATTTTCGATTTTGATCTAAAGTTGCCTTGACTGTTTCATGCATATTTTAGGTACATTTTGCAATTTTCAACATTATGTTTACAAAATCCACCTCAATATGCCAGCGACTTTTCTGCAGCATCCATTGCTTGTTATACTCAGTAAATTGATTCCTTCCGCTCCGCTAGCTCGGAATGGATACGCGAAATGCACTCTTCATCATACGGTAGCAGGATGCGATTATCGGATTTTGTTCATCATAAAATATTTATGGTATGTGTAATTTAACATTATGTAGGAAGAGAATTGACTTTAAGGTTCACTTTTTAACGAAGTCCAATTCTAGTATTCTCTCATTGGATCCGCAATAAACTATCTGAAATTTGACATAAACGTAGACCATATCCTTAACATACAACTTTTACAGAACTGCTTTTCATATCATTTTTATCCCGAAGAGATTAACTAACATCCAATCTTCGTGGCTTTTTGCATAATATTATAGATCATATATCAACCACTAACTCAAAAAAACCTGCAAAATATGCTCAACTAAAAATGCCAACGGCAAAGAAGCTTCATCGAAGCCCGGATATGCACTCGGCGATCCAGTGCATACGCATGACCGCCGGGTAATTCCACACCATTACAGCGTTTACGATATAATGACGAAGGCGATGATCGCGAAATTTATCTACGATCACTGGACGTTTCACTCCAACTATACTTGCCGTGCTATCAACTGAGCCCTGAGAAAGAGAGGCAAATAATTGGCAGCGCGCCACGACTGGTAAGCGCAAGCGAGATAGACAACGCGAAAGTATATTGACACACGACTCAGTTTATAACGTGACTACTATAGTAGGAAAGCTAGTATGGTTTGTTGTTGGAAATGGATCCTCTTTAAGTTGTGGCTTTTATCGATGTTCTGCTGTTATAGTTGGTAGTTTATTTCACAGCGTCATTATTTTTGCAAATGGATGAATAAATGATGTACTTGTTGCGTCTTTTATTTCACGCGGTTGCGGTCAGAATATCGAACCACAATTTCCTTACCGTGATAATAAGAATAAAATATGTTTATTAGATAGGGATAGACTACTACTTGTATTCGCATGATTAATAAAAAAGCAATCCTCTGTAAGAATTGCCACGATGTAGTATATAGGAATATGAACATACAATAAACCGAAACAATTTAACTAGGCCAAAATAATTTAATGTTTTTTGACATGAATTCCTCATGTGGGGATTATTACTCATAAATAAAAGATGTTATTAAGTATACCCGAAGGTCGCGGGTTCGAACCCCGCCAGTGTCGAAATTTTTCTTTCCTTTAATAACATCTTTTATTTATGAGTAATAATCCCCACATGAGGAATTCATGTCAAAAAACATTAAATTATGTGATAGTTAGGCGTTTCCAACATTTGCATTCTATCTGAAAAGGTAGACAAGTGGCCGTCCGAATTAGTTAAAATTCGGAGGTAGGAAACGCAAACACTACTTGAACGTGTAAAAAAGAAACAAAGGATAGAGAAATTTCGCGCTGGATGCCAACTGACACTGTAGCTCAGTTGGCAGAGCGACGGGGGCGTATACCCGAAGGTCGCGGGTTCGAACCCCGCCAGTGTCGAAATTTTTCTTTCCTTTAATAACATCTTTTATTTATGAGTAATAATCCCCACATGAGGAATTCATGTCAAAAAACATTAAATTATGTGATAGTTAGGCGTTTCCAACATTTGCATTCTATCTGAAAAGGTAGACAAGTGGCCGTCCGAATTAGTTAAAATTCGGAGGTAGGAAACGCAAACACTACTTGAACGTGTAAAAAAGAAACAAAGGATAGAGAAATTTCGCGCTGGATGCCAACTGACACTGTAGCTCAGTTGGCAGAGCGACGGGGGCGTATACCCGAAGGTCGCGGGTTCGAACCCCGCCAGTGTCGAAATTTTTCTTTCCTTTAATAACATCTTTTATTTATGAGTAATAATCCCCACATGAGGAATTCATGTCAAAAAACATTAAATTATGTGATAGTTAGGCGTTTCCAACATTTGCATTCTATCTGAAAAGGTAGACAAGTGGCCGTCCGAATTAGTTAAAATTCGGAGGTAGGAAACGCAAACACTACTTGAACGTGTAAAAAAGAAACAAAGGATAGAGAAATTTCGCGCTGGATGCCAACTGACACTGTAGCTCAGTTGGCAGAGCGACGGGGGCGTATACCCGAAGGTCGCGGGTTCGAACCCCGCCAGTGTCGAAATTTTTCTTTCCTTTAATAACATCTTTTATTTATAGGCCAAAATAAAACCTAGTAAAACTGTCGAGCTGACTAAACATATATGTCAGTTTTTTTTTTTACCGTATACATATAACATATATATTGTTTCATTGCAATGCACAGTGGTACCGCCATAGGCCATTAATCGGTAAAGTCGACTATTAAATACTATTCATTTTATTGTTTTTACCGATAAACCGATAAACAAGCTATCCAAAAAGTATAAATATGTCGCCCTTTTCATTTGAGAACAATTTGCTTTTGACCCTCAAAGTGAAAGCATCTTACCCTTATGCTCGCCGTTATCAGTGACTCATTAGAACATTGTTTATGCGGTAGTGAATTCTCAGAATTGCATTGTTTGTGAGTGACTTACGGGATATGAATTTCCAAGAACAAGGTATGTACTACAATTCAGGTACATTTTAAACCGTTATCTGTCATATTAGAACATGTTTGTCCCTTCTAATGTACAACAATATTTTGTTTAAAAATAAACATTATTTTGACTTTTCCTAAAGTTTTAAGATTATGTCAGATATCGTCAATGGTTCTCACATAGTACAATTTTAAGATTAAAGTGTCTTCTTTCGAATACAAAAAAATTCAGCCGCCAAGAGCTGCCTATGTAGCTTCTACGAGTTCTTAAAGACTACTGCGTAGACTCAAAATTAGCAAATTCTCAAAACCCGATACAACAGTTTCAACTTTTCTTTCCAGGTTATACGATTAAAATGTACCTTTACAAGGATGCATTTATTTTAGGTATGGCTATTGGAACATGGCGGAACAGTTGCACAGAAACATAAACATATTTTAAGTAATTTTCGAGAAGTATGAATTAGAAACCGCGCATCTTTTGATTCAAGAATATCCGTGGTTGAACCTTCCAGCTTCCGTCCACAAAGTGCTCATTCACGGGGCTCAGGTAGCGCAACACGTTTTAGTATCGTTCGGGGAGTTATCTGAAGAGGCAGCTGAATCAAACAATAAATTCTATAAGTCCTTCAGACGAGATCACACGCGCAAGATGTCAAGAGAAGTTAGTAATTCGGATTTGCTAAATAGACTTTTACTCAGTTTGGATCCATTTATTACTGGCCTTCGAAAACTCCCCCGTCAGAAGAAGAGTGTTATGTCTAAAGAAGTGTTACATCTACTAAAAGTTTGATTTATATTCCAATTTATTTGTAGTACTTTTTTCAGTTTAGTAGGAGATGCATGTATACTTAGCTGTAAGTTTAAAATAGAAATAGTTATAATGTATTTTTTATGGTAAAAATTGTAAATTGACAATTTTATTAATACCAAAAAGTAGATATTTCGTAGTTTTCATTAGAAATAAATTAATATATTTATTCATAAATAAAAGATGTTATTAAAGGAAAGAAAAATTTCGACACTGGCGGGGTTCGAACCCGCCAGTGTCTACCGCCAGTGGAGGTAGGAAAACGCAAAACACTACTTGAACGTGTAAAAAAGAAACAAAGGATAGAGAAATTTCGCGCTGGATGCCAACTGACACTGTGGCTCAGTTGGCAGAGCGACGGGGGCGTATACCCGAAGGTCGCGGGTTCGAACCCCGCCAGTGTCGAAATTTTTCTTTCCTTTAATAACATCTTTTATTTATGAGTAATAATCCCCACATGAGGAATTCATGTCAAAAAACATTAAATAATATATTTATACCTATTTATTTTATTTCTTTGAATTGTATAAAAATCGTGGTGGTGGTATGCTTTTACTTCTTTATTTACTTCTAACAATTAAATACATCATTAGTATACAATCTTAAACGTTATTTTATTGATTTACCCAAAAAAAATGCAAATTAAGAGAGTAAGGTATTTATGACCGCCCTTGTATGGCGGCGGTACCACTGTGCAATGGTAGGCCACAGCTTAAACTATAGCATTTAAGCAGGAATACAGACGAGGGTTACATATAATAGATGTTTTTTTATGAAATTAATCTAAATATTTTTTAAGTCCCCGACAACACGAACCCTTCAATAATAAATACTGTGAAATTCCAGAATGAGTTAGTCGATTTCATTTATTTCCATATATTTTAAACAAAGAATCAAAGCTCTTGCGTACAGCAAGCATATTATGTATGTAAGAAAGAATCAGGCCTCTTTTGTGAAAAATTGTGACAGACATATTCGAAACCTGAGAGACAACAATAAAATATCAGTACCAAAATACAGATTGTCAAAAGTAAATACATCTTTCATGGGGTTATGCGTAAAAATGTATAATAAAATACCTGAGGACATTTTAAATTTATCAGAAACAAAATTCAAAGCAGCAGTTAAAAGAAATCTTAGTTCGAAAGCCTATTACAATGTCAATGATTACATTAATGATGAAGTGGCTTGGTGTCATCAGGGCTCTGTGCAGGATGTTTCCGGGCTAACACCAAAATTGTAATGGACGTTAAAAAAAGATGTGTGTTGACGAGTTTCTTACGGTTCTTCTCTCAACAAAACACCTTCCGAATCCGAAGTAAACCTAGTATTAAGTTAAAATTTGACGTTCAAAAAACAAAGATTTATCTTTTTATTTTGAAATAAATGAGTATTTTATTTTATTTTATTATTTTAAGCATCTTGCGTGATTCGATAAATAATTATTTATCGAATCACGCAATATTTATAATAACCTACAGCGAAACATAAATCGCAACCACTTTAAATCAAGTTTTACTTTCACAAGATAATCAACTTTTTCGTTAATTCTTTTATTTACCGATTCATCAGGTTCTGTGATTTAAATTGAAAGTTATTGACTTAACTTTTGGCTAAATTTGAAGCCATATGCGTATCTAATAGTCCATTTCTTCATTTTGGCACATTGTTGCAGCAATATTCTTATGAGAGCGAGAAGGTGAAATTATTTGTGTGACGATCGTTACTAACTGATACAAATTACTGAATTTAACATTATATATTTATTTGAATGTTTTTGTTCATGAAAACCTCATGTGGGTGGTGCGCGGGTTCGATTCCCGCCTGTGTCAAAATTTATCTTTCCTTTATTTATTCTTATTTTATTAGTAATAATTCGCACATGAGGTTTTCATGAACAAAAACATTCAAATTATGTGATAGTTAGGCGTTCTCAACATTTGCATCTTGAAAGGTAGACAAGTGGCCTTGCGAATTTGTAAAAAAAAATCGGAGGTAGGGAACGCAAACACTACTTAAAAGTGTAAAAGAAACAAAAGATAGAAGAATTTCGCGCTGGCAGCCATTGACACGGTAGCTTAATTGGCCGCGGGTTCGATTCCCGCCTGTGTCGAAATTTTTCTTTCCTTTATTTATTCTTTATTAATTATATATTTAACCTTTTGCTTAGACTGTAGACCCTCTTTACGATCCTAACACACATTTATCTACATTCATAGCTATTTTTTCATTAATGCTCTTTTATTCTTCGAGCGCCCGCTTTTTTGGGCTCATTTTCAATTTGATCTAAATGTATATTCCGTGCTCGTCCTCTCCTGACATTACCATCCAGTTTACAAATACTGAGAAGAGTATAACACCTTCACAGAACAACTGGCATACCTATCTTCTCTCCTTAATAATTTCTAATTTATTACTTGTCCCTGCTTCACATGGCGCTCTTATATTTTACACTTTAGAATAACTAAGCTATTATTTTAACTACATCGCATTTTTTCCGGTGCTAAAGTTATGGCCAATTTGCTATGGGATTAAAGTCATGATCTTATCTTTATAAGTATAACTAACGATTCGCTTTGCAGTAGCAGATATTACTATAACCGACTTGTGGTCAGATGTACTTAGACCGGTATGTCATTCGTGAACAAGTCATTAAGACGATTGTTCGTAGGACATGTGCACAGTGTGAGAGCTACCGTCTTGCTATATAGTTCTGATTGGTTCGATTCAGTCCATTTTTAAGTTCATTAAGAATTATTGAAGTAAAACACAAAGAGGTTATTATGTTGAGCATATGCGCTTCAAATCTAAACAAGTGTCTCCCAAAACATATGTTAATTAAAATGAAAATAAAGGTTGTAGTACAAATAAAAGTGGCGAGAAAAATGCGACACCTAACATTTCGTTAAACAAGCCTCAAGGCAGTTTAATTCAGTCAAACGTTTTTTCGATTCCTTAGAAAACTGTTTAGCTTCGCCGGCCAGTATCAGACGAGCATGTATATCAACAAATGTTTTTGTTTATAATCAGCGGAATGCATGCTCCGCGTCCAACTACACCACGGTTGTTTACAATTCATACATCATTTGCACGGTTGCCATATTCTTAATAGTGTTCAACTAGATGAGAATTATATATTGCATTTTTGTCTTTTATGTGGGACTCGATGTAAGTTTCAACAACTTTCAAGCCTGTAATTTCGCACTTCTCTTCTTAATTTAGTTTATTTTGCCTTATAATACATAAAAGATAAGTACAATTTACTCGACTGTTTCAGAAGTTGTATTATTACAAGTATATTTTTACTTACGAATGTTAGCAGCATAGTTTTAAATTACTGAAGGATTTACACATACCTGAAAGAGATGAAAAAAACACATTAGATACAAACAATCTACAACGTTTATTAGACAAATACACAATCTATGATATTTATATATATTGCTATTATATAAATATTTAAAATCAATGAAGATCTAAAAGAAATATTTTGTAATAAATAAGAATTTTGCGTGCATATTACCACTAGACCTCATATATAATTTTGTGTAAACTCTATCACAAAGCGACTAGTTTCTTGTTTCTTCATTAGGATCTGATAAAATTATAATTAAGAGAGTAACCCTCAAATCGAATACGGTCGAAAATAGCGTTTTCGCTTCAACGAGTAGGCCTCTAGATCAGCTGATACTATTACTAGCCTAAGGTTGCTCACACCTGTCGTCGCGGTACATTGTTCCCCGCGGCAATGTCGGTGATGCAACCCTGCTAATTGCGACCAGCTAAGCACACACGATTGGGAAACCTAGAACTTGCTGGTTTTTTGCAACAACTTTGACAGGATTAATTTGATAAAAATCTGTTAAAAGTCCAACTCAAGCACAAACCGAAAATTACTCTTCATTTCCTTCAAAAGCATCTGATACCAAATAATTACTAAGAAAACAACCCTGAAATGACCTAACCCTGCGAACCAAACCACAGATATCAATATCATCTGATAACCCTAGGTTCACACCTGTCGTCGCGGTACATTGCACCCCACGGCAATGTCGGTGATGCAACCCTGCTAATTGCAACCAGCTAAGCGCAAGATTGGGAAACCGGGCATTTCTATTAGCAATTACGGTGGTAGTGTTATTTTAAGTTTAGTTTTAGGCTGTAAAGTTATATAATATAATGGTGGAGAAATCGATTATCCTTAAGCTCTGGACACCCTTTTCTGGTTTTAGTTCAGAGAGTTTACATGTTGAACTAAGCATGAATTTTTGAATTGAATAATACATAATTTCAATTCAGTTAGATTAATTCTTATAATTTTTATAAACAATTATTTTTTTGAGGAATTATCATTTTGTTATGAAAGAAAGATAAAATCTTCAATAAAATTATCGTAATTGTTATCATTAACTATTGTTATCGAGAAATGTTACGATTTAACAGATTTTTTCTAATTAGCCTATTTCAACATACCTACTTTCATTGTGCTTCATTCATTCTACTCTCAGCATATAAAACACAAAAATATCTATTTATAAAGATCTATAATAATAACCTAAAATAATTTGATGATCGGAAAACGGAATGAGATCCAAATTGTTTACAACACATTTCCCGAATATTTTATTCTTAGTAGAAATAAACAAACTACTAAGTCACACGTGTTAGTTAAACTTTTAAAAATTGCGTATTTTTGTACTCACACCAAGGGCAATTAAATATACAAAAACTTACTAAACACAAACTTTCACTCTCCTCACGTAACCTTGACTTGAGTGTTTCATTACATATCCTTAGCAAAGTAAAAAGTACGCATTAAAATAACCCTTCAATGTCGTGCCAAACGAACCGTGCCTTTCAAAGACACCCCATAAGCTGGGATAAGAAAAACTACCCGACACGACAAAACACATGACGCTACGCTAATGGATTAATATGAAGCCTTACTTCAGTTTAACCCTTGAGTCATTCATCAAGTGAACGTAGCCTTGTACTTATGCAAGGTAAGTTGCAGTTACTTTTCGAATTAGCACATCATGGCTTCTTCATCTTTAATGTTGATGTTTTTTTATTAATTTTTATTTTCGACTTAACATCACCGACTCGTAATGAGTAATGAATTGAGAGAAGTGCATTATGCCGCTTTTACTACTAGCATTCAAATGAAGAATTAATGCAGTTTCTTGGCGGGATATAAGTATACATAAATTAATAATAGTCTCATTTTTAAATACTGAAACGTTTACACCATATATCCCCGAAAGGATTGGCAGAGTTCAGTATCACGGTTAATATAAATTTTACAGTTTATTTTATGTTATTTTTACAATTATTACAGAAATTCCTTGACATGAAAATCCTGAACAATACCGTCCTTGCTTCTTTGTTACCACAGTGAGTCAATGAGTCACATAATGACCTTTATTGATAGGAAGTCACGTACAAATCTAAGATAAGTACAATTCTATACAATATCAAACTGAGGTCGACCACTTTCTAAATAAGGTGTGTAATAATCTTACAAAATGTCAACTGATAAATTACCGTTTTCGTCTATTGCACTGAAGTGTTACTTCATTCGATAAAAGATTTTCATAAGATTTTGGTAAGTGTTACATTTAGAACATAAACTGAATAAAAAGCAATTTAGTCAGATTTTGTCTGGTGAAATAGTGTTCCTCATTGCGTATCACAACACAACGTTTGTAACAATTTCGCGTTTCATTCCTCATACTTTCGCGTTGGATTATTATTTCCATACTGAATAGGGATGTCAGTTTAAATTAGTTTTCAGACATTTATTAAATATGATATTCAAAAGCTGAATCAAACTAAATCGTGATCACAACAAATTTTTAAACTTAGAGACTTCCCTGACATTTGGTGAGCACTCGTCGAAATAGGAGAAATCGTGTAGGTCAATATAAAACAGAATCTTTATATGAAAAAGCCCACTAGAGTGGTACATAAACGACGTTTCCGCCAATTAAATACATTTTGTCTGCTTGCTGTGTAGTTTTACAAGACACTTGACTTTTGCTTAAATGTATGCTTAGTTATGTTATTATACGAGTTAAACGCGAGGCCGTGTAGTGACGGCTTAGAATAGCACCACCCCGTTTCTACCGATGGGTGTACGTAAGAGGCGACTAACGGTATTGGCTTTTAAGGGATTTTTGGGCGATGCGGCTGGAGACCCATCACCAACAACCTTTACTTTATCATCTTTTCCCCACTCAATTTCCAAAAGTGGCTGAGGAATTTCTAATTCCTTAGCTCTAGCTACCCCTTCTAGGGATTTATAGCCGTGAGTATATGTTATGTTATGTTAAACGCGAGGCGTCTGTAGAATAAAAGGGAATGTATGAAAGTATTGATAAATGAAGATGACGCTCGAGAGGTTTGCCAAGATCGTACGAATTGGCAATCGATAGTCTATGCCTACCCCAATGGAAACTAATGGCGTGAGAATATGTATGTATGTTATAGTTAAGTATCGTTAAGTTGAAGATTTTTTGTGACACGTCGTTGGTGCCTTCTCAACATTTGATCCTTAAGCTTAAATGAGGTTTTAAAGCGCTGCCCACCCATGGTATATAGTGATTTTAGTCCTAAATATATTAAACGATTACGATAAAGCCTAAGTTAAAAACAATTTATAATTTTACATAGCACTAAACTACAATTCTACATACAACACATTACAAAAAATAATTAAGAGTTTCAACTCAAGTTAAAATTCATGAATCACGCGTTCGAGGTGCCAAGCCTATTGCACCGTAAGTCTGCAGATTAATAGCACGTGGAGGACGGTGGACGACAGACATCGTTTGCATCTCTGTGAGCACAACTCTAAACGAATGACGTAGATGCCATTATAGGTTTAGTAGGGAAAAGCGCTAGATATTATAATAGCATGGTAGCAGAAGTTTATGTTTTTATTGTAGTAAAATTTAGTTGGATGGTAAGCAGGAAAGAAGATATGCCTAAAAAAGCTACTCAGCTAAACGATTGCAGGTTTTTATAGCAATCTCGAATGATTGGAAAAACTAGCGACTTTTGCACGGTAGTATTATTTTTGATTACATACATAACACACAAAATAGTACATGTCTTATACTCACAGCCATAAATCCCAACAAGAGGTAGCCAGAGCTTCAGAGCTAGAAAGTCCTGAGCCACATTTGGAACCACTTTAGAACATATTTGGAGCTTTTCGATTCTAATGATAAAATATGACTAATGCCACTTAGGAGAAATATATCTCTGAATGGGTGAAAGAATATACTAAATCGGCACCACTGATCGAAAAAAGACCCTACGAAAATACATTTCCTTTTTTTATAAATCCTTAAAGGGGTAGCCAAAGCTTCAAAAGTAGAAATTCAACACTTTAGAAAAGCAAGGGAGGAGAACACAGTAAACCACCTCGCCCAACAGTCTTAAAACCCTAAGTCGACGCGTACGACTCTCACAGAAAAAAGGGGTTAGTGCTTTTCTAAGCGGACACTACGCAGCTTCTATAGAATATAAGTTTAAATAATAAGAGTTTCCTTTCGTAAGTTTTCGTAACATCTAGCTCTAAAAGCGCTAGAAACTCAGCAATGGGTGACGCCTGAAGCGTTAGTAATTACTTACATCTTCGCTTCGCTTTGACGCAGAAACGAGACATGAGAAATTGTAATGAAAACTTAATCGTGGCACATTTTGCGCCATGGAATGGAAGACCACATACTTCGGGCTTGTATACAAAACAGACTGATAAAAAATGCATCGCATCGCAGATATGTGTACAAGCCTTCAATTATGTTTTTTGGTTGCAGTACCGATTATTCATATGTTTTTTTTGTATTTGGAGTTTATTTTAGAATAGAATAGAATAGAATAGAAAACTCTTTATTGTACATCAAATATGGAAAAACAATTACAAATACACAGAATGAATTAACAAAAGTACAATTGGCGGTCTTATCACTAAAAGATCTCTTCCAGTTTTTTACAGTTTGATTTAGATTTACTAGCGTATTTATTATGTATTGGCATTTATGCTCTGCAGTATTGTACACGTGAAATTTTTATTTACCTATGCAGCAGCGTTGTCCATACCAAACTGCTGCCAAAATGTCGAATTCGTTCTTCATAGATGTTTATTTCTATTACAAAATTACCTGTCCCAAGGAAAATAAACTGCAAACAAGGATTATGATAGCGATAAATAGGCGAATGTTATTTATAGCTATGCTGTTACGGCCCTTGCACAGATTTCACATCGTAAACCGAACTGTAATCTGCGATAACTTTATACCATAAACCGTATAAACTAGGTACTTCCTAATACTCTTTTGACTCCATCGTAACTATTCGATAAATACCCTGATTTTATGTGTATAGCTTAATCCAGCTTTTAATAACCTAACCTTATCGATAGCGCTGTGTATCGGTCGGTAAGTCAACGTAGAAGTACTAATACTTCCCAACATAACGTGATAATAGTTCTATCGCTTTTCTTATAAATACACAAAGTTTTGATTTTAAGGGTTTGCTCTCAATATGCATTCCTCTCCTTAACCCACTTGTTACTACCGTCGTTTTAAAACAACAGCATGAATAATAAAATCTACATCAAAATGTGGGTAGTTTTAATGAAATTTTATAATGTGATTGCTTTCGTCAGTGCAGCATCTAACCGAGGAAAAATACAGTTTACATCAAGATATTACGTGTTTTTTGTATAAATATATATAAAATACGAAAAATAATCATGTCTTTTCAAGGGTAAGTACAATATCATTTGAATAAAATATTGGCCTGAATTTACATTTAAGTTGTTGTTATAACGTAGTTTTATCTATGCAGGAAAATAATATGCCTTACAATTAACATTTTGGTACCTTTTTTGTCGAGCAAAGTAGGTGTTGTTTATAAACGACGATCGTAAAATGAACTACCTTACCTATTTATGCAGTGAGGATGAGGACGATGCATAGAAATACATTCTTCCTACTTGAAATCTTTTGTGTTACCTACGCTTTTATTGTTTTATCTGTGTTTCTGAAGTAGGTATTTCTTATTATTACAGATCCCGTTTCCACTCTTTGAGGCTTCATGAAATCGTTGACGAATTGGAGAAGGACGATGACGGTCCTTTGCCAGATTCCATCGTAATACTTCCTCCAGATAATTGTAACGGTAATGTGACCGATGAAGATTCCGGAGACGAAGAATATGTTAACATTCAAAATCTACCAGGCTCCCAGCTTCGAGCACCCTGTGCAATACAACTTGATAACGGCGGCGATGATTCCAATAGTGATGACGAAGACGACATTCCGATATCGCAGTTGGCAAAGCGTCAACGTGTGGATGATGCGCCCAACGCCTTTCTGCGGACGCTCAAGATACCTTACCAATACCTACGCAAGGTAAGAGTGGTGGCATCATGCGAGTACAAAAAAATAAGGCGTATTCCTGGATCGCAAGAGACATCAAGCCAGATCTTTCTTCCTGGCATCCCCAAATGACTGCTAAGTTACGTCAAAAGCCATTATATTATTTCGAATGTCTTCTCAGCAGTGAGATCATAGATATGTTAGTTGATTTTACCCGATTGTACGCCGCTCAGAAGCTCTATAGGACTTCAATTAGGGGCAAGAAATGGTATTTCTGTTTATTTTCTCACTGTATCGATATGGCACTGCACAATGCCTGGCAGCTGTATAAAAACGACGGTGGTGAATACGATCATCAGAAGAAGTGTGTCATGTGGTTTACTGGAGACATACAGAAAAACAGATCATCGTATGCCAGGTCGGGCTTCCGGTAGTTTACATGAATCTTCACGATATGATAACATAGAACATATCGCCCTAAACAACTGCGTTGTGGATATTGTCACAAACATGCCAATTTTTTTTTGCGTAAAATGTAACCCTGAGATTGTTTTGCAGCCTATCATACATAAGCAATGTTAAAAGCGTACCTACATACATATGCACTTTTCAATAAAAGAAGTACTTATTTTGAAATATATTTTGTTTCAATCAACTCACCATGAACCCTTGCAACAGTAGTACATATTACTACCGTAGTTTTAAAACAACACCATTTTCCGGCTTTCCCAGAAAATTCTGTTTTTTTTTAGTATTTTTTTCTTAATCGTAGGCCATTAATCTGCCCCCAAACCAAAAATCAACTTATAAACTTAACTTTTTTTGTTTCAGTAACAAGTGGGTTAATACCTTAACATATGACTTTAGAAAAGACAGATGGGATAACGCTAGAGTGAGATTACGCGGCCGCGATCTCTTTAGAATTAACAATACGCCAACCACTGTAAGTATTAACTCCACCTCACCTATTCCTGAGCACTACAGGAGTTTCACATACGAAATTCTATCAAGCCAATTTAGACGAAATAAGATTCCAAGAGCTTTCTGTGGATTCCAGATTCGACCGAGGAAAAGCGGAAGTTCAGGACTAGCAAGACATTCACGGTACGGCTTTTATCATGAAATTTGTTACGAAACTTTAAATTCCATTTGTAACAAGAAACATGTAAAAGTAAAGGAGATTCACAAGGCTTGAACTATTAGCTCAGTCGGAACTTGACTCTTTTTTGAGCTTTCGCGAACTAGAATATAAGTAATGACATGAAATGCATTCCAGAAAATGCTGGTCAGAGTTTGACATATAATAATCCATACATATTTTTTTTAGCTTGTTAAAATATCAAGAAAAGTTACTTCATTATGATAATGATATGAAACCCTACATTAACCTTAAAACCGACTAAAGATATACAAGAAAGCACCACAGCCTATGATGCACACCCAGCACGTATGATTTAAGGTTGCAAGCATGTAAAGACTTGCTGATAAATTACACCTACAAAAACTGGAGTACAACCTCCCTCCCTATACAGTGATGAAAACGTCTACAATCCACTTACGTACAGTCGCCATCAGATATATCGGAGCGGCCGAGGTACTCAAATATATCTGAGCAGCAATAAATTTCAATAAATTCTTTACGGTAAATAAGGTCAAAAAGATCTGAACATCCAATTCGCCACAAATATATGAGCAGTGGGTTTTCAATTAAATCTGAACACCCAAAGAGACAATAATATGTGAAAGCGCAACTCGTCAAAGTTATCTGCTCAGACAGGGTGATCATAAATATCTGAACATTTAAGGAAAATATACCTTAAAGCACTAAGCATACAGTTTAAAATTCTTAATCATACTACGCTAGAATACATTTTTCTACACAACCACCATTTGGTTTTATCAATGTCAAAACTAAAAAGAGTCTTGCTGGGAGGTATGCCCCACTGGTTGTACGGTCCCAACTAGTTGTACGGTTAGTATATTATTAGAAAAGTCGTTTCCCACTGACCAACTCAATTTTTTGACAGAAACAGGTAAGTACATGGTGTTAATAGAGGAATGGGTTTGTAGTTGTATAATTTTCACCGGTAAAAAAACATCAAGAGGTAAAACAACTTAGAATTTTTGAAACATGTATGCCATTTTTTACATTGTATGTACCAGGGTAGCATAAATGTAAATGCAGCTTTAATAAAATAAAAGGATAAACTAGTTTTCACAAAATTGTACTTTTTCCTGCTGTTTTCTGTAACGTATTATACGTATTCATATATATAATTATAACGTAATATATAGCATTATATTAAATGAGATCAATAAATCTAAAGGTTTAATAAATAAAATAGAAAAAAAAAGAACATGAATTCTTGATAAAAATAAACACAATTTAGGATTTGAACCCTGACGCAACGGATTACAATTATGATTTCTATTCACTAAACCGCTAGGCCATGGTGACTGACACGAAAGTGGATGAAATATTGCAAAGCATTCGTACTTATTTTAATTTGGCAGCTTTTATATTACCATAGATATAGAAGCACATGGATTAGCAGTAAGTGACAAACGTCATAGCATAAACGTCAACAAAGGCAGGACCTCTCAGAGACGATAACAGCCTACAACGATTTTGACATAAAACATGAAAGAAAATGATTTACTTATTTTAACCTTAATGTTTTTTTTATTAAGTTAAAAACTTAATAAAAGTGAAAAAAATAAATCTAAATCGAATACATATTCTTTGGCAAACACAAAATTATAAAAGACTAATTTGAATATTTTCCATTTAAAATGAGTAATTGTAAAGTGATCAGTTTTTAAAGATTGTTCAACTTTTGTACTTAATGACGTCATCGATCGATAAAATCACGTAGCGACATGCAAATGAAGCGAAATGTTTTATAAAAATGTTGCTGATTGCAAAACATATCACGAATTTGTGGTGTCAAATGAAATTATTACGATATTATACTAAACAAACCTATGATTTTCGATATTTTATTAATAAACTGCAAAACCGTATGTCTTTGAAACAACATTGAAGGTCAAACACTGTTACAGTTTTTTTATATAATAACAGTCATCTTAGCTTCAATTGATATAATTTCAAGAAAATATGGTTATATATCTCGAAATGGTTTTGTAATCAGCATCACTTTAGTAAAACTTTGCATACCGAATTGGGCAAAAATAACAAATACGTGATTTTTTATCAATTTTAATAGGGCTAGTATGGGATCCGCCATACTAATGTCACGCACACACATTCATTTACGCACACCGTTGTACTTTTTTTTGGTCTCGCCTGTCGTATTTTTATTGCCAATCTATATACGTAATTATAGCATAATAAATCTGCGAATCTATATATATAAAAGAAAGTGGTGTTAGTAATACTATTTATAACTCAAGAACGGATGAACCGATTTGGCTGAAAATTGTTAGAGAGGTAGCTTAGAACCAGGAAAAGGACATAGGATATATATCATCATGCTAAATATCGTAGGGGGTAAGCAGTATAAAAACTTTACATCATCCGTGCGAAGCCGGGGCGGACCACTAGTATTTGATAAAATACATGAAGTGAATTATATGCCATGACAGTTATTCATAAATAAAAGATGTTATTAAAGGAAAGAAAAATTTCGACACTGGCGGGGTTTGAACCCGCGACCTTCGGGTATACGCCCCCGTCGCTCTGCCAACTGAGCTACAGTGTCAGTTGGCATCCAGCGCGAAATTTGACGGGGGCGTATACCCGAAGGTCGCGGGTTCAAACCCCGCCAGTGTCGAAATTTTTCTTTCCTTTAATAACATCTTTTATTTATGAGTAATAATCCCCACATGAGGAATTCATGTCAAAAAACATTAAATTATATGACAGTTATGTTATCTTTTTTGTAAATTTGCAAATATTTTATTCAAATGTGTTTCTTGTTACAAGACTGTAAAGTTGCTTTACGCAGATTTCTATTTTGTATACCTACTCATTTTGATACGATTACATTTAAACTGTATGCCTAGTGCTTTAAGGTATATTTTCCCTAAATGTTCAGATATTTATGATCACCCTGTCTGAGCAGATAACTTTGACGAGTTGTGCTTTCACATATTTTTGTCTCTTTGGGTGTTCAGATTTAATTGAAAAACCACTGCTCATATATTTATGGCGAATTGGATGTTCAGAGCTTTTTGACCTTATTTACCGTAAAGAATTTATTGAAATTTATTGCTGCTCAGATATATTTGAGTACCTCGGCCGCTCCGATATATCTGATGGCGACTGTACAACATACCAAAAAGAGCTTGCAAATTGTTTCATAACACACACGCATTACGACCATCGTATATTCAACTCAATGCAATTAGCAATAAAGTCTCGATTACCATAGCAGTTGCATTGTAAATTGAAAATGTAGAAGGCACAGAGCTCACTAGGGAGTGTCGCAATAGCAAGGTGCAAATGTTCCTTTCATGATAAGCAATTCTATGCGACGCCCGTGCCGTGTGGGATACAGGCTCTCCTAGACCTTAATAGATATTCTAGTTTATGAGGCATAAAATTAATAAATTGCAATTAGCTTTTGAATAATACCCGAGATTTTTAAGTTGTAGCCAAGTATGAAGGTCGTGTACAGACACCGTTCATAGAAATTGTGTTTCTTTACGTATTCTAATATCTAAAATATTTTTTTTCTAATATCAAGGATCGGTTTTTATGGGTTTCCAAACACACTTCCAACGAATAATAAGAGGAATATTGAAATGTCAAGAACCTTACAATTTAAATCGCCTCGTACATCCACGAAAAGAGATAAGATAATACGTAATCCATTTACAATTCACGTACTCTCCATATCAAATTAATCACGATTTATTTTACTACAATGACAAAACTAAAACCCCATCCTCTCAAAGGAAAGTTAAACTACCTTAAAGAAAAGTTATCTACAGATAAAACACATAAAATAAGTGAAACCCGCTACGGCCATCTCAAAAAGCTCACTCGATCCTCAAAGCACACTTTCTAACGAGTCGTCAGACACACGAACGAATACGATTCCCTTCGAACACCGTTAGAATAAATCAAGTAGGCTGTTAAGGACAGCAACCTCCCACATGCCACAACGATAGACATGTTTGGGCATTGAGAAGCGAAAGGTAAACAGAGCCTTTGTTAATCAATTACATGTAATGTGGGAGCTTTAGCGAAATGAGGTTTTAGTTATTAGTATAGTAATTGAAATTGAACCAAATGGTACCACGATTGAAACTAATGTCATTGATATGCTTAAAGTTAGTTCACATACTCACAATAAACATATACTCACACCATTAATGTTATAAAATTGCTCAAAATTCGTTTCTTTTTCTTTTCTTTCATATCCTAGCTTTGGATATTAAATCGTAAATAAAGTTATACTAAAATCTATATTTTTTTCTAGATGTGTTTGTGTCAGCTGGTACAATTTGTCTTTGTAGATATTTAGGACAGTCTTGAATAATGTGTTCTTTTACTTGTTAACCATTAGCATCCCGAAAAATATCTGTCGCAATAACTAGAGGTAACACATATATTTTTTTATATTACAGAAGAAAAACACGTTTCAGAGCATAAATTTCGCGGCCAAAATCTGCCGCACCATAAAACAGCACCGTATGCACTGAGCGCATAATTACAGGTTGTTCCGGACAAATCTACGTAGCAAACCGGAGTTCCCACAGGATACTGTTAAGGAGCAAAGTTTAACTAACTTAAGTGTAACTTGGGCAGTTTGCTGCATACAAATCCGACTTAAGATTTACTGGTCTCATTGAGTTTCGTCTTTTGATTTATTTAGGGAAATTGTAATGGACGTTAGTTTCATAGTACTTCTATTATTATTTATAAAAGTGAACCTATCTTTTCTATCAACGAAAAACCTTTGGATGATTTCATATTTATTTCGATGAATTTATTTTACTTCACGTATTTTTTATTAATAGTACCGTAAAATACTTGGCACAAAGAACATACTAAAAATTTTAAGTGTAATTACTCCGTACTCGTTAATGTCAAGAAAACAATATTCTAATAAATTTTTCACTTTTCCTTTTTACTGTAATAGATTTCAGTCAAGCCATTATTTGCAAACGATCATGTTTGCAGAGAGCCGACTTTTCGAATTATTTGGAAATTATTGCCTATCCTATCGCTGCTGTATAAAAAATATTACAACATTAAGTATGACTCATCCACGTGGATTCCCCAACGACGAACTCTTTCCCACTGAACCATTAATATCGTAGTGATGGGAAATCAGTAATAGTTTTACATAGCTATGTAGGATGGTGTCCGAAGTATGAAGAATAAAATAGCATGTATGAAAAGATTGAAGAATGTAAACGAACCGAGTTTTGCCAGGATCGTACGAAGTGGCGATCAATAGTCTGCCTACCCCGATGTAATCTAATGGCGTGATTATATGTATGTATGAACAACGTGACGCAATATTCACCCATCGGAACATAGTTTCCATGTTTTCATATGTTACATAATTGTCTGAATGTTTTTCTCATTACCGAGTGCGACATTGTTTAGTGTTTGCTTGTCTCAGTGGGTTAATCATCACGATGCATTGTTAGCCGAATTGGGTCGAGAGGTGTTTGAACTAGTGCGGTGACTGACGATATTTGGATAACTGGTTACTATAAGGTTGATAGTAACCGTGCCACAGTGAAGTCAGATCGGAATAGCACAACCTTGCATCTTTCTGTTGGTTAAGTTTTACGTGACTAAGGAAACACAGTGTTTTTATTAATTGGTGGGTTTTTTCGTCAATTCTTTATTAATCATTATTTTTTTTCTCAATATATTTTTTTCAACAATGGCTTGGGGTTTATTGCTGCCGAAGTTATATCGATCCTTGCTCAGAAATATAATCGTAAGCTTTTGAAGAGATTGATGTCGAAAAAGACTAAAAGGCGAGGATACTAATGTTTTTAATCAGTATCCTCTCTATTAAGTGTTGGCATGTCTCAGTGGGTTAATCATCACGATGCATTGTTAGCCGAATGGGGTCGAAAGGTTTTTGAACTAGTGCGGTGACTATGGCGATATTTTGATAACTGGTTACTATAATTATAGCAAGCGTGTAGTTTCAGATCGGAATAGCACTGCTCTGTATCTTTCTGTGGGTTTAGTTAACATGCCTTGGCCTTTTTGATAATTTTTGGTTATATTATTTTTATCAAGGACAAATCCCATTTTTTTTGTTTTAGATGGTTGTATTTGTAGCAACCGCTTCTCAGAAACACAGTCAAGAGTTTTGGAAGAAAATATTATATGCTCAAAGAATAGCGAGCCCAATCGGAAACGCTAAATTACAAAAGAACAATCAATCATTAATTATGATTAATGAATACCTGCCTACCCACTGGCACGAATGAGTACTATTAGTTACGTTTTGTCAGCAGACATAGAGACAGTATAACACTTTGTCTAAACTCTACACAATCGCGTTAATTTATTGTAACTAGGTTACTGAGATAACAAAAAGAGCCGAAGTAAAGAGTAGTTGTGGTAAAAGATTTAACACATTAATTTCTAAGAATCAGATTTATCAACATTTTAAGATGTGTAATTATGTTATCAAATAAGAAATGAAGTTTTTTAAACAGAGGGGTCCAAAGTTACTATTAATATTGCTGTAACACAGCATTGTTTTTTTTCTTACTTACTTACTTACTTATACTCACGCCCATTATTCCTATTGGGGTAGGCAGAGACTATCGATCGCCACTTAGTACTATATTGACAAACATTAATTATTTCTTCTTAACATGATAAATATAAAGGGACATAATGTATAAATATATTTCAAAAAACATGCTGTAAGCATTTTAGTAACGCTAGAGAAGATTGTGTTATACATTTTTATTGTACTTACAAATATATTTAGTTAACACTTGTAGCTCGAACTAAACAGCTCTTTGATACATACCTGAAACAAATAAAATGAAATCAGAACATTCGTCAATTATTCACAGGGTGGAACTAAAAAACAAAATTCAAAAACATACATAAATACTATACTCACGGCTATAAATTCCATAAAGGGGTAGCCAGAGCTTCGGACTATTCCTCAGCCACTTTTGGAAGTTAAGTGGGGAAAAGATTGCAAAATACAAAAAAATTTGGTGATGGGTCTCCGAACGCGTCGCCCAGAAATTACTTAAAAAGCCCCAATACTTCAAGAACTCCATAAAAAATACCTTAAAAAAATGACTTAAATCATAAGTATACAGTTCCATTCCGTCAGTTAGATGCCCTTCGACCTCCGATTATGATAACTGGACCACGGAAGAGAAAGCCGCTTTCACGCCGCGATCACAATACAATAGAAAAATACATTTTCATAGTACTGACCCGAGCTCGAAATATTCACACCATCGAATGTATGATAGCAGTGTTAATGTGCTACTGGGTTTAATGGAATCATTATCAGTGCGTAGAGAACATTTGTTAGATTTAACACATTAGGTGCGCCCACTTTCTTTGAACTATAGGGGACGCTAATCATAAAAAAAAAACTATTATATTTATGTTATGTTTTCTTTGTTTGTAACCGTACAGTTTTTAAAATAATTTTACATAAACATAAACGTTCACGCCGAATATCCCCGAAGGGGTTGGCAGAGGTACGAATCCTTCTGAACATCACGTGACTTTGTCACCTGGTGTTCAGAGTACCCACGTTTTGCATGGACAGTGTACTCACGTGATAGGGGGCAGGCCTATCGCCGCACTGTGGAAAACGGTAGAACAAGAGCATATCGAAAATACTTTTTACGAATATCATAATTTGTCTAATATGGTTATTTTATTTGGTTCTCTAATAATTGTAATATAATATTCATTACGTTTTTTCACAAAATTGCACAAAATGACATTATTTTTCATGTGTTGAAAGTATATACAACATAGGAGTACCAAACTTATATCTTTGTGTACACGTATTTCAAAACCATATTGTGAAAGAAATATTTGCTACAGATATGCAGTATCATACATTTTTGGAAAGCTTATTTCATGTTTATTAGAATACATGTCTTTGATTTCTAAAAAAGCGACAAATGTATCAGTAGGTACTTAAAAAGTGACATACCATATTTTTCACTGATTTATTTTTTTCGTCGAAGGTTTTCATTATTACCCACGTCTCCCCACGCGCTAAAATTTGTGTTAATTGATAGTCTAACTATTCTATAACACAAGAAAAAAAAAACAGCTGCGGATGTTTGCGGTTTTGGAAAATATCAGCAAGAATGTTATAAAGGACGGAACAGAAAATCGGTATCTTTTGCGGTTTACCACCGTTCAAAATTAATTAATATTCATTGATAACGAGGGTATATTATCAAGTTTGCACTTATTTTGCGTAAGAATAAAAAAAAACAAAAAAAAATTAAAATAAAAAGAAATTGTACATTATTTGAATATCCACACCTTACTGCATATATGTACCAAATTTCATCACTTTAGGACAAAAACTCATGAAGTTGTATATTTTCGATCCGATACCGACCTGTCCTGCCCACAGTGCGCCGTTTTGTACGAATACACTGTCACATGACTAAGTACAACTCAGCCATGTGGGTTTCCTCACGATGTTTTCCCTCACCGTTAACAACCATGATAAATTAACCACACATATGTCTTTAGAAAAGACAAATTGGTGTAGGCCCGACCCAGGATTCGAACACTAGTCGCTTGCACGATAACCAAGTGTTCTACCCACTGGGCTATCACGGTTGTAATAATTTTAACACCTAACAATATCTTAAAGTGGGTTGCTGATCGCCAAAACACCTCTTAATAGGCTTAATATATAAACAATCAGGGAATGGTTTAGGTAGACTCACTAATCACGTCCCGTAAATATTATTTTATTTAGTGCTTTATTTATTCTTTATGTACTACAATGTCCGAATTAGGACACACGTAGCTTGTAACAAAAGGATAACGGTACATTAAATCTCAGATTACTTAAAATGTTACCAGTCCTATTTCACATGGACCTATCAACAACGAAACAATAGGAAACAACAATAACTTAAAGTTCATATGACCTACTCTCGATTTTATTATATTATAAACACTTAAAGTAATTGTTAGGTTTTATTGGGTACATTGCGATAAATGTTTGAATCCATCGTTAAATTGTAAAATCTTTCGATTAAACCAATCGAATTTTGACTCGAAAGCTAGAAACAGTGATATACCAATATTGTGTAAGTATTTAAAGACATAATATTAAATAACTTAAAGATTAACAATTAACATTATTTTTTAAAACATAGTAGCTACCTAAAACCAACAAACAAAATCTGCGTTTTGATATTAAGTATTCAGATAAAATTAATGCTTTAAGACTCTCCATGAAAAGTTGGTTGTAGTAATAAATTTCTTACTTATTCCTTACTGTTTCCAACTAAACATCGAACTTGATAAGCAGCACCAAAACCAAATACCAATAAAGCAGTTATTCTCATTTTTAATAAAGATATTCTTTCATTCTCCAGCTCAGGCCCCGTGGGTCATCTGTTGATAACACAACTCTGATACGCGAGAGTACAATACAAACCAGTTTAACGTAATCGAGCGTGAGTACGAAAACACGTGAGCGAAACAAGTGTGTGATAAAAAAACGCTTTATCGACTATGACTAACAAGTCTATGAGGCTTTGGTATTGATGTTTTAGTCAAGGTCATCATTTTGTTTCCAGGAGCTTTAAGATATTTGAAATCAAGCTACTAAATTCGTTTAATCATTTTACTTTTCTCCGGAATAGTGACTATATAAAACAAAAAATAGAGTTATATAGTACAAAGTATTTGTGAAATTGGTGATGGGTTGCTTAAAGACACAATTGCTCAAAAATCACATCAACTTCAACGAAATTCAGAGGAAAATATTTTTTCAAGCAGACTTTATTAGTTAGTTTTGATTAGAAATTTTTTTAGTTGTTTTTTCAGTAAGAATATATTTTCCTCCATATGTTTGTTGTTATAGCTACAAAGGCTACTAACCCGAAGGTTATTGAAATCTTTAACAACTTTGACTCATAAAGCGATTCCACTTCAAAAGCTACAAACAATGAAAAAAACCAAAGTTAATAGACTCTTGATGAATGAACTGTTAAAGACAGAGTTGAAAATAGAAACATAACGGTGTTTTAAAATGAAGCCGAGCAGGCAGGATGAAGACAAAGGAGAAGCCGGTGTCACTCAACAGGTTATAAATAAAGATTTAGTCCGGAAACTTACTCCCGTTTCATAAGTTAATTGACGCGACAAATGCCGAACTATTATACAAGAATAGAATTCGGGTGAAAACGGTCCACTAAATACGAACAATACAACTTTGATGGTAAAAGAAATCGTAGACGATTTGGCGCGATAAAACAACTTTTCGAAATATGACAGCAAAAAGTAAATTAGGTTAAGAGTTGAACTAACAAAAAGGCGATCAAAATCGCTATAAAAAGTAACAATAAGAGTTCCCAAGAAGTTAATGCTTTTATTATGAAGTCACGCAAACTATTGTAACAAAAAGTTGCTCGAGATCAACTTAATAATAGGCTTCGCTGGTCAGCGTGATGAAGTAAGCTCGGCAACACGAACGACTTAGGCAAATAACATTCGGTAGCGAAACAATTTTAAGTGCTTTTGAATTTGTATAGAGTCGACTGACCAAATATTGATCATGGCTATAAATCCCAAAAACCGGCCAAGTGCGAGTCGGATCGCGCACTAAGGGTTCCGTACTATCATATATATAGAAAATCCCGTTTGTGTGAAAATCATGGGAGCCAAATTAGGTAAGTATTTTGATTTATGACGTTTAAAAATAGAACTACGGGCTAGATCTCATTCAAACCAATTTTCGTTAGTAGTGTGTATAGTAATACACATCATATATTTTTTTCAGTATTATTATGCCCATATTTTAGAAGTTACGGGGGGGGGGACACACATTTTAGCACTTTGAAAAAGTCTCTCGCGCAAACTATTCAGTTTTGAAAAAAATGATATAAGAAACCTCAACATCATTTTCAAATACCTTTTGATAGATACCCCACACGTATAGGTTTGATGAAAAAAAAAAATTTGAGTTTCAGTTCTATGTATGGGGAACCCTAAAAATTTTGGTTTTTTTTTCAGATTTTATTTTAAAATCTTAATGCGGTTTACAGAATACATCTACGCACCAATTTCCAATAATGTAGTTCTTATAGTTTCGGAATAAACTGGCTGTGACATACGGACGGACGGACGGACAGACAGACATGACGAATCTATAAGGGTCCCGTTTTTGCCATTTGGCTACGGAACCCTAAAAAGGAGTAGCCACAGCTTCAGGATTAGAAATTTCTCATACACTTTTGGTATATTCTATTCAGTATCTGCTTAGAATAGTACTACCCCATTTATTCCGATAGGTGTTCGTTAGAGGTGGCTAAGGGTATTGGAGCCTTTTAAGTGATTTTTGAGCGATGCTGTTGGAGACTTATCACTTACAATCTTATCCCCTCACAACTTCCAAAAGTGGCTGCAAATTTCTTACTCCGAAACTCTGGCTACCCCTTCTAGGGATAATTCACCGTGAGTATATTTATGTATAATAACTCAGCCTTAAATACTCCATGCATGTTTTTGATGATATTTTCGAACGATACATTAGACAATATTTATGGAATTCCCTGCATAACTCCAAGATGCATCTATTTCTCTTTGCTCTTTTTCCTACAAGAGCGGCGAAAGTATTGGCTGAAACTTAGTAATAAACGTGCTTGAAAATATAAACGTAATTCACATCATTATGAGAAGGATAATATGATTAAAAATTAGTTGAATAATTAATCTTATGTGAAAGCAATTAACTTTTAGTTACCATAGCCAGAAGTTTTTATTAGAACGCCCTTTAAAAGAACTACTACTACTACTAGAAATGTCAAAGGCGTAATTTAATGAAAATAAACAGGATGACAAAGTAGATAGAAAAAGTTGTAAACGAGGAGGCGCGCATGAGTGCACACGGCACGATTCGACCGATCCTATCTGGTACAATGGTGGAACGGAACACACGACCACCATGAACAATGGGACGTCCATACGAACCTGCAAATAGATTTAACTGACTCTAATAATATCGATAAGTTTACTTGGTTACTGCTGGCCCTGGGGCCTGTACGCTTCACCATGACTTTATGTGTGCCGGGCAGCTGAGGGCAGCCCTGGCGGGGCAAAGGAGTGTACCCAAGCTAAATCGCATAGAAATATCGATGAGTAGCGCCGTATCACCATTTTAAATCAAAACAAATTTGCTCGAGATATCTTGGTCGTACCTTATCTCGAGACGGATGCATTTTCGTAACTGGGTACGTTTGCTTTTTCCGTGGATAAAGATGGAAGTGAAGACTTGTGTACAAGATGAATGAGATACAATGCGACATCTATATCGTTTTGCGGTTTGCCGCACAGCTGACTAAACAAATCGAATTGTTTACCTGACCACCTATTAATACTTTAATTATACACGACATCAATACGCTTGACGCAGTCGCAATCACAACAATAAATACTTATCTCTATTGATACGAAATAATATTTATGAAATGAAATTGCTTAGGAATTATAAATCACTCGATCGCAAGCAATAATAGGTTTCCTTATTTATTTTTACAGCAGACTGTTTCAATACGACTTCGAGTACATCGATAAAATCGTTAACACTCGAGTCAATTACATCCAATACGATTTTAATTAAGATACGCTGCACTATTTCTGTACAACATAATATCCAGGATACATAAAGATTTTGAGCAGAATAGAAGTAATTAGTTGAGAAGCGTAAAGTCTGATTCGGGTTTGACGACCCTTTGTGCAGTCTCCATTCACAGGAGAGAGGGTATTGCACCCCTCAAGTTCAGAGTCAACCCCGGGATGGCGACGCGACGGCGGGAGGTGACGAGAGGGGTGTCTAACATAACAATACAACTCAATATACTACAAACCTCGGACCGTTTTACTTCCAACACAAACAAGACTAAAATCAAACAAAAATATATTATTAAATATCCAATTCCACGAAGAAGATAATGATAATAATTATTCAGTTACTCGATAAGCTTACATCATCGAGCATCTATTATAACAACATACAGAGTCAATATTTTGCATACCTCGTTCCTCTCAAACAATATGAGATGCAGTAAATCCAATAAACACTGGACACGCCGGTAATCAATTAAGGCAATCCATTCACGTTCTCACTCAACTTGTTTGTTATCAACCATTAAACCACTAAGTTTTAAAATATTATAATCAGTCTTGTTACTATATTGCACCTCGTTTTTACATATTGCACCAAAACATTGCCCAACACCCGAAACGGAGGATCGACCTGGGAATATCGATCTGAGGGTCGCACGGGTATCTCATATAATTGAGGGTTATACAAGAAGTTATTTTAGGACCACTGGATTTTGGCGTTTTGTTTGTGTGGAATAGTTATCATTTATGTGATCGCGATCAGCTGTTCATAGCTTTTGTATAGGATGCGTGCTAGCGGCCGGGCCGACCGCACTCGCGCAACTGACATTACTGACACCGCGTGCCGCCTCAGACACAACGCTGCCCAACCAACATCACTCTACATCTTGTCTCTCTGTCTCCCGCCCATTGATAAAACAGGACAATAAAGAATCTTAGATCGATGAATTTCATGAATAGGTAGACACCCGAACTTACAAGCGTCTGTCTAATTTACTACGGTGTGTTGTGTACACAAAAAATATATACAACTTCCTTCACGTGTTAACCTGCGGTTTAGATTTGTATTTTATATGGATGATTGAATGAGATATGGTTACTGAGAAATTGTTATGATTGCGCTTTGAAATCACACGATCGTTTTATTTATATTATTTAGATGTGGCAAATAATATTTGGATGAGATGAGAACAACCGGAACTATAAAGGTAATATCAATAGCTGTTAAGTATTTAATAAACAGACAAATAGCAAGTAATGAACGAGTTGAGAATATAAAGGTTTCTATACCGAAGACAAACAATGAAATATCTTCAAGGATTGTACAATGTTCATTGTGCATCGAATGCAGTTGAACAATATTGGCATTACAGCAACAAAGTCTCAGCAATTTGCAAAGCTATTGAAGCAATAATGGGAGGATTCACAACGATACATTGTGATAACAAAGTATTTGTTGCTCGGTACAGTGCAGACTGCTGATGATAATGCAAGCTATTCGAATGATATCTAGCTTACGATTATAATGCAATGATTGAATTGCTAATACATTATTTAATTTTGGGAAATTTATCTAAATAGTGTGTTACAAAAGTATAGGTTTACTTTAATTACAAATATTTTATAGGTGTGTGCTAAGTGTCTCTATTGTTTATGTCAGTTTCAAAGATTTAATTTTCAATGAAACATTTACGCCATTAGGTGCCACAGACTATATGCTGACCATGTAAAATTTGAAAATTAAGAGAAATCGCATACTCGGTTCTTTAACGGTGATTCGGGTGGAGAAATTGCCAAGTAATAAATTAGGAGTCAATTGTGATATATTGATGAAATCTTACTTTAATTTAAATGTAAATGGAAAAGCTAATTAATTATCGTAATTATTCATCACCTACAATAATCACATTGATGAGGCAAAAATGTTACAAGAATCATCTGTCTTTGAGTAAAAATATTCATTTTTAAAACTATACCACACACAAAGCAGTAGTGTCTAATCGCAACCAAATCAAAAACAGGTTTTCGAAAAAAAAAAGGTGAGTAATTTTCTCATTTTATCATGCTTTCGGGTTTTAGGATCGTAATGATAAATATTTGAATGGTAGGAACCGGATCTCTCTATCGTCACTTACGATTCTAATGTCAGAAACTAACGAATTCGTAGAGCGACTCAAAAACGTATTTGACTCGCTCTTATCTGCGTTACTCATATCTATAAAAAATAATAATGACTAAAACCAATCATTCGTCATAGTGATGTATATCAGAACATAATTTTTCATATTATATTTTTTAATAGATTTATAAAGAAAACTTCTAATGAGGTCCAAAAATGTTATGTATTTTTAATATGAAGTTGACAACAGCCTTCAAATAAGATTATCGATCCAAAAACCGATAAATATCTTCATTCGCTTCCATCGGTAGTTAAGTGATTTTTTCAAATACTCAAATAGTACTCATTCTTTATGAAATTAAGCGTGGTGAAAATATAGCTTATGTTTCGCTTGAAGGTTTTAGGTTTCTATGGATGAAATAATTTATGAAATATATTTAGTGGTTTCTAAGCATAGCGCTAGCCCATTTCTCCCCGCGGGTGTACAATATGATTAAGGGAATTGGGGATTTTTAAGCGATATTTGTTGGACGAAGCGTGAATAATAGAAACTGAGGTATTTCTAATTCTGAAGCTCTGGCTTCCCCTTTTCGTGATTTATACTTATTTATTTATATGGCTACATACATATTTTTCTTATTTATAATAGGTATAGTTGTAGATAGAAAATAATCAACAACTTTTTCAGTCCAAAATCTCATTAAATCCGAACCATATATCTCTATTCAAACTCACGCTACAAAAATAAAACGTTTAATTACACCAGTAACCACTTAGACAACTCGAGGTAGTTGAACCTCATCTCTCGTCGTAAAACAGCATCGGCAATGCATTAAAATGCATTTAGTTCAGTGATGTAACATGGCATAATCTCGTAAGTAATGACCTGGATTCGTTCACGTAATGTGTATGTATGAGAGTGGCATTCGTTCTGCCGTGCGAACGTGGCGAGATGTTTTACCTTAAATTAATAATAATTGGGAATAGATTAAACTATTTTACTTATTTTTTAAGCTATTGGTTTTAACTTGTATAATATTGTTACGTACCGGGTTCTTAATTTGATAAATACCAGTCACACTTTCGTGCAATAAGGTGTAATTATATTTATTGACCAATAACGCACTTTACACAACACAACAAACACTATCGATAATTAACTATCGATACTCGCACTAATTAACAACACTAATTTACTCCGTTATAGTAACACTGTCCACACCGTTAAGCTTATTTCCGTAATCCGTATATCACTGCACTGTCGTATTTAATTTCTTCGCTCTGGTATTTCGCTTGTTCTCGCTTTAGTTCTTCGCACTCGAATAACTCCGTAGCACGCGTCGCTCTTTATATATGCCAAATCTCAAATACGCGAATATTACAGAAAGTTCTAGTACCACATTCTCGAAAAGTCGATATTCGAGAAACATCTAGTAATTCCTTTACTTATTAGAATACTAGTAACGCCATCTGTTATCTAGTAGTGGCAAATCCTATCTCCTACTTGCGAACAGATGTCGTAACATTACCCCCTCCTTACATTAATACTCGTCCCGAGTATTATTGCTTCCATGGTACTTCGCAAGTCGATCGATGTGAACTATTTTCCAAGCCCCTCTAGGTTGGCGTTGAATTCTGTACGTTACATCGTTTATTCTAGTGACCACCTTGTACGGTCCTTCCCACCTATTTTGTAACTTAGGGGACTTCCCTTTCTGGCGAGTTGGATTGTGTAACCAGACGAGCATTCCCTCTTCGAAACGCGGCGTGTTAGCTTTACGGTCATATCTGGTTTTCATCTTTTCACTAGCATGTAAACCATTTTCACGCACTAGGGAATGTACATCTTGCATTCTTTCCCTCAAATCGCTTACATATTCAGTTACACTCTGCGGCTCATCTGGTGACCCTCCTGTCAACAAATCTACAGGCAATCGTAGCTCTCTTCCGAAATTGACGAAAGCAGGTGTTTCCTTCGTGCTTTCGTGAACAGCTGACCGGTAAGACAGTAAAAATAATGGAATGTGTTTGTCCCAGTCCTTCTGATGTTTTTCAACCATCTTCGCCAACTGTCTCTCCAGTGTTTGGTTGAACCTCTCCACCATTCCATCTGACTGAGGATGATATGGCGTCGTCCTGGTTTTATGCATTCCAAGCAGTTTGCACACCTCTTGAAATACTTGTGACTCAAAATTTCTTCCCTGGTCAGAGTGTATCTCCAGGGGCACGCCAAATCGACAGATCACTTCCTCAACCAGCTTTGAAGCCACAGTTATTGTTTCTTGATTGGATATGGCAAACACTTCAGGCCACTTAGTGAAGTAATCCATCACCACCATGAAATATTTATTTCCGGACTCTGATTGTGGAAACGGTCCAGCCACATCAACGGCAATCCTCTCCCAGGGAGCTCCCACATTGTACAACCGTAATCCCCCTCTACTCCGGGTCTGCGGACCTTTCACCGCGGCACACGTTGTACATTTCCGGCACCAGTCCTGTACGTCGTCCCTACAATGAAGCCAGTAAAACTTCGCACGAACCTTCTGCAACGTACGATTTACCCCAAGATGCCCGCCCGAAACACCGTCATGTGTTTCCCGCAGTACATCTTTAACCTTGGCTCTGGGCACGACCAATTGTAGGTGCTCTTCTTTACCGTTGGGTTTCTCCCACCTCCGGTACAGTAGACCATTGATCAGAACCAGGCTGTTCCATTGCGCCCAGTAAGCTTTCGTACTCACTCCTGTGGACGCTACTTCACTCCAAGCCGGTTGATCGTGTTTTTCCTTCTTCCATTTCATGATGGGTCTGAGGTTCTCATCTTCTTCTTGGGCCTTCTGCATAGCTTCTGTTTCCCATCCATCCAATGGACAAATTCGAGTCACTTTCACGACCTCCTCCTTCGACTCTTGCTTCCTACAATGTTTACAGTCTTCCGGACACGGTCTACGTGAAAGCGCGTCTGCATTGCCATGAGATTTACCACTACGGTGCTCGATAGAAAAGTCATACTCTTGTAGCTGTTCGATCCATCGAGCTACCTGTCCTTCCGGGTTTTTGAACTGGAGAAGCCATTTCAGTGCAGCATGATCAGTTCGAAGCTTGAACGGTCTCCCAATCAAATACTTGTAAAAATGCTGTAAGGTCTTCACTACAGCTAGAAGTTCCTTTCTCGTGACGCAGTAGTTTCTTTCCGCTTTAGATAGAGACTTGCTGAAATATCCGATCACAACTTCCTTGTCACCTTGGATCTGTGATAACACTCCACCAATAGCCATATTACTAGCATCGCTGTCAACGATGTACTGTCCCTCTGGCTGTGGATATCCAAGGATAGGTGTCTCGCAAAGCCTCTTCTTCAGCTCATTGAAAGATAACTCGCATTCATCATCCCAAGAGAAGGTTTTCTTATCTTCAGTCAACCGATGCAATGGTTTGGCGATCTCAGAAAACCCTTTTACAAAACGTCGATAGTACGAGCAAAGGCCGAGAAAAGCTCGCACGTCTGTTTTGTCCTTTGGCGTCGGCCATTTCTGCACAGCTTCCACCTTTTCCGGATCCGTCTGAATTCCTTCTCGGCTGATTACGTGTCCTAAATAGTTCACTGAAGTTCTAAACAGCCGGCACTTCTTCGGATTCAGTTTCAGGTTTGCTCCACGAATTTTCTGAAAGACTTGTTCCAGGTTCTTGAGATGGTCTTGGAAGCTTTTGCCTATTATGACCACGTCGTCGAGGTACACCAGGCAAGCCTCGCCAACCAATCCCGCCAACGCACACTCCATAAGCCTTTCAAAAGTAGCTGGCGCGTTGCAGAGGCCGAAAGGCATGACGTTAAACTGCCACAAACCCTTTCCAGTTGAAAACGCAGTCTTCTCTTTATCAGTCGGATGTATTTCCACCTGCCAGTAGCCTGACTTGCAGTCCAGGGTTGAAAACCACTTCATGCCACTCAAAGTATCCAGAGTGTCATCTATTCTTGGCAAAGGATAGCTGTCCTTCTTTGTCACGTTGTTCAGTTGCCTGTAGTCAACACAAAACCGTGTGCTTCCATCTTTCTTCTTAACAAGAACCACTGGAGAACACCACGGACTGGAGGACGGACTAATGACCTTCTTCTTTTTCATGTCTTCGAGCAATTCTTCAACTTCTTTCTCTTTAGCGATTGGGATTCTCCTTGCTCTCTGTCTAATAGGTCTTTCGTCCCCTGTATCAATTCTGTGTTGCACTAAAGATGTTCTGCCTAAGTCCCCTTCTGCATTTGAGAAGATGTCAGCATATTTCACCAGCAACTGTTTAACCTTGATCCTCTCCAAGTAAGATAAGTCATCCTGGATCTCACTTAACAAGTCAGTTACAGTTGAATTATCGACTTTCACTTTGACTTTCCCATTTGGAGAATGACAGCTCCTCATCCAGACTACTTCTTCACACTGACCAACTACTTCACCCCGCTTAAGCTGTACATCTTCTTGGTCAAGGTTGACTACCTTCACTATTGCCGTCTTGTTGCTTGTAACCAAAGTTCTTGCTGTCAGAAATTTCCTTGGCCCGTTCTTCCCTGTCTCTTCAATCAACACACAACGATGCCTCTTCTTCTCGCTGTCTACAGGTAACATCACCGGAACCAACTTCTGAGAACGCGCAGGAATATTGATGGTTTTCAAGCATGTCACTTCACCGACGGGACCACCTAGTATAAAGATTTCTTCCTGGCCACACTTGAAAATTCCTCTCGTTATGTCAATCCGGCAGTTATATTTCTTCATGAAGTCCAGTCCTAGTATGCATTCATCCATTATCTCAGCCACAATGACTTGATGAGTATACGACGTCTCGCCAACCATCATCCTGACTGAGAGTTCACCAAGGACAGGTATTCGCTGGCCAGAGGCGGAGAGTAGCCGACACTTAGTATCTCTGCTATACTTGATATTCGCTGCTTTCACTAGTGCCGGATTGATCACCGTTCTAGACGCTCCAGTATCAAGGGTCATCTTACAGTCTTGATCATTGACACAGCCCAATATCACCAAACTGTTCCCGTTACAGGCTTGTGAGATGGTCATTGTCGGGGCTTTCTCCTCTCTAGCCAGCACCTGCCCCCCGGTCCTGGCTAATGCTCGTTTCCCTGGACGTTTGCGGCAGAAGCCTCTGCCTGCCTCTTTTCTTCCTTCCTCAGCGGGCAACTTAATCTCAAATGGCCCCTTTTCCCGCAGCCATAACAAATCGGTCCAGTACTCCTTCCGACGGGTGCTTTAATGACCTTGACGTCCTCATTTGCTTCCGCAATCTCACGAAGTCGATGAGTTTGGCGCGTATCCTGGCGGCAAGCTTCAACTTCTAGAGCGTTCGCCAAGGCATCCTTGAGAGACGTGTGGTGTTGAAGTCTCACCGCTGTTCTCACTTCGATATCTCTGATGCCGTCGACGAATGCTTGCACCAGGTTCATTTCCACCGTCTTCGGATCTACACTGGGATAGGCCTTGCGGACGAGCTTCTCGATTTCAAGGGCCCACTGCTGAAGTCCCTCTCCAGAACGCTGGACCCTATCACGCAGCTGAGCGCGGAACACGTGCTCCAGGTGTCGCTCTCCATAGCGAGACTCCAACGCATCCAGCAGGTCCTTGAAACCACCACTCGGAGTCGGCAGCGCCTCTATTACTGACAGTGCTTGACCTCGGAGCGCCACCGTCAGTGCAGTCAAACACTGTTCATCAGTCCAACCATTGGCAGCCGCAACAGTCTGGAACTGATGTCTATACGCCGACCAGGATGTTGTTCCGTCGTAGGGAGGAACCTTCACACGAGGACCATGGACAGCTACTACATTCTCACCGGAGACAACCTTGACCGGTCGTGATTCAAGCTGCAGAACCCTTTTCTCCATTCCGCGGAAGTCGGTCTTCATGTCATCGATATCTTTCTCAATAGTGGTTACCTGCTCCTTCATCTGCTCTACGTCTTTTTCCACAGTAACCACCCGACCACTGACTTCATTGACCGCAGTGAGAACTTGTGAGAACTTAGTTTGCTGTTCCTCGCGCAACTCACGAACTTCTTGTTTCACAACACCCTGTACCTCCGAATGTATGTTTTTTTTAACATCCTGTACCTCCGAATGTATGTTTTTCACAACATCCTGTATGCTTTGTTGTGCTTCACGCATGCTTTGTTGTGCTTCACGCATGCTTTGAAACATTTCAACTATCATCGTCAAGTCAGTATTAGTTGCGGCCGCCGGCGCCGTTGATGTAGACGGCGCGTTAGTCACCGCGGACGTCTCCTCTGGAATGTCACTCCGAGGATTCGTGACCGATGAACTCATTTCCGACAGCTGTTCACCCTCTGCGGCTTTCTGAGCGCGTGTCTTCACACCCTCTCTTCCGTCTTCCTTCGGCATAACTGGCATCTTCAAATCCCACTTCTGACACCAATTGTTACGTACCGGGTTCTTAATTTGATAAATACCAGTCACACTTTCGTGCAATAAGGTGTAATTATATTTATTGACCAATAACGCACTTTACACAACACAACAAACACTATCGATAATTAACTATCGATACTCGCACTAATTAACAACACTAATTTACTCCGTTATAGTAACACTGTCCACACCGTTAAGCTTATTTCCGTAATCCGTATATCACTGCACTGTCGTATTTAATTTCTTCGCTCTGGTATTTCGCTTGTTCTCGCTTTAGTTCTTCGCACTCGAATAACTCCGTAGCACGCGTCGCTCTTTATATATGCCAAATCTCAAATACGCGAATATTACAGAAAGTTCTAGTACCACATTCTCGAAAAGTCGATATTCGAGAAACATCTAGTAATTCCTTTACTTATTAGAATACTAGTAACGCCATCTGTTATCTAGTAGTGGCAAATCCTATCTCCTACTTGCGAACAGATGTCGTAACATTATATAAATTTAAATGTAGCCTCTAGAAAATAATTTTCTAAGCAATCCGTTAAATGTAACAGTAATACATTACAGTGATTGCATTAAAACATTTGTGGAAAGGTAACTAATGAAAATGTAAACTCCATCTTCGTCTATCTTTCAAAGGAACTCTTGAACGATAGATTTTAGAAACAACTTCATAAATAGTTTTTAACGGAAATGTAGTGATCTACGATTTTTAGTCCCATACAAATCAAATGCCACGTGTATGCCAGTAATTCATCAAACCTCTATTTATAGTACAAGAGGAAGTCACTCATTCGTTTACTTTAACAACTCTAAGCCAACCGTTGCTTTTTCAATAAAAGACGAAACATATTAAAGAGCTAGTGATAATAGGGTACCATATACTTATCAATAGTATAAATATTATCTTATACATTTTTTTTTTGCATTTCGTATTTTTCGTAGTATTAATTCAGTATAAGTTATGGTAGTTCGATACTTTCCCAACATAAACTGTCCTTCTATTACAATAGAAACGTTTTTTTTATATATGTAAAAGTTAGTCTGAGGTTATGATAATACAGAAGAGTAGTTTTGATGAATACTTCTCATAGTAAATTTATTCTCAGTTCGCAAGCTGTTTAACCTTTGAAATGAATTCTAGTCTAGACGTCTAGACCAAGTGCAACTAGCCAATAAGTTAGAGTTTACGAGTACCTATGCTTACACCTTATTTTAGTGCAAATAAACGTAGTTTTAGGACTTCTATACGAACTTGAGACGAGTTTGAATCCTAGGTGTAAAACGTTTATGGGTGACTTGGGAATACAAATGTTAAATACGTCGTCTTTATGTTCAGTAGGAAAGACGAGAGAAGGCATAGTTATTTGTCTTCCTCTATAATAAAGGTTTAGATATCGATAATTTTCTACAATATGGCTGATGAACATTTCAGACGATGATATGATCTGCTCACTCTTAAAAGAGTCAAAGCCTAATATGCCTATGTATATTATATTCTTATTCTCATACAAATACAGTTAAAATTTTACTGACAGCTTCACTATCTTAGAGAACAAATATTGGAATTAATCGCTGCCTTGATTGTGCATAAGCATAAGTATTGTCAGTACAAGTGCGACACAGAAGTGTTTAAAACGTTTAATTATAAAGCATAATTTAAGTACAGTTAAAAACTAAAGATAACTTATCAATGTTATAATCCTAGTATGGTTTACTGACGCCACAGCCACTTCTCTTCCTAACTGACCAAATATAGTAACACAAAGCCGGCAGTCTAGATATCTTAAATGACGTTATTGTTTGCATCTAATGAGCAGTATTTTACTACTGTCTGAGAAGATAGCCTGACACGTCCAAGGCTGAGAGGTTTACGCACACATTTATTAACATGATGATATGAAATATCTTATGGTCAAAGATATAAGGCCTGCTAGACTTACGTCATTTCATAAAAGCTAAATGTTCGTCCGAGGAAGAACTTTACAATATGTAATAAAAGTAAAAAAGACAACTTAACCCTGCGGCCTGCGCCGCTTTACAATTTTGATTTTTGTCAGTCGTGCTGACGAAGGACGCCCCATAAAGCGAAGGTGTGTGTACATAAGATAAATCGGATAGAGGGAGGAAAATAATCCTTACTAAGCCGACCTGACCCTTTGGTCACTTTTGTGGCTTATGTTATGCAGCACGGCACTTACGACTAGAGAGCCGTATGCAAGTGGCAGACAAGGTTCTAGTTTAGGGTTCTTCGACCTCGCCGGCGAATTCGGTGTCTAGAGCAATAAGTTCTTTGTCCGCGTGTCGTCGGGATCTGAGACAGGTGACTGGAGTCCCGAAGTCTGGTAAGTGTAGTTGAGAGGAGCTCGTAGTGAGGGTTGGAGTAATCTGATATCTTACTAAAGTATATACAAGAGAGTTGGGTGAGTCAGTAGTCCTAAGGCTTTGTGGAGAGCATAGTTTCTAACACACCAAGGCGCCCTGACTGCCTTGCACATGAACGTATTTCGGGTCACCTGCAGTGTGCTAAACCGTTTCTCGGGTGTGCGAACGTAAACTACGTTTTTATCATCATCACACCATGGACTAACAACAGGAACAGGTTTGAATCTGTTTTCGGACCTTTTCTTTATTTTAAAGATTAAATGTACTTTTGAGGGAAAAGGAGTTTTCGGTGGGCAAAGACAGTGTCTTGGTAATGATACAGTATAAGGAAGCGAGCACACTGTTACATCCTCTCATAGATACTAGGTCCAGGCAAAGAAAATATTTAATTCTGAACTATACGGTAAGACACTATACTATAGCAGAGAACTTATAAGCCGTGAAAAAAATAAGATTAAATAAAGAAACTAAAAATAAGATCGACGGTACTGTCGCTATGACGTTCGATAATTAAAAACTGTACCAAATTAAATAGACGTGACAGAAAATCGGCGTTCAGTAGTGAAAGAAAACTAAAACAATCCATAACGTAATCGAATCTAGAAAGTGTACATTTTGTTGTATTTTTGCGACAGTATCGTAACGGACTTTGATTACTGACATTTTTTTATCGCTTTCGTAACAATATTCTCTACTGCATCATTTGAAAACTGCTTTATTGTGCTGTGTAGTGTCGACTTAGAATATCACTACCCCATTTCTTCCGGTGGTTGTACGTAAGAGGCGACAAACGGTATTGGGGCTTTTAAGGGATTTTTGGACGATGCGGTTGGAGACCCATCACCAACAAACTTTAATTTACCATCTTTTCCCCACTAAACTTTCCAAAAGTGGCTTAGGAACTTTTAGTTCCTTAGTTCTGGCTACCCCTTTTAGGGATTTACAGCCGTGAGCATATGTATGTATGTATTTCACTTTATTGTATGTTAAAACTAAAATCATATAAAAGACTTTTTATCATAAATATCATAGTTTTATCAAAAGCATTAATCAATTTTCAGAAGAAACGTAGACTATGTATATCATCAGGCTAAAAGACATAAGGGGTGAGCCACTACCACGTGAGGAGCTGGGCCGGTCCACTATTTATATTACATAGCCAAAGCTCTTTACCGATACTCTTTCGCCAAAAACTACTGCTTACGTCTCAAAATATTATATTATAATCAATGTTATTCTCTATATAAATATCCTATCCCAAAGTGACCCGAACAAACGCTGACCCGTCGAGCCGGCCGTGTTATTCCGTTAATGACCAATTGAGTCGCCAGTGAAAGCCGTGGGATGACATTATTACCGGTAATAAACTTTGTGTGACATGTACTTTAACCGTTGAAAGGTTGCTCTTCCTTTTAAATGTACATATATACATACATATACTCACGGCTATAAATCCCTTGAAGGGGTAGCCAGAACTAGGGAATCAGAAACTCCTCAGCCACTTGTTGCGTCGGGAAAAGATGGTGAAATAAAGGTTCTTGGTGATGGGTCTCCAACCGCATCGCCCAAAAATTCCTTATAAGCCCCAATACCGTTAGCCTCCTCTTACGTACACCCACCGGAAGAAATGGGTGAGTGATATTCTGAGCCGACTCTACACAGCTGTAGAACATTTGTAAAGAAATTATATTTCAAGTTGACGATGTATCACTACATAATAATCAGAATTCCTATTATGTTTAGAATACGTTAGATTATATTAAAGAACCCAATCATGAATTTGATATCGAGATTATAGAGATAAATATACCACGGAGAACATATTGAGCTCAAATAGAGAATGTGCTCAAAAAGATGGCTGTTCATAATGTGAAGAATAAAAGGACATGTGCATCAAGATTTAGGAATGGAAATCAAACCCGAGAGGTTTGTACCGGACAAAGTGGCGATAGGACAGTCCCTGCTTACATCGTGGAAACTAATGTTAAATTTAAGTATGCATTGAGAGAAGCATACATCGAACTGAAGCGGGTCTCTTTAGCCCACTTTTCGCCCCGTGAGAAACCATGGCGTGATGAGTGGCGAGCTACATCGCCGCCTCCGTGTTTATTAGAATTCGAACACATATTGGACCCACGAAAAGCAAGGGAAGTAAACTGTCCACCTAGCCAGAGCCCCGCTTGACTAGGTAAGGTTATTTAGTACCCGGAGTGCACCGTTAGTGACTGTTAGTAGAGGACGACCACGGAGAACACACTTGGACCAAATTGAGAGTGTGCTCAAAAAGGCTGGCGTCCGAAGTATGAAGAATAAAAGAGCATGTATGAAAAGATTGATGGATGTAAACGAAGCTAGAGAGGTTTGTCAGGATCGTACGAAGTGGCGATCGATAGTCTCTGCCTACCCCAATGGGAATTAATGGCGTGAGTATATGTATGTATGTATGTATTGAGAAAAGCACTATCCCATCCCTTTTCAGGGATTTCGTACAAGGCGAATAAGGTATCTGAGGGTTTTTATCATGCTTTTTGTCGTGTTTTATATCCTCAAGCTCTGCCTGACCCTTTCGAGAATTATGTTATATTATAGTCAATTATAAGTTCAAGTCTACGTTCATCAAATGGACGTCATATTTTCCCAACAATTAAAATATCTTAGGAAATAATATTACAACACAATCATACAAAGGAAATAATAAAGAACATTGAGCTCTATTATTAAGAATATTAAAATTGTTTTACGCTTGATGAACTTGGTAAAAGAATTTAATTAAGAGTGAAACTACACTATAGATTTTATTGACGTTTCCTTTTAAATGTGACGATATCGTTTATAGTTTTTATGTCGTCAATTTGATTGTGATGTAAGATTATTTGAAAACATGACTAATGAAATTTAAAGTGACGGACGGTATTTATCTTAATATCTAAGATGCATAACGAAATATAAGAAACCGAAGAAAACATAATAGGATGTATAACAAGCGGGTTGTAATATCCGGTTATTGACTTTGGACTCTGAATAAGAATAAACTTTGACGTCAGGGAGTTTTCGCGGAAGTAAACCTTATGATGTTTAAGACTCAACTTCAAGAATTCATCAAACCTTAAACAATAGTCAAGAACAATCTCATATCCACCTTCAAGCAAACTCTTACTCAATCTGCCTTCTAAAAACCAAAATAAATCCGCGTTATCAACCGACCCAGCCAGGTGTGACTCATCATTACACATGACCCAGATCTGATGAGTGACGTCAGTGAAAGTCCGCCGAGAAAGGAGTCATCATGTCGTTATCGAGATGGTGGAACCTTAGCGTCTTCGTGGTGAAGCTACTAGCGCTTTTTAGCTGTTTTGTTAAAGTTTTGAGTTGAGAGTATTAGAAGGAATTGGAGGAGTGAGTTTTCTTTTAATCATTGTAGGTATTGTATATTTTAAGACTTACTTTGCCATAGAATCATTATATATGTATGTGTACTACTATACTATTAAACATGGTTTTGATATATTTTTAAATAGAAGTTAAAAATTTTGAATTATCGGTTTGGTAGTAAAGCTAGCACTTTATCCTAATTAGCCTAGTCTATTCTCATAATAAACGCTTGCTGTATATTTTCCTTTTCTATATATCTAGCGCTTTCTTGCTATTCATTTTATGAAGCAGTAATCATGATTTATTTGTCAACAAAACATTAGATATCGATGAAAGTCGGCATTTAAATTGAAATGAGTATCTTTTTGCGAATAGTCATGGATATAACTTTATTACAGAAAGAGTAGGCAGTAACAATGATGATGCAACTTTTACGACCATTTGTCGTTTATGAAATTATAATATATGTTTTACGCAATGCAAGTCATCCGACCAATAATATTAAACGCATTTTTTTAAATTATAAAACTATTGTTATTTTTGAGTATGATAAGCTATTGTTTATCCCGTAACGTAAAACAAAAGGTCTTGGCTGGACTGCTATTTTCTAGTAAATTTGAAAAGCAACAATGTTTACTTGTTCAAAATTATATTAAGATATTTTATGTAAAAAAAAACACGTCCTACTATTAAGACCTTTACTACTGTATATATATATATATATATATATATATATATATATATATATATATATATATATATACAGTATATACAGTATATACAGAACAGTATATATATATGATATCATAGCCAACAAACCAAACCTCCACTTAATAGTAACAAAAAACCGGATATAATTAACACATACTCGTAGTAATTAATTTATCTGCATCCGATCAAACAAACGCAATCTTCAATTGAAACAAACTTCAAATAATTCAGTCACCATTGTAAACCTACTCATTGTATAGTTCTAAAATCACCTAATTTGTTCTTGACCTCCATGCATAATTGATGTATCATTTTGGAAAGCAACATTTGATTGCTTCGAAAAGAACAAAAGAAAAAAATGCAGCTAAATCAAGGCCAGTTCTAGTCACGATACTCACGAGATGCATTAGTGAAATCCTAGAGGTCATGCGAAGGTCGTATCATTTTAAATGTCTAATAGATTATTAGTATATCACTAGGTCTAGGTAGATATATTTATTTTACTTACTAGCAAATTGAACCATTAAAAGCTTCGTCAGAAACTTTTAAGAATACATACACACATACATATGCTCACGGCTATAAATCCCTAGAAGGGGTAGCCAGAGCTAAGGAATTGGAAATTCCTCAGCCACGTTTGGAAATTTCAGTGGGGAAAAGATGGTAAAATAAAGGTTTTCGGTGATGGGTCTCCAACCACATCGCCCAAAAATCCCTTAAAAGCTCCAAATCCGTTAGTCGCCTCTTACGTACACCCACCGGAAGAAATGGGGTAGTGTTATTCTATGCCGACACTACACAACAAGAATAAATAATAAAGTAGTAATTATGAAAAATGTTGAGAAAATGATTTTATTTTTTATTGGTTATGTGATCTATAATAATAATACAATTTATTTAGTAACACAAAAGAAAAAAAGTAACAGTTTTAGATTGCACACAAAAAATAATTATCGTATCTATCACATTGCGGATCTATTAATTTATTATTCTCTCACTATCCATTCTATGAGTGAAAAATGTTCGATTGCAGTAGTGAAATATTTACCAGACGTTTCAATTTAAAAGTGTATTGTGTAGAAAATGATTCAAACTTAATTGACAGAACTATTATTTAAATAGCAATTCATTTTTCCATTACAACATTTAAGTGCATAAACATTATTACAAAACAAATTAAAGCGATTTGCCACATGCAACGAATGGAAAAAAGTAAATAGACAGTAAGAGCTATCATTCTATGGGCGAGGACAATATTGATCGTAATCAGAGCAAATGGCTGAGGAAGATTTATATATATGATAATGTTTTTTAAACAAGTGGGTAAAAATGAATCACTTTCTGATGTGAAAGGATTTTTTTTCAAAGAAAAATAGAAATGGCTAAGATGTATTGTATCGGGCATATGGAACTGATGCATGGCAGAAAAATGACAGAAAAGAGCAGGCCAATGCCGTACAAAGTGACAATCAATAACATCTTAGCCAACTCAAAAATATTATTGAATGCAGAAAGACGTACACACAGTATCCCAAATATAAAACTACTATGTTTCTACTAGAAAGAATAATAGTAATTGATAGAAGAATAATAATTGATTTTAGTATTCTAAAGAAATAGGTTTTGCATAATTGTTGGTTAGTATGAATATAGGATGCACCGAATAGACCTACATAATTCTCAGTCATTTACTAGAAAATTTCTATCATCCTGCATGCATCATTTCTGCATCCTATATTTATACTAACCAACAATTATGCAAGACCTATTTCTTTAGAATACTAAAATCAACATCAACTATCTCAATTGCATAACCAAATCTTCTTCACCTACAAACGTATTATCAACTCGTCATTAAAAAGTATTGCAAAGAATGTCACGATAAAAATCATAACCATATATGGTGATAATTTTGCTCGCGGCGTGGTTATTCAAATAATTCACAAGATCGCGTAACATCTTACATCAAAATTAATTAGCGTTATGAATTATAATTTGTAATTAATACGACGTGGCCTGCTTTAGTTTTTTTTTGTGGGGCAATGTCAAAAAACGTTTTAAATTAAAGATGGGTAGGTCAGTTGTGTGTTTTATTTTATTTTGTATGTTTTTGTAGCCGGGTGCTTAACAGTTTTGGAGATAAAAGTATTCTTCCATTATTTATTTTAAACCCACTTTATATTACAAAAGGGAAGATATAAGGGATTGATATTACGTTCTTTTTCGTATCTGGATTGAAGCAAATTATTGTAAATGACAAGAAAACAAAATTAATTAACTGACTTGGGACTTTTGGGCGATGCGGTTGGAGACCCATTACCAACAACCTTTATTTCACCATCTTTTCCCCTCTCAACTTTCCAAAAGTTTTAATTCCTTAGCTCTAGCTACCTCTTTTAGGGCTTTATAGCCGTGAGTATATGTATGTATGTATGTATGATACTTTATACTCTACTGTATATGTATGATACTTTTTATCCCAATACGACCGATAAAATATTCACGCCTGATTGAACTAAGAATACTGGAAAAAACGCCTTAAGCTTTGTCATAAGCAAATTTGACAGTACGAAGTCTATCGGGTCAGCTAGTATTATGATAAAAATAAAGTTACACATAAAAACCTACCTTTGTCTCACCCTGGTGTTAATTTGTCGCACCTCTCTTCCGCCGCTGCTCTCGCCGTCACTACCGGAGTTGGCAGGCTCCATGAAGTGGGTCGACATGGATTTGCCCACCGGACACTGAAAATACATGCACTATTAGTGATTGCGCTCCTATTCACAACAACTTGAAGGAGCAAATCCTTCATGTAGGTCGACATAGATTTGCCCACCGGACACTGAAAATATATGTACAATTTAGTGATGACTAAGCGCTCCTGTTCATAACGAATTGAAGAAGCAAATCCTTCACGGAAAGAAACATTTCGACAATACCGGAGTTGACAGGCTCCATGAAGTGGCTTGACATGGATTTGCCCATCGGACACTGAAAATACATGTACGATTTAGTGATGACTGTGCGCTCTTATTCAGAACGAATTGAAGAAGCAAATCCTTCACGGAAAGAAAATTTCGACACTACCGGAGTTGGCAGGCTCCATGAAGTGGGTCGACATGGATTTGCCCAGCGGACATTGAAAATACATGCACTATTAATGATTGCGCTCCTATTCATAAAGAACTAGTGGGCCGCCCCGGCTTCGCACGGGTGGTGTTAAGTATTTTTCACTGCTTACCCCATACAATTTATACATGATGATATATAGCCTTTGTTACTTCTTAAAATTCTAGCTATCCATTTAAAAAAAAAAACAAATCGGTTACGTTGTTGTTGAGCCTTTTCGCTACCGACATTCAAACAAACAAACAGATCTTCAACAGATCCTTTTTTTATATATTGTAAAAAGTATCCTATGTCCTTTTCCTGGTTCTAATCTACCTCTCTATCATTTTTCAGCTAAATCAGTTCATCCGTTCTTAAGTTATAAATAGTGCAACTAACACAACTTTCTTTTATATTTATAAGATTGAAGAACCTAATAGATCAAGGAAAGAAAAACTTTGACACTAGCAGGCACATTCGAACTCGCGACATCCCGGTTATGCCCCGGTCGCTCTGCCAACTGAGCTATGGTGCCTAGTAACCTAGTGCCTAGTAACTGTTGCGAAATTTGTCTTTTCTTTCTTCTTAACACTTTGAACTGAAAATGAGAGGGTTCATCATTAAATGCCTCTTATACGCTGACGATCAAGTGTTACTTGCATCAACGGTAAATGAGTTGCAGGAGATGGTGAACATTGCGTGTAAGTCTTTCGAAAGAAAGGGAATGAGAGTGAATGTGGACAAAACCAAAACAATGGTTTTTGAAAGAGAGGAAAGTATGACAGAATGTGACATTGTTATAAATGGTAAGAAAGTGGAACAAGTGAAAGAATTTGTATATCTGGGGAGTTTGTTTACTAGGGATGGAAAATGTGAGGAAGATATTGAAAGGAGAGTTAAAAAGGGAAACGCGGTGAATGGAGCCATGAACAGTCTGATGTTGAGCCAGTCGTTGTCAGAAAAGGCTCGAATGGCTGTGCATAATGCTGTTCTGGTTCCCACGCTGATGTATGGTAGTGAATGTTGGGCATGGCAGAAGAAGCATGAAAGTAGAGTTAATGCAGTGGAAATGAGATCCCTCAGAAGTATATGTAATGTAAGGCTGTGTGATAGAGTGAGAAATACTGTGATCCGTGAACGAGTAGGTTTGAAAGATGACGTAGTATGCAAGATAGAAAAAGGAATGTTGAGGTGGTTTGGGCACATAGAGAGGATGGATGAAAATAAAGTAGCGAAAGAGATATATAGAGCCAATGTGGATGAGAATGTTAGTAGAGGACGGCCTCGTAAAACGTTTCTGGACCAGATAGAAAACGTTCTTATAAAGGCGGGGGTCCGAAGTGAGAAGAATAAAAGAGCATGTATGAGAAGGATAATGAATGTAAGGGAAACAAGAGAGGTTTGTCAAGATCGTACTAAGTGGCGATCGATAGTCTCTGCCTACCCCAATGGGAATAATGGGCGTGAGTATAAGTAAGTAAGTAAGTTAACACTTTACTGGTGTCCGCGCCCTCTATTTCAATTTTCAACGAGTGACTTCCCAAATATTTACAAATTCGGAAAGCCACTCGTCTATTTTTGCAGATAGAATGCTAGTGAGTTGAGAACGCCTAACTATTTCTAACTCTATATTGATTAGTACACACAAGTTGCATGCACAACTAAGTCTGAATTGATGAAGTTTTAAATTAATAGTAACATTAGAAGGATAGTTACACTAGATATAAACGCTTTCAATAGGTTACAAAAGCCTCAGAGCTTCAGAATTAGAAATTCTTGAAGCAATTTTGAAATTTGCGTAGAGCAAATATTGCAAAATCTAGCCACATCACCCAATAATCACTTCAAAGTTCCCAAAACCCTAAGTCGCCTCTTATGACACCAGTGGGACTAAGTTATCACACAGCTATAGTCAACAGTGAAATCTTTTTAAAACTTGTTAAGTGTATTTTCTAATGTAATTTTGTGTAGTTCATAAAGCGTGTGTGCACATAATAAATAAAGAATAAATAAAGGAAAGAAAAATTTCAACACAGGCGGGAATCGAACCCGCGACCTCGGGTATACGCCCCGACGCTCTGCCAACTGAGCCACCGTGTCAATGGCTGCCAGCGGGAAATTCTTCTATCCTTTGTTTCTTCACACGTTCAAGTAGTGTTTGCGTTTCCTACCTCCGAATTTTAACTAATTCGGAAGGCTGTGCTTATATGCCCATGTATGACTAAGTTTCGATTTCAGAATAATTACATAATCGCGACTGAATGAAGTTTTCCTGATGAGACAGTAAGAAATTTTTAAAAATGGTAGGTATTCAGTATAATTTTATGTTGATAATTTGTCAATTTGTGAACCCATTCTCAATCACAGCTGTTATTGGTAGATATAACTGACCACGATAGGATTTACTAAATAAATAACCCTGACATGTTTGTCAATTAACTAAAGAAAATAACCAAGCCTCTTGCTTTTAAGAGCGAAGTATTTCCCACTGAGCTACCAAAAATGAGCATTTAATTTAAGTGCAACAAAAAGTAAGAGAAATCGAGATATGTTACTTACAGGAGCTTGAGGGATATATTGCCTCACTTTAGCAGCTAACTCATCCAAATTCTTCTCCTTCTTAGGCTCAATACCGAAGAACTTATTCTTCGCATCTTGATTTAAAGAGGAAATTTTCAGAATCGTCGGCGGCTTTATCTCAACTTTTTGCTCTACTTTTTCTGGTGGACGCCTCAATTTACCTAATTGTATGGGCTCATCGAGTTTTTTCACGAATCTCTTGTATCTTGGACTCTTATCGTCTTCAGCATGATCTTCTGTTTTCTTTAGTTTACCCAAAAGCGGTGTTTTAACTTCAGGATTCTTTGCTTGGTTCAGCCGCGCCATTAATTCGTTTGCACAGGGTAACTGGATTTTCCTGGCATCGTGGGATTGTAGGACTTTGACGATATCTGAATCAGTGCGTGATGATTGAAGTCTGTTGGGTTTTTTGGGTTGGAATCTGCGAGTTTTTGGTCCGGGTATTTCGTCTGAGGTATTTGAGGAGCAACTCTTTTCGGAGGATGACACGCTGCTTGACGCTGATTCGTCGGATGAGCTATCGATGCCCTCGTCTTTGAGACCCTGTAATTTAATTTTAAGGGCTTTATTTAAAATAAATAAAGATGAATGAACCATTTTTTAGCGTTAAACAAAAGTGGTTTGATCTCTGTAACTCGGTATAAAAACAAATAGGTACGGTTGTATATTTTACTCATACGATGAATAAGGTAATGAAATTAACACGATTTACGACGTTACGATGTCTATATTTGAGGCAAAAAGACTTTATATTATTACAAACACAGACCCAGCTTTGATTCCAACCAATCTTATTTTTATTTCTGAACAAAACTGATGTGTCACTTTTTAACTCTGAGTGTATCTTTTGTTCGTTATGATTTGAGTTATACTCATTCTTAGCAGTAAGAACTAAAATCATTGTAGGTACCATTTCAAATGATTTTATGACCTCACACTAATGTAAATAAATGTCTCAAATCTCCAATATAAATATTTTTTGCTTACTTCCACTTAATTACTAATTTGGTAAATCCAAGAAACACAATATTCTCACCTCAGAACTTTCACCCTTAATCAAAGTATGAGGTCGCGGAAGGACATTCGAGCTGGTCTTCAGAATTCCTCGAGCCTCAGTACTCGTCATACTTGGTCTTCGGTCCACTGGCGGTGGGACTTCATCGTCGTCCAACTCTGTCAATATATATGCTTTTGTTAAATAGAGGTTGATAAATTTCGGGGAAACTAGAGAGGTTAACTATAATCGCAGAAAGTAGCGTTATAGAGGATTAAATGGCGTGAGTTGTCATCAGTAATGCCTCACCGAATTTAACCCAGTCTTAATCAGATATAAAATCTTCGACTTTTTGAGCTGTTATTAAGATTTTATACTTTTCGTAATGAAATAAGTTGATATACAGTATAAATATTGTATGGATAAGAACACATTCACAACAATCACTTACAACCGTAAATTACAAAAATCTGGGTATAATTGTTAGCCAAATTCCTTTTCTTGTCGAGAATGGAAGTACATTTCGCACGCTTAATACTACAGTGACCTATGTCAAAATTTTGATAAATTGAGTTTCAATACTACACAGACTTTAAAAAGCATGCTCTACAACATATGAATACGAGACGGTGAAGACTTAGTGCAATTGAACCTTTTTGTGTTAAGAATACGGGTGTTTTCTCGTGCCTATGTTGTAGAGCATGCTTTTTAAGGTCTGTGTAGTATTGTAACTCAATTCATCAAAATTTTGTCATAGGTCACTGTAGTATTAAGTGTGCGATTTTTAAAGAAAGATCTAAAAACGCCCCTTACGCCTCTTGTTATAATATTGCAAATATTAAAGTACCAAATGAAACTACAGCGCTTATTGCTAAGGTTGTGATGGTTATGGAATTAATGGTGATGAATCATTGGTTTTACTACATAAACATACAATGAATGATTTCAACAGTTTACATGCCATCATTCACTCACAATGGGAAAACCTATAGATTTAATGGCAATATCAACATCATTTTATCTATCTATAGTTGAATAAATTCTGCAGATTTATAAATATTTATTAGTAAAACTCAAAACATCCCTTTATCAATGCAAACCGAAAACATCTTTGTTTCATTGAGTTAGTATATTCAAACATGCCATTCAAATATTATCTATAATGAATGAATTAAAACAGTTTTAGTATGTGTGTGATGATATAAAGGGTATGAATCTGGCAATAAAATGCTTCTATGATTTTTATGAATGCGGTAGTACTGGGAGTAATTGGCAAGTGTAGCTATTCTACATTACATAATCTTTTTCGTAAACTTCGAGCGGCAGACTTTGTTGTACCGTCATGAGTTGAATGTCTTTGTCTCAAATTTGCATTGTTTTCAATTAATGCGCATCCTAAGTCCCTTTAAATATATTGTATATATAAAAACATTTAAATTAATGACAATAAGAACAATACCCTATTAAATTTATCAAGCTGCTTGATTAAAAAAATATGTATTATAATAACTGATCTTAATGCATAATCAACGAACAACGTATTATTTTAAATATTTTTTTATGTTAATAGAATATATCGATAATAGCTAAATGGAATATCGTTACAGAATTTTTATAGCTTAAAATTAGTACAGCGAATAGTAAATGATCTTATAAATACTTATGATGACCAGCTAAGGCTCATGATGAAATCGAAAAACCATACAACTCTTACCTGCAAAGCGCAAACGTGTTAAAATGCGAATAACAAGCAAAAACAAAACGGCATGCGAACAAAAACAAATTCAAACCTAAGCTTTTAAATTTCGGGTTGTTTTTCATAAGGAAAGACAATGAGGTGTTCTTCGCGCTAGCTGACCGAAACAGTTCCATTTTCATCTGAAAGTTTGGGTTCCTTGGTATCTCTGAGTGAGTGAATGATTGGGTCAATCGTTCATTATTATTGTCCATTGCTTCTTGCACTTGACTCGCTAATACTGGCATAGTCTTTAACCTGGTCGATCTATTACGATCATCTTTCTTAGGCAGGCCCGCTACAGGTGGCTTGTGGATCAATCGGGAGTTAAACATCTTCATTTTCTCCATCATTGTCAGCTTGGCTGGGTCGTCTTCGTCTAATTTAGCTGCCACCAAGTGATATGTGCATATTTACATTATTATCATTGTGCAATTTGGGTGTTTATCCTATTTGACATGCATATAAGCGGGTAGTTCTAGAAGCTTGAGAATAAAAAATGATTTCGTAAATAGAACAATAAATAACGTTTGGTTCAATCAGTAAGCAAATAAAAAGGGGGGAAAAGAATTCAAAACTATTTTTTACAGAAAACAATAAACTGATGAAATCCTCCACCAAGAGTAAAAGAAATAAAGCTTTATACAAAATCACTATGTCTGACATATAAACGACAAAACAGTATAATTGAAATAGCAACTGCGCTTACCATCTTCGTCTCTGTCTAATACATTCGCCGTACTCTTGGATTGAGCGAGACCGAACACTTCAGGTTCTTTCTCGGGTTCCGGCGGTGTAAAGTTGATGGGCTGAGTTTTAAACCTATCAGCTACTGACTCCTTAGTCTTTGAACGATTGTGACGAAGCAGAGGTTTTGGTGTTCCTGAAATAATTAAGAAACATAATAAGCACTAAAAAATACTTAGAAATACGAAAATCCGAATTTGAAACATGAACAGTTCAAGATATTTATCACATCAAGAAATCTCGTCCAGGAATCATGCCATAATATCACAACGTAACTAACTCAAACTAAAAACACTTTCAAATGAAACGTCGATTTTCTTGAAACTCTTTGCATGTTAAGATACTGGGAAAACATTCTTTCTTCTTTTAAACGTTTGAAAAAGCAAAATAATTTTATAAATGTTTTTCTTTGATTCAATCTTTGAACGAAATGAAAATGTGGAATAAATCTTAACTATACAGATTTAAATAAATGTTCTGCGATTAACAGCACATACCTTGAATTTCTTGGAATTTGATTGAAAACTCATCATTAATAATCATTTACTAGATCAGTTTTTCCCTTTCAGATTTCCAAAAGCAGCTGAGAAATTATTGATTCTAAAGCTGGCTACGCTTTAAAGCTTCAACGTTAGTCTTCTGATAAAACTCAACAAAATAACATCAGAATGAAAACCAACAAACCTTTAGCCTGCTGCTGCAACTGCTGCCACATGCTAGCCCGAGCAACCACACTGTTGCTCTTCACCAACCCCAGAGCAAAGCCGCTGCTTCCATCATCACTTTCATCATTTTCCTCCACCTCTGTGGAATTCCTCTGCCGATGCATGGCTGTTTCGGTGGTAGGCGACCACTCTTGGTTAGTTACGGTCGTGTCTCTGATGTCTTGGGTTTCGATTACGCCGAGCTCTTCGCCTGGAATCGGTGAGGGGAGTAGTAGGTTAGTTATAAGAAGGTACACATTGCTAAATACATAAAAACTCACAGTCTTGGCAAGGTTGATGATGGGTCCCCAGCCACATCGCCTAAAATCGCTTAAAACGCCCAAAAATCCCTAAATCACCACTTACGACATCCGCGAGAAGAAACGCGTTAATCCTATTCTAACCCGACAGTAAACAGCTATTACAGCAGACCTACTTTACAAGCAAAATCAACTTCACATACACTTGTTTCAAACACGAGCAGGTTTGATATTAGCCTGTTCAAGGTTGCGTTTACTGCATTTTCCTTTGTGACGCCGCTTTCAATCATTTTCACGCTACCCAGTACATGGACTTTGCATTTTGCCTTTTTTGTCTACTTTAAAAAAAACGTGAATGTGCTTTTGTTTTTTAATAACATTTTATCCACTGTTTCTTTGGAAATAAATACGAGACTGATAGTAATACAATTGTACTTTTTTACATTGAATTTGTAATTGTGTATTTTGGTGTGCAATAAAGTGTTTTTGTAAATTATAGTATGATATATATTATTGATGTCAGCGATAATTTTGTTTTGCTAATATGGCAAGTTTTTTGAGACTCTCCGCAGAGAGCAAAGTGTATGATATTATTACATTGTTAAGGGAACCTATGTCTCGAATGGCTACGTTTTGAATACAGTTGAAAATGACATTGATGCATATCTCAAAATCATTTATTCATTTTGCAAGCCATAGAAATAAATATATCATAGAAAGACATAGAAGTACTCTCAATTTGATTAGCCAACGGGAGGAGTTACACAGAGGCACGCCGCAATACAACCAACTCGACCGGCACGTAAAGCGAAGTATAAGGAAAGATATCCGAAATTTTAACACCAAAGTAGTACAACAGGCAATAGAAACCAATGGATCTCTCCGCGTTGCCAAACAAGGAATAAATCGAAGTAAGTCTTGGATTACAAGACTTACTGACGAAAATGGCATTAAACAAGGTAGCAGAGAGAAAATCATTGAGATTTGCACCAGATTCTACAGAGGCCTGTACTCAGACTCGTCTAAACCGGTAACAAATGTCACTTATGACTCCCCTGACCCTGGAAAAATAACACCTATCACAGGATTGGAGGTGCACCGGGCCCTCAAGTGTATGAAATACAATAAAAGCCCAGGAGAGGACGGCATTACTACAGATATGTTGAGAACCGCTAAGCTTGCTATATTGCCGCAGCTTGCCAATCTGTGCAATGCTATTCTTTACACCGGCAAACTCCCATCCAAATTTTGCCATTCAAACATCATCCTCCTCCACAAAAAGGGCGATAAGAGTGACATAGGAAACTACCGACCCATTAGTCTCGTCTCACACATTTATAAGTTATTTATTATAATAATACAGAATCGTATTGCCCAGCAGCTTGACTCCCACCAGCCTCCTGAGCAAGCTGGTTTCCGCCCAGGTTACTCAACTACTGATCACCTTCATACATTAAATCAAATTATCGAAAAAGTCAACGAATTTAGAAAACCCCTTTATTTGGCATTCGTTGACTATTCCAAAGCCTTCGATAGTGTAACTCATCCATCCATACTATCCGCACTCCGCAACCAGAGCATTGATGCTGCCTACATCAACATCCTAGAGAATATTTACAATCACAGTACAGCAGACATCAAATTACACCAGCCTGGACCCTCTTTTCCTATTGAAAAAGGCGTAAAGCAGGGCGACCCTCTGTCGCCGAAACTCTTTACCTCTACCTTAGAAGAGGTCTTTAAAAAACTTCAATGGGCCGACAAAGGGATCGAGGTCGGAAACAATCGCAGGCTCACGAATCTCCGGTTTGCTGATGACATTGTCTTGTTCGCCTCATCAGCCTCAGAGCTAGAGAGAATGCTACAAGACCTTAGCACAGCAAGTCTTGAGGTTGGACTGTCGATGAATCGTTCAAAGACTCAGTGCATGACTAACAGCACGAAACGTAGGGTCGAGGTAGATGGGCAGGAGATACAGTACGTCGACGAGTACATTTACTTGGGCCAGATAGTCTCCTTCGAAAACAGGCAGGACAAAGAGATCGATCGTCGCATCGACAACGCCTGGAAGAGCTACTGGTCCATGAAAGAGCTAATGAAGGGAAAGCTTCCGCTAACCCTGAAGCGAAAACTCGTCGACATGTGTATCCTGCCTATCCTAACCTACGGTGCTCAAACCTGGTCTTTGACCGAACTTCAAAAGACTAGACTCAAGATCTGCCAAAGGGCAATGGAGCGCAGCATCCTTGGCGTAAGGAGGATCGACCGAATACGCAACACCACCTTGCGCTCAAAAACAAAGATTGCCGACGTCGGGGTTACCACAGCCAAATTAAAATGGAATTGGGCTGGCCACCTACGCCGCATGGGCCCAGATAGGTGGGCCAAAGTCGTTACTGATTGGGTCCCCAATGATGGCCGGCGAAAACGTGGCAGACCAAGGCGCAGATGGCGGGACGATCTCGACAAATTTATGCCCGAATGGTCGGAGGCGGCCAAGAACAGGGATGAGTGGCGCGAAAAGGGGGAGGCCTTTGCCCAGCAGTGGGACACGATGGAGGCTACATAAAAAAAAAAAAAAAAAAAAAAAAAAAAGAAAGACATAATGACTAATCATTATATATCGACGTCGGGGAGCATATCAGGGAAGTGATTTAAAAATATTGTCGTTGGTTAATCCCGATTATTAGATATAATGTCTACAAACCCAGACAGTATAAAAAGTATAACATAAACATAACATAAACGTTCACGCCGTTTATCCCCGAAGGGGTTGGCAGAGGTACCAATACTTCTGAACTCACATGGCAGCGCCATCTAGTGTCCAGAGAAGGTACCCACGTTTTGCTTAGACAGTGTACTCACGTGATAGGGGGCAGGCCTATCGCCGTTTTGTACGAATACACTGTCACATGACTAAGTACAACTCAGCCATGTGGGTTTCCTCACGATGTTTTCCCTCACCGTTAGCAACCATGATAAATTAACCACACATATGACTTTAGAAAAGACAAATTGGTGTAGGCCCGTCCCAGGATTGGAACTCACGCCCTTCTGTTTTCGGGCGGGTGTTCTACCCACTGGACTATCATGTATAAAAAGTATATAATGACAAATCTACTAATAGTTTTATAAAAAAATATAATTTGAACCTAAAACCATTACTTTAATGTTAAATTTAAGGTATAACTTTAATTATATTTCAGACTCTTCAAACCATGCGAATAAAAATTTAATAGATTACATTTAACGAATAAAACTACGTATTTAATAACTTAAATGTAAATATTTTGTCCTAGCTACTATATGGTGTCCATGATAAATTATATATATTTAATTATATAAATTAAAAAAAACTATTTTCTTGGTTAATCCAAACTTCGAAAAATATAAAAAAAAACTATTTCCTTCGATTCAACAAGCTTTTTCTTAAATGACTTATTATAATTCAATTAAAATCATTAAGTTTTGTAGCTAGTTCCAGGTTAAAACGAAACCCTATTTGAGCAAAGTATATTTATGCACATCGTAAAGTGAAATTCGTTTGCGTATGTCGATTATATCATGAAGATAATCAAGTACTTTAATTGACGAGATTAGCCAAGAAGTTAAAACTATAGACTGACATATCTTAAACTATCTATACGATGACCTTTGCTCGTCTGTTGATATTGAAATAAAACAAACTCAACGGACATAGCTATTGCCAAACACGACGAGAACAAAGTTCTACGAATCATTAAAACAATCCAATTTTACGATTGCTACTAAATGTCGAATCGAATCGCATAATATATGAACAAGATGACAATTAATTAGCTGCGTTATAAGGGAAACATGCATCACATTGACCTAAATGTTAGACCAGTCACATCCACAAGGTTACACCATGTTTATTTTCAAAACGAACCGAATATGAGTTGCCGCGCATTTCACATCTATATTTACTAAACAAAACTTTAAACAAGTTGCTCAATTCTCCAGAATTTACTCGAGTTGGATGAAGTAATTTTCGTTTGACTTACATTGAAAGTTAAAAATAATATAATTCAGAGAAGCAGTTTTTTTCGTCGGGATGTTTGAGATGATTACTAACCTGATTGTGGTCCGGAGTCCCGAGACGAAGCTCTGTTGAAAACACCACTATCGTACGACACGTTCAGGCTCCAGTTATCACCTTCAGCGTGCTGTTTCTCATCCTCTTCAAGCGCTCGACTGTCTTCATCCAACGCAACTCTTACTTTATCAACTTCCTTCTCGATTTCGTCTAGAGTAGACTGTCTTCTTTCTGGATTCACAAAAATGTTTTCATAGTCCAGGAATGTGGCTTCGCCGTAACTATCGTCCTTGGGAATATTACAATCCGATCCGATCGCTGACGAAGAACGTTTCGCAGCGAATTCGATATCAAAGAACGGACTAGCAATAGAATCCGAAGGCAGATCTTCAAAAATATATCCTTGTGGTTGGAAAGCGAACCTTTGAGAATCAGATGGACCGGGCTCGGCGGGGCGACTCGGAAAACTACTGTCGATGGGGCCGAACGCTCGGAAAACCGCTTGGCTCGGCTCCAAACTGTTGAGCGAGAAAAGAATACATTAGACGTAAGACTAAACTACACAAATGAAAGAGATCGTCGATGTTTTAGGCTAACATCATAAATCCAGATGAATTATTACATGGGCGATCTGGATTGGCGTCGACCATCTATCGGTCTAGGGAAGTTTGACACCATGGACTCGGTTCTATTTTTACACGTCCGTACTCGACATCGATGATATCGATCTCAATTCGATCGTGACGCGAATCGAAATCGGCGTTTTAACTTTACTATGACGGCCGTAATTGGTTGTAAAAGTTTGATTCTACTAATTTATCACAAAGAGTCACTAAATGCTTGCATCTTTTACATATCTGATAAAATAATCGATTAAAATTTGCATGGAGTGAAATAAACTGTAACCAAATATGAAATAAGCAATATATGATTTTCAAGAGCAATGTGTGTAAAATCAGTGTTAAGCGTCGTACAAGATAAAACAACGCCTGAAATAACCTGACCCACTAACTGCTGGAGCGCTTATTTCCGTCATCAAAAAGCTGTTGCAGCAAGCAGCTAAACTAAACTGAGTTAGTGATATTAATTACGAACGAGATTAATGTAGTAGTTAAACTATTGCTCGGAAATGGAACACAAACTCATCATGATTTTCGTTGTCTCGTCATTGATTTTCGTTGAGTTAGAAAAAGTTATTACTGACTTTTTTTGAATTCCTGAGATTTATTTTATTTACTGCAGATATTTATTAATGCACTGAGCACAAATAATAATAACAAAAATCCAAATTCGAGGAATGTTAGAATATTTGTTTGTTGTATATTAAATGCATAAGATTGGTACAGCGATTGAAAAAAACTTAAAGAACAATGGGTCCAGTTCAGATATGGCTTTTAGTAACCAACTGAGGATCTAATAGTGTTACTACGGATATTTATAGATAGATATATCCATCTAATCCTAGACAACGTGAACGCCCGTTTCGTCAACCTCTATGCCTATTGTGGAAGTGATTATTAAGGAAATAGCGGCCTGTAACAGCACCTTGTTAAGTTTTCAGATTTTGTCTGCTAAGGCGTATGGTGTATCTGGCCAGGGTTGACATTGCATCTTTAGTTCATCGCTAACCAGGCTCTCACGAGCAAACTCGCTTCGGTCAAGATCTTGCAGGCCAGTAGTAGTGTCAAAGATGATCTTAATGGTCATCTCTACGATTTCCATGCTTTGATGGTCTGCGCGGCTTAGATGGTTCCAATACATTCTGGTGGTTCCAAGAAGCAGTGTTATGATATTCAGGGCCAATAAGTTAATGAGGAATTTTAATTAACTCTACTAACTCAATCATTTCTTATTCTACAAATGTTTATTTTTGTATGTTAAGATTTATTACTTTGGAAAAAAAACGTCAGAATAGGAACGGGTGTGTTCATCTTTTCCCCATTACAATTCACCGGCGAATATCATTTATATTCTAAAAAAACTAAGAATGCCTTTACACTTTTACAAACACACATACATACATACACTCACGGCTATAAGTCTAGAAGGGGAAGCCAGAGCTTTGAAATAAGAAATTCCGAAGCAACTTTTTGAAGTTTAGTGGGAAAAACATTGTAAAGTAAATGTTTTTGGTGGTGGGTCTCCAGATGCTCCGCCCAAAATTAGCCGCCTCTTACAAACACCCATGGGCAAAAATGGGGTAGTGCTGTTCTAAGCCGATACTACACAGCAATCACACAACCCATCATAATAAAGGATATCAATAGAACAACAAAATTATAGGCAGTATTAATGTTAAAATGACCATGAAGTAAAGCAAAATATTTGTGTTATAACATATGAACATTCTCAAAGACACAAGTATTGCTATAAAACAGTATTTAGGTGCAGCGCGTGCGGGTCACCTATCAAAATAATGGCAGTTAGCCAAAATTCAACCAAACATTTCAAAGCACAATCACCTTTTTACGAGAAATGTGATAAATTAAGGACGCACCCGGTCAAAGAAAGAAAAAATATTTAACGTGATGAAAGATTAATATTAGAAATTTCGGAAATGACAGTAATGATTCACTAAATGTAAATTTAAATAGGTCTAACACTTGGTTGCAATAAACAATGTACAAAATATAGTGAACTAACCTTGATGTTATTGACCGCATCTCTTCCACGGTAATTGGTTGAGTTTTATATCGGTCTCCTCCACGTGTTCTTGCTTTTGGTTGTATCGTTGATGATGATGTATTTAATACCTGTTCCATGTTCTGTATTCTGGTTGCAACAGAAGGAAACTTTTGTAAAGTATTGTTATTATCTTCGAAATTGTCGCGAGTCCATGGATCGCAATGATCTCCATCGCAGTTTTTGTCGACTTTCAATCGGCGATTATTGAGTATTGACAGGAGCTCATCGTTGCCATCACTTGCAATGGATTTCGATCGGGGACTCGATTTCGGTCGGAGATTTCTCCGGCGAAGCACTGCACTGGGATACGCACAAGTAGCACTCTCGCCGGGGTCGGCGGCGGTAATGAGCCGGCTTGGCCCCGCTACCGGCGTTTCGCCCGCCTCTCCATTGAAACTCGTCGCACTAATGTTCGCATCACTGTCAGCGCAGAAAGATAGCCGTGGGCGCGGCGATTGGCTACGCTCCCTAGTCAAACTCGATCCTCTCTGCTTTAAAATGGGCTTAACCGTCGCTTCACATTCCGAGCCAGAATGGTCAGACGTCCGCGATCTGAGTAAAGAAGGCCGTCTTGAGCTTCTGTCGTCTTCGCTCAAATCGAAACTAGAAGCGTGTCCTTCCTCACTGGATAACCTTTTCGTTTTAAGAATTGGTTTTTTAGGTAAGTCATCTTGATCATCGTTATCTAAAGATTTCTTTTTTAGTATTGGCCTTGGAGTGTCTGATAAGTGTGAAAAGTCTAAGCAGGGACGCTCTTCTGAAAAGCTTTTCTTCTTAAGTATTGGTCTAACGGAATCTCGATCATCATCAAATATTTCAGCACCGCCAGCGGCAGCCAACAAAACAGCTTGAGTGATGGAGACATGAGAAGAGGCAGTACTGCTGCTAGAGCTCGAATTTGACTTGCGTTTTAGTATGCCATGAGGTTCGGGAGATCCTTGTGAAAAGTCTTCAGTAACATGATCATCTTCTTTACTCATTTTTCGTTTTAATATTCCTTGGATTTGGCCATCAGGGGAATGATTCCTTATAACATCTTCTAAAGATGACCTTCTATTTTTCAAAATAGTTGGTTTACTATCATCTAAAGACCCATCATCAGCAAATGAGACTTCAGGACTGCACGACCTTCTCCTTGCAACTTGAGATTCGTCTAGACTACGCCGTTTCTTAAGAATTCCTTGTCTTTTATCAGACCGACAATTACGTGGTTCGATTACATTTGGTGAAAAAGTTACAGGAGGCGATGTAATAGAATGGTTAATGGGACTTGCAGATTCAAGCTCTTCATTCAAAGACTTTCTTTTAAGTATTGACACCGGTGCTAAGCCACAAGCCAATGATGTGGATTCTATGCGACTTTTTTGACTAGAACACTCATTACTGAGATCAGAAAACATTGCACTTTGTTTTTCAAAATCAATAAGTCGCTTGGCGGCAGTATCTATATCATTCAATCTTTCTGTAACGCCTCTATTTACAAAGGATCTATTATTATGAGAACTATAATCGCTAAGGTGTTCGTAACCATTATCATTTTCATTAGAAGATGATGCAAATAGGGCGTCAAACTGGGGCTCCGATGTATCTATATTGGACTTATTATTTACTAAATTATTCGACAATTTGTTTACCCTATCTAAAGTTTGTTTTGTCAACGCAGCTAAACTGTCCATTTCTTGAGATAACCTCGATGTACTTGCGTGAGGTATGACTGATTCGTGAAGAATCGACATCGTTTCGGTTTTCGAGGTATTTACTGACTTGTTGACTTCTATTTTAGACTCATCAAGTAAACTACTACTTATTGGAGATTTAGGCGAACTCTTAGTTGTTTCATTAGAATTAATCGGCGAACTTTCTAATCTAGTCAGTCTTTTCCTTGAAGTTTGATATCTTTCGCCGTTTGTTTCTTTTTGAGTTCGTTGTTTTCTGTCGTTGGAGCGACTAGTTTCTGAGTCACTTTTTGATTTCTCGGAAACCTTGTTATGATTTTTGACAAGCGATGATTGTCGTTTGTGTTTAATATTGTTTACCTTCTGGTCTGTATCCCTTGCTAAGTCCGGCTTAGTAGGGGATGGGGAATGTCTAGTTTGTGAAGGTGGAGATTTAATAAAAAGCGGGATATGACTGGTGGAAATTTCTGAGCTTCTTCGGCGTTCTGGGATTTTAGTATTCGTAGTAGATTTAATGCTTTTAACACCAAGAGATGATTTAAAAGAATTCTTCGGGGTCTTGAGCAAAAACTGCGTTGTTTTGTTGGGCTGGCTTTCGTTTGAAGTGGTTCGTGTGTGTGATTTCGATGCAGTTCCTGAAAAGAACGAAACATTATATTATTACATATTATATTTATATAAAAAGGTTACAATAAGCTATTACGGTAAATAGTTTCAACATTTCACGATCATTTAATAAGAGGACAATGAAAGATCAGTCACGGTCGCCGCTAACAACGGAAGAGGAAACGGTTGACTGGCGCGTGCGCATTGTTCGCGACAGGTTCATCGACTGCCTAGTGTTACGTTTAACACGACACATTCTTATTGTTAAACCTCATTACATCATGTCATATGATTTAATATTAGATTTAATATTATTTAACGACTTATAAATAGAATGTAGTAAATAAATTGATGAATGGAAGATAGGCAAGAGGTCTTCAAAGATCAAGAATTTACCAAGTGTATTTTATATAGTTTTCGTAAACAACACATGGCCGAGTTGTAATGAGTCATGTGACAGTGCATTCGTACAAAACGGCGATAGGTTTACCCCCTATCACGTGAGTATAGTCACAGTCAAAGTCACCTGATGTTCAGAAGTATTAGTACCTCTGCCAACCCCTTCGGGGATAATCGGCGTGAACGTTTATGTTATGTTATCAAAATATTATTGAACAACGCTCATCACTGTGACATAGATAATGTGACATTGTGTTCTATCATGTGTAAGGGTTCGAAGGCTGAGGTTTGCGGTTTGCGGCGGCTGACCGACATCCATCACCACAGTGCCATCACCCGTAACAGCTAATGAGAATAGTAACATAAGAATATGTAAACTGTGATGTATTTGTTGGTTTATTCAAATACTAGATGACCCTACAGACTTCGTACTGTCAAATTTGCTTATGACAAATCTTAAGGCGTTTTTTACGGTACTCTTAGTTCAATTAGGCGTGAATTATTGGTCAGTTTTTTCCGGAATAAAAAGTATCCTATGTTTTAATTTAGGTCATTATGTAGCATTCCACCAAATTTCATTCATATACATCATGAACTTGAGGAGACTTGTTGCCTCAAACACACAAACATCAAAACATTCACATTTATAATATTGATATTAATAGGATTTGATAATTTTATCAGTTATGTTTAAGAGTAAGTTCCGTGTAAATTGAAAACCAATATAATTTTCAATTGATTAGCTCAGTCATACTCAGAAAAGCACGTTCCTAGCAACTTATTTCCAACTTGTCAAATAAAATATACAAATTCTGAAAACAACAGATAATTGAAGATTAAACAATAAAACTGTACACTTTGAAAATTCTTGTGAAAACGTTATTGTTTTAATATCCAAATATTTAAGAAGCATCATGATATTATTGGAAGTAAAATTATTTATTTAATTACACGAAGCGTGAAGAAAAATAGAGCATAAATGGAGTTTTCTAGGTTCTTGCAAAGCAGCATCCTTAGTTTTTATACTCCCTATCCCAACGGGAACTGATGGCGTGAGTATATGTGTTAATTACTATATCTATCAAGAAATAAATCATTCGCAAAAATATCAATATTAAATAAGAGTGAATGGGTGGAACTACATTCAGTACAGTTGTTGTCGAGTACGGAGTAGCGGGTATGAATTCTGTAGACGACTATGGTTCGTGTCATGTGTTTATTTATTGTTCTTTATGATATAGCTAGGTTTCCAGTATCGGGTTTAGAATCTAAAAATATATATAAATACATAACATACATAAAAACATACACGCCTCACAGCTATAAATCCTAAAAAAGGATAACAAAAAATTCATAACTAGAAATTCAAATAAAGGATGGTTGTTGACTCGTCCTCGTACATCCGAGCCATGGGACATTAATCTAATAAAGACTACAAATTAAAAGCTTCGAAGAGCTTCAGAAAATCGGTCATTTATGTATGTATAATAATTGAAATGACCTACAACACTAACTAGATGCAAATCAAAGTGAAATACTCTTTGACACGCTTTCCAGGTAATCCGACATCGCTCACGTTATTAACATTAGCATAGAGCATTTTGTCATCACCTCGTGTGACTCAGCCGTGGTGCGGTCGATGTAGCGCTGTTTACTTGATTGGGCGACGGGAGATTGGAAATTCAGATTACTTTGCTGAAATTCAGGGATATAAGCAACGAAATTACGTAATGAAATTTAAATTTTCTTGGGTATTTAACAAGTTGAAAAAAATATGGTTCGATGGAAATGGGTTTTTACTTTTCAGCCACATCGGTCATTTACTAGAAGGAATGAATAAATAGACGCGAAAGTAACCCAACAATTAAACTTTCACAAGTATATAAAATTGCAAATACTGAAGTTAAAGCAACCTCTTTTCGAATTTATAGCCATTAATTTAGTCAAAGACTCAACCCTTGTGCTGTGTAGAGTCGGCTTAGAATAGCACTACCCCAATTCTTCCGGCGGGTGTACGTAAGAGGCGACTAACGGTATTGGGGTTTTAAAGGGATTTTTGGGCGATGCGGTTGGAGATCCATCACCAACAACCTTTATTTACCATCTTTTCCCCACTTAACTTTCCAAAAGTGGCTAAGGTATTTCGAATTCCTTAGCTCTGGCTACCCCATCTAGGGATTTATAGCCGTGAGTATATGTATGTACTCAACCGTTCACGCCGTAAATCCCCAAAAGGGTTGACAGAGGCACTAATACTTCTAAACATCACGTGACATTGTCACCTGGTGTGTATTATTTAGTAGTTAAAGGTATGTATAATGTTCAGCAATAAACATGATGAGATAAGCTTTCTAGTAAAAGTTTTCATGGTACCCGGTTTAATACGTAAAATTTGATTGCTGGGACAGTGAACACACGTGTTCATTCCGGTCGCAATATTGCTTTTGAGCTTTACAAACGTGATCTCAATTAAAGCTCTGTATGTATGATGCGTCAAGTTCTTTTTTTAATTTTGACAACTAGAGGTTCAATATGCGATTTGTATTCACAAGAGTTTGCTGTGTAGTGTCGGCTTAGAATAGCACTACCCCATTTCTTCCGGTGGGTGTACGTAAAAGGCGACTAACGGTATTGGGGCTTTTAAGGGATTTTTGGGCGATGCGGTTGGAGACCCATCACCAGGAACCTTTATTTCACCATCTATTCCCCACGCACCTTCCAAAAGTGGCTGAGGATTTTCTAATTCCTTAGCTCTGGCTACCCTTTTCTTGGGATTTATAGCCGTGAGTATATATGTATGTATATTTATGTATTCAAAAGAGCTATGCAGTGTCGGTTTAGTATAGCACAAACTTTTTTGGGTTTCTTAAGTCGGATTATACTTAAAGAATTTTAATTCTGCTACCCCTCATAGCCGTGAGTATATGTATGGTCGTTTATATCAGAGTCGAGTTAGGACTTTTTTAAGTTTTATACATAGAAGCTCTGGCTACCCCTTTTTGGGATTTGTAATAGTTAGTATGTGTGTTTGTGTATACAAAAGAAACAATCCTCATGTAAAAAAAACGGTCATGTATTTTTAATTGCCATTTCACCAACACCCAAACTTTTCCAGCCCAGATGTTTACTATTCAAACAGTTGTATAAATGCATTTGACTAATAAATCAGGTTACGTAAGTAAACTGAGCCGTTTATGTTAGCAATGTGTAAACAGGGGCACTGTGCAAACATAGACATTAGTAAGTGACCGGTGTTGGGCGACGCAATGAGTTCATTCGGGTCCGACGCCAAATTTTATTTTGAATTCCTATGTAAGATTTATACTTACTTACACATACTCCCATTATTCCCATTGGGGTAGGAAGAGACCATCGATAGCCACTTAGTACGATCTTGACAGACCTCTCTTGCCTTCATATCAACGTTTTATATCTGGTCTAGAAACGTTTTACGAGGCCGTCCTCTACTAACAATACCATCCACATAGACTTTATATATCTCTTTCGCTATTTTATTCTCATCCATCCTCTCTATGTGCCCAAACCACCTTATGTTGTCTGTAAGTGTATTGATTTAAATGGGTTTTTATTTATAGGGAGCAATAAAAATTTAACTATTATTGCATTGATTAATAATTTAATTTATGAGGAGTAATGAAGGCAGTAGCGGAAATTACAATTATTTTTCTTGCAAGTTTTGAAAGAGCACTCACTTTTTAGGGTTTTAGCGCTTTTAAGTGATTTTTGGGCGATATGGTTGAAAACCTATTACCAACCTTCCTTTCTATGATAAAGTTTTCCCAGTCAATATCCAAAAGCGGCTCCGGCATTTTAATAACCAAAGTTCTGGTTGCCCCTTCTTGGATTTTATAGCCGTGAAGAAACGTATGAGCATCAAGGAAAATATTTCAGCCTGATCGATTCAAACATTTTACAAGCTTTCCGTGTTGTCGGTAACAATGTTAACATCACGATATTGTCGGCTTCTTTAAAAATTCATATGACCTTTCTATTAATATCAGCATTATGTTTGACATTTATCCTGTATGTCGTCTGCTTAAAGAATTATTTAGTACTAAGTACTGATAAACTAGTCTCTCACGGGGTGTAAACATCACTTCAATTTATATTGATGGTGAAAACTATAATGAAAATGTTTACACCAATAAAAAGTTACATAATTTTTTACGTTATTTACCCACGGCTCAATACCAAAAAGGGCTAGCCGGTGCTTCAGAGGTTGTAGTTCTAGCACAAATTTTAGAAGTCTCCTGTTGGGGAAAAAATATTAAAACCTTTCACTTTAGTTTTGTTTATGTACAGGAAGGACAGGGAGTAGTAAAAAACATATTTATGTTACTAAAATTTTTCCTTACTTTGAGCTAGGGATCAGGAAATTAATTAAACTTCGAATGTCTGGAACACCCCAACTTTAAATATTCGGAAATTCGAAGTATTAATATGAGCAAAGATAGGGGTTCTTAACCTGTAGTTCATGGACCGCCTGTAGAGTTCATGTCCTGCTCCTGTGTGTATTAGTCACTGTCTTCTTTCATCTGTCAAGTATGAATTTTGAGTAACTGACTGAATTAAGTACTTATTGTGAAAGTCCTTATCTGTATAAAAATTAAGTTGGGAATACACATCGACAATACTGGATCGGAAACTATTCCCAATGGAGTTAATTTGTTGCAAAACTATTTTGTTAGCTGAATACATGTTTTGATTGGGTTTTTGATTATTTGGCTCTTCGTTAAAAAGCATCTCTTGCAGAAGACACGAATAAATATAAGTTTAAATTGTACTTATGCTGGTGACAGTACAAGCAAAAAAGTAGCAATAGGCCTGCCTTCTAACGTGATCACACTGTCCAAACAAAATGTGGATACTCTGAGCAAGAGGTGCCCAAAATGTCACGTGATGTTCAAAGTTTTAGTACCTCTGCCATCCCTTCGGGGATATACGACGTTGAAGTTGAGTTTAAGTTTTTAATACTAAACAATGTTTGCTTTTGTTCATACGTTTTACTATTCTAAGATAATTTGTTGAACCGCAATCGAAAGAAAAAACTTCGCATAATCACGTTCATCCCATGAATGACTAACATGCAACTTCAAACAAAGGTTTTATTTTAAACGTCTGATGCACAAGTTAAATAATTTTAGTCATCAAATCAACACATTTCTCAAGTTGGGAGGTCTACAAACCGTCGATATTACATTCATAAAAAATAAATTTGACAAATATGCGTTAATAAAGAGTTAAAGATATATTTGATGGATGTAAGAGGTTTGTCAGGATCGTACGAAGTGGCCATCGATAGTCTCTGCCTACCCCAATGGAAACTAATGGCGTGATTATATGTTATGTTAACGATATATTTAAAAACGCGTTAGTAAATTAAACGTGATTTTTAGTAAAATACTGTCCTTGATAACCCTTCGGGCATACACGATCTAAACTACACATTTATATATCCAATTATTTTTATAAAATTTCCATACTTTACACAATATAAGAAAACAAAGGACAAATACTGATGCGTAGATATACTTTATCAAAATACATTCTTCAAAGTCAAGATAGAGACACGAGACATGCATCTGCAATCAACCATGTTCATATATCGTAGACATCCATATCAATGTGAGGAGACAGGTCATCAACGGAGTGAGGGAAGTGAAGAAATGCAAATGCAGACATAAGGATGATTTAACTAAATATTCAACTTTTGCACTTGCTTGAATAATAAAAACTTTTAAAATTATATCTCAATCATGCAATTGTCTTACTTATTACAAAGAGGAAAGATTTGTTTGTGTGTCTTTAATGAATAGGTTCCAAAAACATTTCACCGTTTTAAAGAAACCTTTTCATTAAGACCTAGTTCTCAGTTTTCAGTTATTAAATGCACACCATAATATACAATTATTATGAACGTGAATTATACATTTATTATGAACCCTGTAAGGGCGCCGCAAACTTTGAGATAATCTACATATTCTCACGCAAAGTTGCGGAAAAGGTGGGCAGTGATTGAACACACTCATTTTTGATAAATAACCCTTCATGTGTGAAGGGGCGATCCGCTAGTTTTCAAATATCATTGGCTAATTGAATTGGTTGCTTGGCACTTAAATATTTTTGAAATAGGATCATTAGTTCCTCAGATAAGTAAACAATCTTTTCAACGTAAAAATAGTTGTAAAGATAATACCTATTCTCAGGATCATCATCATGACTCAGTATTCTCATAATAAAAGAACATCAGCTCCACTAACCAAAACAACTCAGCGATTTACAAGTAAGAATACATATTTACAATGTACACAAAGCCAGCTGTTAGCCAACAGCATATCGTGGGCGGTTAATCACGTTCTTAACAATTTAATGGAAATTTTACTAGACCGCGCATTTAGTACACTTTACTACAAAAAAAACGTTAATCGATAACTTGAGTACTTTGCCACGACCTTTTACACAACTTCGCTACATCAACCACGAAAGCTCGGGCAACACAAAAAGCTTGACATGTATTTAATTACATACATGTGTATACTCACGACCATATATCCCTAAAAGGGGTGTCCAGAGCTTTAGAGCTAGAAACTCCTCAGCCACATTTGGAAGTAGATAGGGGACAAGATGGTAGAAACAAAGTATCGTTGGTGATGGTACCGCAACCGCATCGCCCAAAAACCACTTAAAAAGCCCCATTATCTTAGTCTCCTCTAACGTCACCCATGGGAAACAAGGGGTAGTGACATTCTGAGCCGTCACAACAAGGCAATTAAAATAACAAAAAAAAAACGTTAATGGATAACTTGAGTACTTTGCCACGACCTTTTACAACTTCGCTACATTAACCACGAAAGCTCGGGAAAAGCAAAAAGCTTGACATGTATTTATTAAGTACGACTTTGACTCGGTGCCTCACTTTAATAACATGTTTAAAGTTTACGTCTCAAATCCTCCAAAGGTAAGCAAAGATATTTCTTTCTTTTTAATATGACGACATTTTATCAGCTGGTGATCGGAGTACCCAGGTTTTGCAGTGATAGTTGTATAGAAAACACTGTCACATGTTTGATCATGATCAGTGAGCGGTTTGGGTTTGCTGCCTATTCATTTTTCCACCGTTAACAACCTTGATAATTAAAACACACATATGACTACAAGAGACACATCTGTGTAAAGCCCATGTAGGATTCAAACACACGTCTCTTGCATTTTAGACCGTTTTTCAATCCTAAATACGGATAACCAGAGCTTGAAAATCCGAAATTCTTTAGCTTTTTTTATGAAGTTAATGGGCGAAAATATTTTTAAATTAAAGAAGTACGGTAAAGTATGGTAAGTATGGTGGCTTAAAGAATAATACCTTAAGTGGTATTCTAAGCCGACACTACAGACAGTGCTAATAATTTTAAACAAAAACAAACAGAAGTTAAAGACGCTTGTTCGTATTTAGTTCATATTCATTTGTATTTGTGAATTTATCGGGATTAGTAGTAGTGAGAGAAACACTTCTGCTAACATTGAATACGTGATGAGATTAACATTTACGAGTGTGGTAAGAGCTCTCTACTTAATCCTCTAAGAAACATATAATATGCGTGTATATGCTTCTATCAAAACGGACATACAGAACTGTTTCTGGTAACGTAAATGTATATGTACTTCTACGTAATTTATGGTAATGAAAATACAGAGCGTTGTGTTTGCCTAAATTTGACGTAAATAACACGGAAACCTCGTGAGAAAATACGGGATGGTTTTATTCATGACTGAATCGTCAGTGTCTAGACTTTTGCTACAAAGTAACAATGAAAGAAAATCTACCTACTTTGCTCACGCCCAATAAAGCGGTAGCTAGATTTTCAGAAGTAGAACTTTGACAGAACATTGTTATTATATTTTACATACATACATATACTCACGCCATTAGTTTCCATTGGGGTAGGCAGAGACAATTGATCGCCACTTCGTACGATCCTGACAAACCTCTCTAGCTTCATTTACATCCATCAATCTTTTCATGCATACTACTTAATACTTATTATATTTTTTGAGTATTAAACATTATATTTACACAAATTTCAATCAAAAGATCTTTATTACGTCACTCACTATGATTGGTGATTTCAAGTCTGGCTAACATTACATAGAACCAGACTGTAAGTATGTAGTTTAAGTAATAAAGTCTCAAAATTATTTATCTATTCTTCTTAACCCTTTGACGACCACAGGGACGTATTTGTCCCCAGCAATAAAAGTTAAATAACTTAAACAAATAAGGTTTTATTGCTATTGTTTGTTTTAATTATTGATTTTCGAACGCACCTTCTTTTGTTTTTTTTTTGCCAGCGCACCGTAAGTGTCATTTGTGAAATTTTATTGGCGGGTAAATATTGTAATTTTCTTGGCGCTATTATTAAAACTTTCGAAGGGCTATAGATATATGTAAAAGTTAGTTGCTGATTTAGAAAATACAAAATAATAACTGCCTGGTAAGTAAACAATACTTTTCCATACATTTCAATGTAATTTTAGTGTTATTTACCATAAAAAAGCTATGTTTACGTTTTGGGACACCGGCTTCCCTACGGTCAGTAAAGGAACTTTTCGTTCACAAACAACGCATAAATAACAGTTAGTTTTTTCCAAATTTACCTTCACTTATCACGTTATTTTATTGCAGATTATGTCTCGTAGGGGACGTGGAATTTTTGAACTCTCCGAAAATGATGTACTTCACTTGTTATTGGCTGACAATAGTGATGACGAAGATGAGTTAGAACTTGACGAAGAAGATCAAAGACTACTGACGCAAGACGACGAGCAAGGTATTTCTTATGTTGAGATCGAGGAACCATCTACGCAGCCACCAAGATCGGAGTCTCCCCAGCCATCTACATCCACAGCAGAACTACCTCAGCCATCTACATCCACACCAAACCAACCTCATCCAACTTTTCATTGGACTCAGAGAAACTACACACCAAATGTGTTTCATGAAGTTGATTATAGTTTTGGAAAGGTGCTTATTTATTTAGAAACGGACGTAGATTCGTTGACACCATTCGATATTTTCTGTGCAACGACGAATTTTGACGTTTTAGTTGACCATTTGGTAACTGAGTCGGTAAGATACGCGCATCAAAATGGACGACAGTTCTCAGTTGAGAAGGAAGAGATGAAAGCCTTTCTTGGCATAAACTTAGTAATGGGCTATCACATCTTGCCATCTTTGAGAGATTATTGGTCGACTGAACCAGATTTGGGCGTACCATACGTATCAAATGTAATGCCAAGAACCCGGTTTGAAGACTCACGAAAAAACATGCACTTCTGCAACAATGAAGAAGAAAGGGATTCAAGCAGCCCAAATTACGACAGGGCTTACAAAATCCGACCGGTAATGGACCATTTGAATTCGGCGTTCCAGAATGCTTTGAACAATACAAAAACACAGTCAATTGATGAGCATATGATCAAGTTCAAAGGGCACAATGCCATGAAACAGTACATAAAAAATAAGCCTGTACGATGGGGCTTCAAATTATGGTACAGAGCTGATGCCGGAACCGGATACTTGTATGAATTCGACCTGTATACAGGAAAACGCATGTCTGGAACTGAGTACGGATTGGGTGAATCAGTCGTAATGCAGCTTACAAAAAAGCATGATGGCTTGGGTTGTGAAATTTACATAGACAACTTTTTCAACTCGCCTCTGCTGCAGTATAGACTTATTGCTCAGAACTCAAAACTCTGCGGAACTGTTCGCACCAATCGCAAATATCTCCCAAAAACTGCGCCGGCTGATAAAACTATGAAACGAGGAGATATTTACACTACAAGCTACCATGGCATAACGTTTGTGAAGTGGATGGACAACAAAGCTGTTCATCTATTGACAAACTTTCTTCCACCTACAGAAACCGAGACGGTAAAACGAAGGGTGGCAGGTTCTGCGGAGAAGGTCGACGTTCGATGCCCGAAAATTGTAACTTGTTACAACAAAAACATGGGGGGCGTTGACCTGATGGACCAGCGAAAAGTGTACTACGAATTAGATCGGAGATCAAAGATAAAATATTATCTTAGACTGTTCTTTGATTTTTTCGACATCGCGGTGAATAATGCCTACATCATTTACAAAAAACTTCATGCTGAAAAGCAAAGCCAAACCGGATGTAGTTTGTTGACCTGTTTGCAGTTCAGACAAGTTATAGCTCGGAGTTTGATAAATAATTTCAGCTTGAGACAAAGATCCGTCCCCACATCGGCAACAAGTATGGTACGGAGATCTCTGAAAAGATCATTACCTTCACATCCCATGGAAAAGACGGATTCCAGGAAGCGGTGTGTAAACTGTGCGAAATACAAAATTGAAAATCGCACTAACAACAAATGTGTTGTGTGTAATGTTCATCTTTGCTACACTACTAATAGGAATTGTTTCTCTGAATACCATTGATAAGTTTATGTTTTCTAAATAAATAAAATATTACTTGATAAATACATGCTTTTATTATAACTATTATGTAAAAAAAATACCGGAATTACTAAAGAAGCATTGAAAAAAAACTTGGTTGGATAATGTCAAACATAGGAATTTTTACACCCTTACGGACCATAGGGACTCATGTGTCCCATAAATTTCCACAAAACCCGCTTGATTTTTTTTTACTTTTTCTTCAGATTATCTTTAATTGGTCTAAAATAAACTATAATTATCCACATTTAACTCAAAATAAGCATTAGAAACCTTATGGTCCTGAAAGGGTTAAACCATAAACTAAAAAAGAATAATTTCAGGCTTGTAGAATATGTTGGTAATAAATGAAAATCATAAATCATCAAGTGACCGCAAACTGCCCGATTACCGAAATACGAGAAATATGAATCAAATTCGTTTTAAAATTTCTTCAAACGTTGTGAAATTAAGCAAATAAATAAGGTATAATAAAGTTATTCTCGGAATTCTGTCTGGAAAGTTGGTAGCACTGATTTGTTTTCAAATAAATTCAGAAAATTTAAACAGCTTCGTAACTTTGAACCCTCGGAAGGTGCAGAAAATTTCCGCCTCTTGAAATGACACCGATAAGTGAAGAATGAACACGACATTTATTTATTTATAGGCAAAAAATAAGTTTTACAAATACAATGTATATAACGATGTTTCTTAAAGAACCATATAGATTTACAAAAAAAAAACAACACAAAAGATATTTCTAAATAGAAATAACATATACCATCAGGCTCCAAAAATATACATTTTAATAGGACTTTAAACTAATTAAGGGCCATGTACGTATCTACTCGTAAGTGCTTGAAAGGGGTTGCAAGACAGTGATAACAGTCTAATAATTACACATATGATGATATTGTAATTAATATTGGTAACATCTCATCCTAACAATAATTAATAACCGAACTGATCAGTCGTCTCAGGATTGTATACATAATATAATAACACTTGATGGATTGCATACATATCCTCGTTATTTATTTAGATAAATGCGTCGTGTAGTATCGGCATAGAATAGCACTACTCCGTTTCTTCCGATGGGTATACGTAAGAGGCGACTAACGGCATTGTGGCTTTTAAGGGATTTTTGGGCGATGCGGTTGGAGACCCATCACCAACAACCTTTACTTTACCATCTTTTCCCCACTCAATTTTCCAAAAGTGGCTGAGGAATTTCTAATCCTTAGCTCTGGCTACCCCTTCTAAAGATTTATAGCCTTGAGTATATGTATGTATGTATGTTATCTAAGAAAGCGGAGGTAGTGTCTAAAGTTATGCGGGGGAAATATCGTAAAACAAATAATGGTTACTGATGAGATGAGTCTCCAACCACATCCCCCAATAATCAATTAAGAAGCCTCCAAAGCCTTAGTAGCTTGTTAGGAAGCCCGAGGGAAGAAATGAGTTAAGTGCTTTAGGAACCCCACACAACTCAGATTTACATATTGACTACAATATGATTAGATAGATTACAGTGGGTAAAGAACGACTATACACTTTTTGATACCATATTGAACTGGGCATCTTTGTGTATGATTTATGTAATAGGATATTAATTGAATTATTTTTCGATTATGGTTTGATAAAATATTCCTCATCTGGTGAGCTAATCGCGCAAAACCGTAGCGAATTACTTACAATTTTACATACTTTTAAAGCAATAATAACATTGGCTTAATGACAATTGGCATACAAAAAAACATTTGTTCCTTTCAATCATTAAAATGGGTAATTGTTAAATAAGGAAACATTCGTAGATTCGTAATAGAGTAGAAGGAATCTTACTGCTGTCTGATTACAATAATTTTCTAAATACTCAAAAACTTGATCTACTATCATACTCTGGGTGATAATGTTAGTAGTGGACAATTTTGGAGGACACATTTGAACCAAATAGAGAATTCGCTCAAAAAAGCTGGCGTCCGAGCATGTATGAGAAGATTTTATGGATGAAAACGAAGCTAAAGAGGTTTGTCAGGATCATACAGTGCTGATCGATAGTCTCTGCCTACCATAATGGAAACTAATGGCGTCAGTATATTTATGTATGCATTTGTACGTACACTTAATCCATGCACTTACAAAAGATTTAAACATAAACATACAATATTTAAAGCACGCATGTAATTAATTTATCAATCAATTTATAAATGCATATTCTTTCACACTTGAGCTAAAACGCCAGTCGTCCGAAGAATGAACAATGTAATGGCACAATTTGAATGTTTTTGACAAAAACATTCAAATTATGTGATAGTTAGGCGTTCTCAACATTTGCTCTGAAAAGGTAGCCAAGTGGCCTTACGAATTTGTAAAAAATTCGGAGGTAGGGAACGCAAAAACTACTTAAAAAGTGTAAAACAAACAAAGGATAGAAGAATTTCGCACTGGAAGCCATTGACACTATAGCTCAATTAGCAGAGCGACGGGGGCGTAAACCCGAGGTCGCGGGTTCGAACCCCGCCGGTGTCGAAATTTTTCTTTCCTTTATTCATCTTTTATATATTAATGAAATGGCACGTACGAAAATATTATTTAATGTAAATGAAGCTCGAGAGGTCTGCCAAGATCTTACAAAATGACGATCGATAGTCTCTGCCTACTCCAATGAACTAATATCGTAAATATATGTATGCATATGCATTTAAAAGAAACTTCTTCATCTCAAAAACTTACGGATAAAAACGGAACATTACAAGAGTGGATCGATTAAAGGTATTCCTCTCCATGCGGATATAATTCGGGAATAAAACTGGAACACAAGTTTGTCGACCTGGGACCGAATATAGCTCACTCATAGTCGCAACTTTTCCGATACGAAAATAAAAACTATTAAGAGCTGAGTTACACTAGCGTATAATAACATCGATTTGTGTATGTTATTATTGTCCCTCTTATACAAACCGTTTACTGAATCATATTAGCTCAGTGGTGAGCGCAATCGCCTCTCGTACAGAGGCGTGGGTTCGGATTCTGAATCAGGCCAAAACTACTAGTGTATTGTTTTAAGTTATATGTGTCATTAATTTATTACGGTTGTTAAAGGTGAGGGAAAACATGGAAAAGAATCTTAAGCTGATTAAGCTGTCACCTATCTTTTGGATGCTCTATTTCAACAAAGTGTGGATACTTTGAAAAACATTTGAAAAAATATATTACAATATCTTATGACATATCAGTACCTCTGCCACCGCTTCCGAGATTTACAGCGTGAACGTTGAGTTGAGTTTTCTTTAAAAAATATGCGAACAATTATTTAACAATCATTCCTTTGTCCTTTACATTCGCCGTCTATTCGACTTTATATTAATTCAAGTTGGACGCGTATTACGAAGAATGGATGTTATTGAAATCAAGTTTCGTCATACCCATCATTTCAAGTGTTTTATAAATAGCTATTAGTCGACACTTGATTGAAGACTCACAGATATTATTTATGGCTTAGTCATGATGTCAGCTCATTAGGAGCACACTTTTTGTCTGTTTGTATGCTTTAAATTCTACACGATATTAGTCCTTTGAGTGGGGTCGACTATGTGTAGATTATTTATAATAAAATCAACTAAATCTTCAACAACACTATTGATTATTTAGATAACTAAAAGGGTTAATAAAATTTATAAGTTTAAGCATAACATGAAAATTGAGATTTTTTTATTGTGACTTCGGCAGTGTGATTTCGGTTTAGAATAGCACTATTTGTTCCCGTGGGTGTTCGTAAGATGCGGCTATTGGGGAATTTTAAGGGATTTTTTCGGCGATGCTGTTGGGGACCTATCACCTTAATTTCTGGTTTTTCAATCTTAGCCCCACAAATCTTTCAAATATGGCAAAGGAATTTCTTATTCCGAAGCACTGGCTACCCGATCTAGGGATTTATAGCTGTGAGTATGTGTATGTGTGTATCTTTTTATAAAATTAAACGTTCGGAGAAGTATGTTCTCAAACAAAATCAGGTTAAGGGTTATACGGCGGCGGCGTACAAGCGATATTGTGTTTTACGTTATAAATCATACTAAAAACTGCAAGCTGACTATGATGAACTGACCGCCATATCGTTTCAGTTACAAAAACTTCGTTATGTCACGATCTTGCCGTGCCGGCTTAGAATGTCACTACCCCTTTTTACCTAAGGGAGTCGTCAGAGGCAACTAACGACAAGGGGCTTTTTCAGTGGTTTTTGGAAGACCCATCACCAACGAACTTTATATCTACCATCTTGTCCCCTATAAAAAAACTTCTCTCTAGCTCTGAAGCTCTGTCTTACCCTTTTTGGGATTTATGGCCGTGAGTATTTGTATGTATGTAAATCATGAGTTAAATCCGTAAAATAAATCCTACAACATAGAGCATAAAATCCAGCACTTTTCATGTTATCTTATCAGTACACAGATACATATCTATCCATTTACAAAGAGTACCCGTATAGGGTTAGTTAGTGAAACACGCAGTTTTAACAATGATGATCGCTAAAATGTATTTTCATATAATACACAGGTATTTTAGACTAAAAAATCGTCGGAATCGAGTACAGACTCACGGCTAAATATCCCTAGAGCCAGGGGTAGCCAGACAAAAAAAATGTAAATAAAGGATATCATATTATTTATTATATATATATTGGTGATGGGCCTCCCACCTCATCGCCCAACAACTTCTTTAAAAGTCCCGAAAATCCTTAGTCGACTCTTACTACACCCAGGGGTAGAAATTGGGTAGCGTTATTCTAAGCCAATACTACACAGCCCTGTTGAAATATACATACATACATACATATTCTCACGCCGTTAGTTCCCATTGGGGTTGGCAGAGACTATCGATCGCCACTTTGTACGATGCTGGCAAACCTCTCTAGCTTCATTCACATCCATCAATCTTTTCATACATGCTCTTTTATTCTTCGTACTTCGGACACCTGCCTTTTTGAGCACATTTTCTATTTGATCTAAATGTGTCCTCCGAGGTCGTCCTCTACTAACATTACCTTCCACATTGGCTCTATATATCTCTTTCACCACTTTACTGTCATCCATCCTCTCTATGTGCCCAAACCATCTCAACATTCCTTTTTATTTCCTTTTTTTTCCTTTATTTCCTGTTGAAATATATTATAAATTATTAAATTACAAATTGCTTTTGTGATTTAACATAATGGGCTATTGGTACAGTTTATTTTATACATTAAAGAAAGGACTTCATTGTCTTAGTTTCGTACTTAAGAGTTCAAAAGTAAACTTATGATAAGCAAACTATCTTCCTTATTTAAAAATATGGCAGTTGTGGACGTTTTCCAAAAAACGCCTGCCAAAAAAGAATGGTGAATATGAGGAAAGCAAGAGCAGTTTCTTTGAAAGTAAGGAGCTACCTATGGTCTCAAATTTTCTCTTTATGAGACAAATTCGTGATGTAAAATATGTATATTGTATCTCATATCCAATATTTCAATCCTACCACAGAGGTCACTGATCAAATTCCCGCCACACGTGCCTATCGCGACGAGGGTAATCTGTCAGCCATTTTCTATTCATTATATTTACTGTTTTCAATGGATGAAGGTTGTATTGATAATAAACACGAGTGATTACTTCTGTTAGTGTCGCTCTTTTGAAGAGACATTCATTGAGTGAAATACTTATGTAAACGATTATTATGCACAACTGTAATAAAGAAAGATTTAATTTGATGCAGTAAAATGTAGTTTGGGTAACCACTTGATAAACCTAGAAATTTGTTAACTTATTAAACTTTTTAAATTGTTAACTTATTTTAATTGATAAATTTGGAAGAAGGATATAAAACCATAGGCTACTATCAAAAGATTAGGGCAGTTACAATTTATATAAAAATTATCATGAATTTTGTATTCGTGTTTTTTTCATTAATTCGATCTAGCCAGGTGTACTCGTACTTTGGGTCACCCGTTTAAAATAACATATTTTAACCGATACATATGGAAGAAAGCGATCTATGTATATTTTTTATTAAATTCATACTTATAAAATCATAAATGCAACCAAACAAAAATACATTATTCTGATGTATAGAAACGATCATAACCTACTATCTTACAACAACCACCTCAATCAATTTATTGTGAGCACGTCCGCAGAGGTGTTTGAACTTCAACAAGCAAAGTTTTTGCTTATGCCGTTTGAATATCAGATATTTCGATAACTTATGTACACCATGTGGGTGTGCGTATATAAGTGTTATGGGCATGAGAGTGTGATAATACTTACTTACACTTTATGCTCTGTCTAAACAATAAAATTGATCAACATTATCCATCTTTTTAAATAAGCAGCTCTATAAGTAAGTAGGGTGAGGTCTTTGTCACGTAAGATTTCCATCCAACCTATGAATCTTTCTCATTGTAAATTAACAGTGTGAAAGAATAAATCATCGTGGACATCAGGACGATACAGTATTTTCCGACAAAGTAACAAGAATATTCAATATATGTTTTCAACAGGCTAGTATTTAGCGCATATAACGAAGATTCGAACAAAACAAAGTTGATCATCGCACACACGTACATATACTTACGCCATTAGTTCCCACTGGGGTAGTTAGTCCTGGCTAACTCTCGAGCTTCATCTACATTCATTAATCTTTTTATAAATGCCTTATTGAATACATTACCTATTGGATCTAAATGTGTCCTCTGTGGTCGACGCAAATTTATTAATAAAAGATGATCCGTCCTTGTCTGACTTTATTACTTAAGCAATATAGGAAAGTTAAATGGGTTGGTTTATTTAAGTATTTGCCAATGTGAATACGTAATAATATCACGTACAATCATCGAAACGTATGCAATAGGTAAATAAAAACGCGTTATCAATAACTATTACGATAATATGAAACGCTACACAATTGAATTTAATTGGATATTATTGTTCCAATATTGAACCACATGGTTACCAAAATGTTTTTATTATTTGTTACGTCATCGCGAAGAAAACAAGTTAAGTAGACAAAAACACGACAGTTGAAGTTGGGAACAAACAAGAAACTACGGCAGGGGTTCAAAGATTTAAACTTTTCAGCATTATTTTGTACAGAACTATCAAGTTTCGAATATTTGTCGTACAATGGCTGTATATATTAAAGTGCGAACGGTTTGCTAGGATCGTACAAACCGGCGACTGACTGTCTCTTCCCATACCAATGAAAAATAATAGAGTGTTTGAACGTATGTATGTACAACCTCAGTACGTCGTCGGTAAGGAAGAGCGTGCCTTTAAATGCAAAAGGCATAGATTCAAATCATGTATTTGATTTTTAACTCAGTCTTTACGCACGCCATACGTATACGCTCTTTGATATGTTTTGTCATTAAACGGTTCACGCCGTATATCCTCCAAGGGGTAGGTAGATGTACTAAAACTTCTGAACATCACGTGATATTGTCACCCGGTTTTTGAAACGTTTTGCTTGGACAGTGTAATTACTTATTATCAATTTAATGACTAACTGGTAAATAAAAAAGAACTCTAGAATAGGTAGGAATTTCGTCCGAATATTTAAAAGAAATAAGGAGTAAAGACAGTGATTGATTTTTCCAACCCCTTAAAAGCAACGCAAGGTTTTTGAAAATCCTACCACACTGAAATATTTTATTTCAATGAAAACTACTACTCATGATTAATAAGGCTTTACTTTGCGACGACGCTTATTATGAAAATTTTAATCTCCAAATAAAAGATGTTATTAAAGGAAAGAAAAATTTCGACACTGGCGGGGTTCGAACCCGCGACCTTCGGGTATACGCCCCATTTCCATTTGCAAATTCGGAGGTAGGAAACGCAAACACTACTAAAACGTGTAAAAAAGAAACAAAGGATAGAGAAATTTCGCGCTGGATGCCAACTGACACTGTAGCTCAGTTGGCAGAGCGACGGGGGCGTATACCCGAAGGTCGCGGGTTCGAACCCCGCCAGTGTCGAAATTTTTCTTTCCTTTAATAACATCTTTTATTTATGAGTAATAATCCCCACATGAGGAATTCATGTCAAAAACATTAAATTATTTTAATCTCCAACTGTTCGATTATATAAAATTTGAGAGGAAATTACTAGAACAATCAATATAATTAAGAAACTGTGGTTATTTTTGGAAAAAGAACACCTCCGAAGCACTTTTAATTTTCAACTTCGATAAAAGATTTCATTCGTTTATTTTTTTATTAATGAATGATTTGCAATTCTTGGGCAGTGCTTTCGATTACTTTAGCACTGTACTGCGAAAACTTTAGCTGGAAATGTATATCCAAATTGTTTAACTTGTGTTGTCCAGTTAAACAATGCTCACATAGTCACCATACCATAATCACAAACAAATTGTATTTTTTTATAAATCTATAAAAGATAAAATCGCTGTATGTTATTTGGATAATTCTGATAAGTGTCATAAATTTTATGAATACTACAAAACTACGGAATCGTCTTCCATGTCACAAAAAAACGAAAAAATATATCACAATACACTACCTCACAATCCAAATATTGAATACCAAGCAACACACATCACGTATTAAAATCACACACCGAATTGCATCCACACTGAACCATCCTGGTGACTAAAAATACGCGTTCCTTTTTAAGAGTTTTAGGGCGCGATCAAGTTAAATGTTACCGCCATACGTGTTACTGACACCGTGGTTGGAACTCGACTGAAGTAAAGAGTCTGTCGCTGTCGATTCGGCTGGATAGAATGAGTAGTAGCCGGACCCTGGGCGGTATAAAGGTGTTGAAGTTCATGTCAAGAAGCCACTTATTGGCTAATACAATCAAGTAGCCTGTTGATTGTTACTTTGTCTTATACCGGGAGAAATTCAATCGAAGTTTTTCATCTCGAAATAGTACTAGAAATGAGAGCGTTCTTTGACGATATTTATACTGCATCCGAAGATTTATCGCCAGCTGGATACCATAAGGAAACACTCGGTTTACAGTTTGTTTTAAGTCTCGGTGGTGACAACTGTGAAATATAGATTTTGTATCCACTTACAAACGTAAATTATCCGTTAATAAATTGTTTAATTATTTACAATGGTGACAGGTGGCATAACTGCAATTGTAATACAGGACTTAACGGTTTTAATTGTACAAGACTTATTTGCTAGGCTGAAAAGCTGGTTTGTTTATATTCATTGGTGTTTTACTATGGCTTTCCCATAACTGAATTCCTATTTGAAACAAATGTAAAGACTTAAGTTAAGAATGTAAGGGGTTTATTACGTATACGTTTTTATTTTTTCAGTTTGTTTTTAAAAAACTTAGTAGCCTCAGCAATTAATATCAACACGAAGATCACGGAAGTTTTTTGTATACTTCTTTGACTAACCCTACTCTAGATATACTAGTTGTAAGCGATGGCGGCGCGCTTTAGCGTTAGTTTTAGTTTTTTAAATTTGAATTTTATGAACGTATAATGTATCTGTCATTTTTATAAATTTTGTGGGTGTTATGTATTTTTAATGTTAAATGTCAGGTAGTTTTGCTATGTCAGTCTGCATCTAACGGTTGTACGGCGAAGTCTTTTGTGTGTTTCCAAAATCGAATAAACGTTTTGTGATATATTTTGGACTTTGATTTGGGTGATCCCGGAACTAGCTTCAGTAGCTTACATTGGTCATTCGAGCCGGATCATGCCAAATCTTTTTGATACTCCGCCACAGAAGAAAATGAGTGCCCGAGAGGAGCGTGCTGCGAGGCGTACGGAAAAGCAGGAGGAAGACCTTGCTGCAGGTTATCTACGTCATAAACTGTCCTGTGGTAGCAGTAGAGCTTCGACAAAGAGGTCATCGGCTTCCGTGGAATTACGGAAGAAGCAGGTGCTGTTGGAGGCAGCGACCAAGAAGGCGGCCATCGAGATGGACCTGATTGATAAGGAGGCTCAAGTTCAAATGGCAATGGCAGATGCAGAACTCGAGGAAAAAAGTTATTACAGTCCACAAAAGAAGGCGACTTGGATAATTGGTTGGAGAATCAGGCTAGTTACACTAGGTCACGTCAGAAGGTCTCCGAGCATGAAGAAAACCCGGACGACAATTTGTCAAAAAGTATGGCGGTAGAACGACCGCGCGTCTCCCATGGTTTACCCGGGCCCCCGGCACAAGACGCGGCGGCGACATTTGATGTCAACTACACCATACAGCAATTGACTAGCGCGCTGAAGGATATTACCAAGTCGGTTGCAGCGAATAATGTACCTAACGGTCATTTACTTGGTCGATTGAGTACATCAAGAGATTTACCCGACTTTTCGGGCGATTCGATGGAGTGGCTTTATTTTAAAAAAACCTATGAAGATTCTACCCACTTATGCAGATATACGGAGGCTGAAAACTTGGGGCGATTGAAGAGATGTCTTCGAGGTGCGGCAAAAGATGCGGTCAGTGGCTTATTTATCTGTGCTACATCGCCAGAAATAGTTATGGATACTTTGGAGCTTCGTTTCGGTAATCCTGACTGCATAATAAAAAGAATAATGTATGACATAAAAAAATTAACACCACTGCCTAACGAATATCATAAAGAAGTAATTAGTTTCTCAGTGAAAATAAAGAATTTTGTGGAAGCAGTGAAAGCGGTTCAGAGGGACGAATATTTACGAGGTAACTCTATTACTTCTATTATTTTGTCAAAACTACCCGCTGTGTTAATTTCAAAATGGTCGGATTACAGTTATGATCGTATCATGCAAAGCAATGAGTCACGCTTGGTCATTTTGTCAGAGTTTTTAACGCGAGAAGCAGTGAAAATATCAGCTACGGCCAGTACAATAAACATCGAAAAACCTCTGCAAAATAAAACATTCTTGATGCATACGGACACTTCCAGTTTATGTTTATTCTGTCGAAAAGCTAAACATAAAATATCAGAATGTAAACAGTTTAAAAAGGCCATGCGAAAGACTAAATGGCAGTTTGTGAAACGTAATGGCTTGTGTTATAAATGTATAGCTGCTCGACACAGCCGCGATACATGTTCAGCTCCCGTGTGCGACAAGGATGGGTGCGGTCGAGAACATCACCAGTTATTACATTTCGCCGAAGATAAAAACCGGGCGACCTTGACATTGCAAGACAGCGGACAACAGCAGGCAGTGTCGACGGCGGCGGCGGCAGCGCGCACTCCATCTTGTACGAGCGCGAACGCCAGTAGCTCCGAAATACAAACTGTTTCCCATGTAAACACGAACGCGCCAGTGAAAGTGTTGTTAAAAGTGCTGCCTATTCGTATATATGGCAAAAATGGCTATGTGGATACTACGGCTTTGCTCGACGACGGGTCCACGGTGACATTAATTAGTAGTGAACTAGCAAATCGTCTGAATTTATGTGGTAAACAAAAAACATTACGAGTGAGCGGTGCATGGTGTGATAACGAACTAAAATGTAGTACAACTGTTTTGAATTTTAAGCTTTCTGGCAAGGATAATAGAGTTCATAATATTGTAGCTCAGAGTATTGATCAGTTGAATTTACCTTACCAGGATATTTCGTGTGTAGATATAAATAAGTATACTCATTTAAAAGGTTTGCGTTCAGAGTTTATAAGTTCAAACATAAAACCTGAAATACTAATAGGGCAGGACAACTATCATTTAATGTCGCCAATGAAAATACAATTAGGTAGATCTAATGAGCCGTCCGCTACGCTTACTCCCCTAGGGTGGTGTTTACATGGTGTGGTACGTGTTCCGCGGTGCGCAGCAGGTGAGTGGTCATTTTTTACATATGACAATTCTGCCACTTTTGTCACTCAAAACGACAGCCATCCAAACCTCGAGGAGCAATTATTACGTGAGATGTACAATGAGGTAAAACAATCCTTCGCTTTGGACTCAATGGGTATATCATGTAAATCTCGCGAGAACGCAAATGATGCTCGCGCCGTGGCTATCTTGGACAAGACTTCTGTGCTCGTTAATGGTGAGTGGTATGTTGGTTTGCCGTGGAAAAATGAAAATTGTGAGCTAACTGATTCTTACCCTGTTGCGTTGAATAGGTTAAGGAATATTCACAATAAAATGAATAAGGATCCGAAGTTTGCTACAAGATATAATGAGAGAATCAGTCACTTATTAGAAAATAATTATGCGTCAATAGTAGGAAACAATGAAACAGTTGCGGGGTCTAAGATTTGGTATTTGCCGCATTTTGGGGTTGATAACCCAAATAAGGAGAAGCTACGTTTGGTATTTGACGCCGCAGCTAAAAGTAAAGGATATAGTTTGAATGATTATCTTCTGACAGGACCAGACCTTTTATCATCACTATTTGGTATTATGCTTCGTTTCAGGGAAGACAGGGTCGCTGTAACAGGGGACATAAAGGATATGTTTCTCAGGGTGAAGATACGAAAGGAGGACCAGCATGCCCTGAGATTTCTTTGGAGTAGCAACAGCTGTGATACACCTAAAACGTATGTTATGAATTCATTAATTTTTGGAGCTAACTGTTCTCCCTTTATTGCACAGTATATTAAAAATAAAAATGGCTCACGCTATTCATCATCCATGCCGCATGTGGTTGATGCAATATGTAATTATCATTACATGGATGATTATATTCAGAGTTTACCGAACGAGTTAACTGCAATAGAGATGGTAAAAAATATATCATTAATTCATAAAGAGGGCAATTTTGAGATAAGAAATTGGATAAGTAATAGCGCTGCCGTATTAAACAGCGTGCCTAAAAAGACTTGGGGTAATTCAATATGCAAATTTAATATAGAAGGTAGTATTTCTGAAAGAATATTGGGTATGATTTGGTATCCAAAGGATGATCTATTAGGTTTTGATTTATCTTTAAAACGCATCCCACAGAGTATCATCTCTGGAAAACAACGACCGAATAAACGCGTTATGTTACGTGTAATTATGTCAGTATTCGACGTACTTGGTTTTTTGACCCCATTTACTGTCCAAGGTCGTATAATGTTACAGGATACATGGAGACTCAAGGTCGGTTGGGACGAAGACATACCAGATGAAATATATAGAAAATGGTGTCAGTGGCTCGACCTACTTAAAGAAATGGGAAATGTTCGAATTCCAAGATATCATATGAATATGATGATGGGCGATGTTACGAGAGAGAGCGAGATAGCTACTATTGGCAGAGCTACCGCGACGTTCGAGCCTACGATGCACGATGCTACGCAGGAGGCTACGAGCGCCTACGACGATGGCGTAGCAGCGGCTAGGAATACGCAGTATAACAGGTTACAATTACATATTTTTAGTGATGCGTCTAGTAAAGCGATGGCTGCTGTAGCCTATTGGCGTTGGGTAGACAGTAACGGAAAGATATATGTTTCGTTTATTGCAAGTAAAAGTAGAGTAATGCCTGTTAAACCCCTAACAATGCCGCGAGCGGAACTTCAGGCTGCTTTACTGGCAGCACGATTAGGAAAAACATTAATAGAGGAACATAGACTAAAACCGCAACAAAAATTCCTATGGTGTGACTCGACCACGGTACTTCACTGGATCCGTAACAATGAACGAACATATAATACGTTTGAAGCCAACCGATTAGGGGAAATCGACGAGTGTACCTCTATTAAGGAATGGCGTTATGTTCCCACCAAATGTAATATAGCTGATTTGGCTACAAGAGAGTCGTTTGAGATGAATATATTTAAAACAAGATGGTTTAGCGGTCCCGAGTTTTTGCATTTAGAGGAAAGTTTATGGCCAAGAGACGTAATCGAAACAAAAGGTAAATATTGTGATAATATTTTAGTGACACAGTCATCCCCGTTACCGGCTAATAATTTTCCTATACCAGATGTGTGTCGATTTTCATCGTGGTTGCGCTTAGTCAGAAGTACTGCTATGGTTTTATTATTTATTGCTAAATGTAAAAAACAAAGTGTAAAATTGGATTCTGCTATTCTCGAGCAAGCTGAACATTTGCTACTAAGATATGCGCAACAACAATCATTTGAAAATGATTTGAATATTATAAAGGACAAGCGTTGTTTGCCTCGTTCGAGCAAGTTGCGAATTTTATCACCTTTTTTGGATGGAAATGAGATAATGCGTGTAGATGGTCGAATAAAAAACGCAGAAGTTGATATTCAAGTAAAAAATCCCATCATTTTGGATGGACGTCATTGTTTAACTAAACTTATTGTGTCCCACTACCATAGAAAAGCTGCGCATTGTAACCAAGAAACTGTTGTTAATCAGCTTAGACAAAAATATTGGATTATTAAACTAAGGCCGACTGTTAAAAATGTTATATCAAAATGTATGTTATGTAGAATACGTAAGTGTACTCCTCAGGTACCCAGAATGGGTGACTTACCTGCTGCGAGAGTAGCTCATCATCAGCGCCCCTTCACTCACTGCGGTATTGATTTGTTTGGCCCCATGGAGGTCACTATTGGTAGAAGGAAAGAGAAACGCTATGGTGTTCTATTTACTTGTATGACGGTACGTGCGATTCATTTGGAAACAGTTTCATCTCTTACTACAGATGACTTAATTATGGCGTTACGACGTATGGCGGCGCGTAGAGGGTGGCCTCGTTTCTTTTATTCTGATAATGGAACTAATTTGAGAGGGGCTGAAAAGGAACTAAGAAAGTCTTTTCTAGATTTAGATAATACTTCTTTGAGGGATGAAGGTCTAAACAATGGATCTGATTGGGTCTTTTCACCCCCAGGAAGCCCACACTGGGGTGGGGTATACGAGAGGATGATACGAGGGGTAAAAACATCGCTACGTGTAATTTTAAAGGAACGTTCTCCGCACCCTGATACACTTGCAACATTGTTGGCTGAAGTGGAGTCTATTATCAACAGCAGACCATTGACTTACGTAAATACAGATGATCCTAGCTGCCCAGAGTCGATTACACCAAACCATTTTTTGATTGGAACCTCCGTCAGTGGACCCACAATTGGAAAATATGATGACGGTGATCTTTCTTTACGAAAAAGGTGGCGATCAGCTCAAAGATTAGCTGATATGTTTTGGTCCAGATGGGTCAAAGAGTATTTACCCACATTACTTCCCCGTCAAAAATGGAACAGCGAGGAGAAACCACTTGAGGTAGGTAACCTGGTTTTAGTTGTCGATCCTAACAGTCCCAGGTGCTCTTGGCCCAAGGGGCTCATAGCGCGAGTATTCCCAGGTAAGGATGGTCGGGTGAGAGTGGTGGAAGTGCGCACGGCGAGTGGTCTCCTGCTGCGCGCCGCGACACGCATCGCACCTATTTCTGTTGGTGATTCGTGCTGATAGCACTGGGGTGGGGAATGTAAGCGATGGCGGCGCGCTTTAGCGTTAGTTTTAGTTTTTTAAATTTGAATTTTATGAACGTATAATGTATCTGTCATTTTTATAAATTTTGTGGGTGTTATGTATTTTTAATGTTAAATGTCAGGTAGTTTTGCTATGTCAGTCTGCATCTAACGGTTGTACGGCGAAGTCTTTTGTGTGTTTCCAAAATCGAATAAACGTTTTGTGATATATTTTGGACTTTGATTTGGGTGATCCCGGAACTAGCTTCAGTAGCTTACACTAGTATTAAGTTATATTAAAATCTTTCTGTTATTCTTTTATTAGGATTGAAGTGCGAAGGCTCTTTTATCTCTTCTATTATTTGATGGAGCAAAAACCGCACACGGACTGTGCAAAGTGGAGCACTATAGAGGTTCGTGTTTTCATTAGGCCTTTTTGGTAACAGACGGCATTCGATATTTGAATTTAAAAGCATTTCAACAGGCTTTTTAATGATTTGGACGTGAGGGTTTTATATAATTTAGAGAGTCCATTGATGTGAAAATGTTTGGTACACTTTGTTTTGTTGCTTTGAATAGTTCAAATAAATTTCGTTAAAAATAGTGTAACTTTCAGAAGTACACGTGCATTATTTGTAAGTTTTTATATGGGTATGTTGCGTAGTCAAACGATAGTAGGGTTACGGGTTTTAGAAACTATGAATAACGTTGGGATTTTTCTTATGGAATAGGAGCTGTCTTACTACAGAAATGAAGTAGCTGGCTAGGTGAGTTACATGTTAGAACAAATATGAAGAGGATGTTTGTTTTAATTTTACATAAGTAGAGATTTGCAACCTAAGCCTAAGGTTAGTGTTAGTTAGGACTAATTGTAATTTTCAATAAAAAAAACGCGGGTTATTAGTAAGTAGAACATAATGTTTTATCTGTTTTTTTTATTTGCAACCCTTTGTGATTCAGATTAGAGACAAGCCGAAGTATTCTTTTTCTACGGCACATATTTGATATAATGTTTTTTAACTTAATAAAATATCCGAAGAAGCACGTTTAAATCATCGAATGTATTATCGAAAAATTTCTAAATATAATTTGAGTAATAGCATTCATTTAATCAACATAGAAGAGACTAAATCAAATCTAAGATCAAAGACAAATTGATACTCTGAATTGAAATTAGTATTTCAGTCTCTGTAATCAACTGGTAATAGAGATGCCAAATAAATTCCAAAATACCTTGTGAAAATATCTACAGGCAGAAAATTAATCCCTCAGAGACACTGAACTGTAGCAAGAATAATTATTATTCGAACACTAATTATCAATTTGAAACTTTGTAATAAGAAAGATTCCGTAGTAATTAAGACCCCATTATATCTTGTTGTTATTTTATGTGCCTTCGTGGTCTAAAAGTTAAGCTCCGTTCATGATCGGGTGGTCTCAGGTTTGTACAAGGGGAGGGAGATGGGTCTTCTATCAATATATTATTTGATTTATATGATATATTATTTGATTTACCGTAATCTGGAAAACATAGCAGCATTGCTAGTACGAGCGTCCTTCTAACTAGATATCGCCTGGTATAAAACAGCCATCCAAACAATATTTAGTATCGTGTACTGTTATCTCATTCTAACCGATATTATTCCGATTAAGTAGCGCCCCTACTAGGCTTCCAGCGGTAATCATCTGATTGCTAGAAATCTAAGAAAATTACGTTTTTAGGAAACATCAAAACACCCAAAAATATATATGGGTCCCGAGAATTGTGAACAATATTAGTAAGCCAAGTCTGCCAATCAGCGTAATACCAGTGTGAAGAACTTATGTTTTAAGATAACTCGATGAGGACGTATATGGACTGTGATGATTATTATTTCACGTATAGCTAGGGTATAAAAGTTCAAATGGTTTAGAGATACCTACGGCCTTAACTTTTGTTTCAGTTTAAATAAAACACATTTTAATTGAAGAGCATGCTAGCACATGTGTCTAGGATAGGTTGCCAATCATATTCACCTAGTATCTATCATCTATCACCTAGTACCAAATCCTTGTATATTTTAGGTAGAATGGCTGAAGGCTATTTATAATTTGACAAGTTTATGACTATATCGTACGAATAGTTAAAAATTCACGAGTGTACAAGATTGATCACAAATACATACAAACATTACTATAATAGATAATTTATTTCTTGCCTTAAGGCTCACAACAAAACACAACATTACATTAAGATAATCATCCTCATAATCTAGCTATAAATTTTCTTTGCATAGACTTGGGCTTGAAACGATTATGGAAAATTCTTCTTTGTTTTCTACATATTTTTATACTTACATACATACATATACTCACGGCTATAAATCCCTAGAAGGGGTAGCCAGAGCTAAGGAATTAGCAATTCCTCAGCCACTTTTGGAAAGATGGGTGGGGAAAAGATGGTAAAATAAAGGTTGTTGGTGATGGGTCTCAAACCGCATCGCCCAAAAAAATCCCTTAAAAGCCCCAATACCGTAAGTCGCCTCTTACGTACACCCACCGGAAGAAATGGGGTAGTGCTATTCTAAGCCGGCACTACACAGCCAACTATTTTATTTTTATACTTCTATGTTTTTTATCTCAACATCATCTAGAAATACGTTTTTTTTTCTTTTTTAAATTTTACTGACGTGCCTGCCGGTTTTCTAAAGTATCATAAAAATAATTCATAACATATAAGCTCAATTAATTTGCATCACCTCCTAATTCGTTTTATATTAGAGCTGAAAATAGCACGGAAATAATAACCCTACGACATGTACAATACTTCATAGTTCAGCGGAACCCTAATAAGGCGGTTGATTTATTTGAACTGCCGCGCGGGGTCAATGACTGACCGGGAAGGTCGGCGAGCTTATGACGTCATCATTCACCATCTTCCATGGGAATTTAAAATACTTTATTTCTATGTGGATAAGAGTTATTTTTGAATGAGTAGCAGCTTGGACAGCTGTTAGACCAGTAAAACGTTAGGTTGTGGAAAACGTGTTACTTTCTTTAGCGATTGTCGCTGTTTGACCTGCGGTAATAGTTTTAAGTAGCCAGTAAGCAGGAAAGTTGAAGTAGGTCAAAGAAAACACATCTGGTGATGTTAAGTAAATTGGTTTATTTAAGGACGCTATTAACTATGCCATGAAATTTTTAAATAATAAAGTACAAGAAGCTCTGTGAGAGGAACTTCAATTCACAATTGATTCACAAAATGAGCATAAAATGGTAAAAGATATTACATATGACACATTGTAACGAAAACTGAATTAAACTGAATTTATCCAAATATGAAAAATTGATTCACAGTGCCACTCTCATATGTTTATAACAATATTAAAAACCAACATAAAAAATCAACATAACTGGTATACTAAAGAATAAATATATCGTATATATACTCACGGCTATGAAATTCAAAACGGAGTATCCGAAGCCAGAGCTACTTAAATAGCCTCAAACCCATGGTGTCATCAGGGCTCTGTGCAGGATGTTTCCGGGCTTACACCAAAATTGTAATGGACGTAAAAAAGATGTGTGTTGACGAGTTCCTTACGGGTTCTTCTCTCAACAAAACACCTTCCGAATCCGAAGTAAAACAAAGATTTATCTTTTTACTTTGAAATAAATGATGATTTTATTTTTATTTATTTTTTTATTTTACCCTAAGTCGACTCTAATAACACCTCAATGACACCCACGGGAATTAATGTGCAAGTGCTTATCTAAGTTGACACTACACAACTACATTCAATACATAACTCAATACATCATTTATCATATCTAAATACAGCTGCATTCATTTTTAAATCGTCTTAACTTTCTCCTCACACAGCTACCCCGCCTCGTATCAAACCGTAATCATACCACGTGCTAAAAACGTGATCGACAAACTATAAAAAGCGCATACAAAACAATGTTAGCATCTGCGTTCAAAGATACTATTAATAGGGAGACCCAATTGGCTTGGCGACACGGTAGTGATGCGCTATCATGCATTCATCATACCATACGGGAGCGCGGCTAATTTGTAAGCAGTAGTGGTGCAAAAGTAACTCTCACTCAAATTCAAACGTTCACGCCGTATATCCCCGAAGGGGTTGGCAGAGGTACATGAATGTCACCTGGTGTTCACACTACCCACATTTTGCTTGGACAGTGTACTCACGTGATAGGGGGCAGGCCGATCGCCGTTTTGTACTGAATACTTTGCCTGAGTACAACTCAGCCAGGTTTCTTCACGATATGTCTGCACGATAAGCGTTGTTCTTCACACTGCGCTATCACGATTCTAAAGTCACTGGGTTTTCAGGGCGTTTATCACAAAAAAGGGGTAGCCAGTGCTTCACAATTAGAAGTTCCTCAGCCACTTTTGAAAGAGGCGAACTATTAATAGGGAGACCCAATTGGCTAGGCGACACGGTAGTGATGCGCTATCATGCATTCATCATGTTACAGATGCGATTGGTGTTCGGGGGGACCCACTGTCTAGCTGTTGCGTTTCAAGAGGTCAGCTTTGCTACTTTTCTTGAATTATTCTATGATTTTATAACACTAACACATTACATGACCCGAGTGTCGTAAAAGGACTTAGGATTATTTGTCATTAAGAAATTTTGCGCGATGTGTCGGAAGATCAATCATGAAAATCTTTTATTTTCCTATCTTTCTCTACGCAAATCATAAAAGTGGCTAAGATTCCTCATTTTAATTTGTTGTTCTTTCTTGTTCAGATAAGCAAGAAATGTTAGTTCAAATTAAACTAAAATGGTTCTGATTAAAAAAAATACTACGTTTGCTTCAAAAACTAATCTAAAACAAAACATAATCTATACTTATAATAAATCTGTAGAGAGGTCAATTCTGTACATGAAATATATTTTCAAAATAACCATCAGGTGGTGATTAGGGATCGATACTGATGCCAAAAATGCAATCAGTAAAATTTTTGTCTGTCTTTCTGTCTGTCTGTCTGTCTGTCTGTCGGTTTGTATGTTCCTTATGGAAACAAAAACTACTCGACGGATTTTAACGAAACTTGGTACAATTATTCTTCATACACCTGCGCAGGTTTTTGTATACTTTCCAACCGAGTAGCAAAGGGGAATTTTGGGAAATTTTGAAAAAACGGGAGAAGTTACTCCATTTTTTAAGCTTCCGTCGCGTTTGCAGCTTTAATGGTTAAACTTACATAGAAATCATGTATGACGGAAATATTTTTCATAAAATTATCTAAAAAAAAATCCTCAACAGTTTATGTCTATCTTTTACGGTTGACTCACAATAACACGTGTAATTTCTGATAGCTTAGCAGTTCGGATCATTCTGATTATATTTGTTTACTCTTACGTTTGTGAACGTCTCACTTATCCCAAATTTAAAAAAGGTAACATTATTACCTATTCAATAAAAAAAGAATCAAAGAAATCGGTAGACAAACACCGAAATTATACATAAAATAAGCCTTCATCGCGCCCGTGATCAAAACCAAATCTTTACTAATTTACATATAACATACTAGATGGCGCCAGTAGTTGCATCCTACATCACGTAATGATTTATTTTTTAGACTGTTATAAATACTTCATAGCGTTTTATTTCAAAATTTGCTATTAAACGGAAATACTGAACCGTTCATCAAAGCGCATTTAAAATCACCAAACTACACTGTTTAGGGAGTGCTATAAATTTAATAAATTGAAAACATTGCGCTGAATTTCACAATGCTTGAGCAGTGTCTGAAGAAAAAAACCTCAGATATTTAAAAAAACAACGCTACCCGTGCGAAGCTGGGACGATCCACTAGTGTTCTATAGAAGTCTGCCGCGCTAACAATGTCAGACAAAATAACAGACAGGGCAGCATTTTCAGTCAGGCAGTCTCCAAAGTTAACGTGCTTATAAATAGATATTAAGTCGCTTTTTAGTTCAAAACGTATACCTATAAATTAATAAAACTAGTTTTGTGACTTAATATATTTTTGAAGCCACCCCACAAAGAAAACGTCGTCGGTCGGACAACATAACCGACAGTGCAATAATAATGTCTCCAAAGCTAACGTGCTGAGTAATTCAAGAGCTGGAGCTGAATGCAGCCGTCACGGAGCGATACAGCTGTATTATTCAAACCAGGTCACCTGGATACATTGCCAATTCACTTTGCTCCTTTTCTATGGTATATTTTCATACTGTTATGAGCGGCTGGTTTAGTAGTGAGCAGTCAAGGGCAGGAAGGATGGATTAGTTTTGTCTTTTACAGTTGGTGCTAAGTGAGTAATGACCTAGAAATTTTCATGACTGGAAACCCGGAATTTAACTTATATTAACTGCCAAAAGCGGCTGACTAAATTATGTAGCTGGACGGAAACAGGGAAGAGAAGAGCTATTGGGCATTATGCCCACGACATTAATTTTGTTTAGTAAAATCAGGTGATATTGACATCGCATTATAATATTGGATTGAATCAGGCGTTACTTTGCGGAAATCCAATAGAAATATAAATTATTTAGCGAAATTAAGCGAGTTAACTAATAAATATTTGTATCGCATTATAACTTAAAGGGATGAATAAAATATTGTCGACTTGTACGAGCTTTGATGCTTACGATTATAACAGAATCCAAAGTCGTACATTCATACGTACCCTTTATATGTAAGTTCCTAACATATATTTTTCACTAAACCCCCAATAATTTAAAACCCATAATTCTCTTTCTAAGACAATATGCGTCAATTTGAGCTGAAATAGAAAACGAATAAAGAGATAGTTGTAACACTGATCTACTTATTTCTCTGCCAGAAATCCAGTCAATTACAGTACAGCGACGAGCATAAACTTGTCAATAACTGTCTACATTTATAAAGACGTTTACCCCAAACTTTCTTTGCATTGGCAACGTTTTCAAATGAAATTTAACTCTAGATTAAAAAAAGAATTCGGTATCTTCCAGGCACAAACTAAGAAAATTGTTTGAGAATTAAATGTTTTGTGTTTGGATTAAAAGTTAGAAGCTATGTTCCCCATACATACATACATAAATACATTGACTTATGCACATACATTGAATACTGATTGAGGTATGCAGAAACTATTGATCGATTTTTCATTCATGCTCTTTTATTCTTCAGACTTCGTCTACTATACTTAAGGACGTTTATCTATTGCTCTTTTAAAACTATCATATATTTTAGCTTTATTTATATCGGTGAATATACTTCCGATTAACCGATTTAATAAAAACTTAAACCGGTATAGCATTCGGCTTCAAGACATAATCTAAGTTTGCGCAACATTTATACATTAAAACGTTTCTCGAATGTAAGGTATGTACATTTAATTGGATAGTCATTCCAAGCCCCACGTATTCACTAAAAGAATTCACCAACAGCATAGCATGAATTGATTATGTTTAAACGTTGACTGCGCTTGCAATAACTTAGCTGTGCACCGGTCAGGTCCAGTCTAGCTCTATAAAATTCTGAAAAACCGGCCTAGTGCGAGTCGGATCGCGCACTAAGGGTTCCGTACTATCATATATATAGAAAATCCCGTTTGTGTGAAAATCATGGGAGCCAAATTAGGTAAGTAATTTGATTTATGACGTTTAAAAATAGAACTACGGGCTAGATCTCATTCAAACCAATTTTCGTTAGTAGTTTGTATAGTAATACACATCATATATTTTTTTCAGTATTATCATGCCCATATTTTAGAAGTTAAGGGGGGGGGGACACACATTTTAGCATTTTAGCACTTTCAAAAAGTCTCTCGCGCAAACTATTCAGTTTTGAAAAAAATTATATAAGAAACCTCAACATCATTTTCAAATACCTTTTGATAGATACCCCACACGTATAGGTTTGATGAAAAAAAAAATTTTGAGTTTCAGTTCTATGTATGGGGAACCCTAAAAATTTTGGTTTTTTTTTTCAGATTTTATTTTAAAATCTTAATGCGGTTTACAGAATACATCTACGCATCAATTTCCAATAATGTAGTTCTTATAGTTTCGGAATAAACTGGCTGTGTCATACGGACGGACGGACGGACGGACGGACGGACGGACGGACAGACAGACAGACATGACGAATCTATAAGGGTCCCGTTTTTGCCATTTGGCTACGGAACCCTAAAAATGCTTAGTACGCGAGCGGCGTTGTAAGGGTTCTGTCATTTTATAGTTTTAGATAGGGATCGTAAAAGCGAATGAAATTTTGTGAAGTTACTACTGGGTATACTTAAAATTGGTTTAGTTAATTCTAAGTATATTTTGATGATGAACCGTAGTAGTCAAAAAGTTTGGTTTTACTCGAAATAGGACTGATTTATAATATCTTAATAAAGAACTGTACACAACATCATAGAAAGTTTTTGTTAATATCAAATCGACCTACCACCTAAACTCTAAGCTATAAATCCTTAATGGGGTAGCTAGAACATCGCAATCAAATTTATCAGCATTTTGAAATTTGAGGGGGTTAAGATAGTAGCCACACCGCCAAAAACCTTACAAACATCCCCAAAATCCATCGCCTCATGCGACGTCCCCGGTAAGTAATGTGATAGTGTCATTCTGAGCCGAAAGCAAGACAATTTTATTTCCAGTGAATTTACCTTTATAAATTTCGAGTGCCAAAAAGTTAATTCAATAGAAGTTTTCGTGCCGTGTTTGCCAAAATTCGTCGCGAATAAGTCAATATAGATAATTGATTTGCTTTCACATTCTTACGCCAACTGTTAGTTTCTTTTATATTTTTCCGGTTTCGTTCGTAAACACAATTCATTTTACTTTTCAAGGCAGATATAAATGTCAGGACAGGCGATAGTCAGATTTAGTTAATATTGCTTGTCAGTCCCATGGTTTATTTGTTTTTTTATGACATGCCAAAACGGTGCAGTAATATATCATTCAAAAAAAATATAGTACACTATTTGTATAAAATATAATAAAAAGCGGCCAAGAGCGAGATGGACTCGCTAATGAAGGGTTCCGTAGCAGCACTAGCAGCAGGTAGGTAACAAAGTAATATACAATACAAATTTAATTTTTAAATGATAATTTGATTTATGCCGTTTAAAAATAGAACTACTGGCTAGATCTCATTCAAACCAATTTTCGTTAGTAGTTTGTATAGTAATACACATCATATATTTTTTTCAGTTTTATCATGCCCATATTTTAGAAGTTACGGGGGGGGGACACACATTTTACCACTTTGGAAAAGTCTCTCGCGCAAACTATTCAGTTTTGAAAAAAAATATATAAGAAACCTCAACATCATTTTCAAATACCTTTTGATAGATACCCTACACGTATAGGTTTGATGAAAAAAAAAATTTTGAGTTTCAGTTCTATGTATGGGGAACCCTAAAAATTTTGGTTTTTTTTCAGATTTTATTTTAAAATCTTAATGCGGTTTACAGCATACATCTACGCACCAATTTTCAATAATGTAGTTCTTATAGTTTCGGAATAAACTGGCTGTGACATACGGACGGACGGACGGACAGACAGACAGACATGACGAATCTATAAGGGTCCCGTTTTTGCCATTTGGCTACGGAACCCTAAAAACGTAAAATAATCAAATCACAAATCTGGAGTGCGAAGTTTCATAGAGTACATACATACATACATACATATACTCACGCCGTTAATTCCCATTGGGGTAGGCAGAGACTATCGATCGCCACTTTCTACGATCCTGGCAAACCTCTCTTGCTTCGTCTACTTCTATCAATCTTTTCATAGAGTGTAAGACAATATTTATGAATGTATGTAAAGTTAAAGACACTTGCTAAAATCGAATGGGACGATTCCTGGCCTCAGCTTAAGCCAATGGGGAAATGGCGTAGACCAAACAGTTTTTTTAAAATACTCAATATGCAACAAGATCTCATTTACTCCTTTTTTCATTTGAATATATATAGTATTTATAAATTAATATATTTCATTTGTGTTTTCGTTTAGTTTAGTGTTTATTCTGGGTTTTCTGTATCTTAGTAAAGTTTTTTTATATTTCTTTGTATATTTTATTGCCTATTTTTTGTATGTTGTTTGTTTTCGTGCCTTTTATGCAGCGAATAAATAACTTTCATTCTTTCTTTCTTTAATTTGTAACACCTTAAAAATACTTGACTTGGAAATTGGAATTGAGTTGAGTACCATCTGCGTTGTTAGAGTATGTTATAAAAGACTTTATTTAGCTGAAGGCCACATTGTGGTAAGGTTTTCAGGAGATTGGATAAAGCCTGATACATCTATGTAAACAATACATCAATCTCGAATTACTCGATGACGCAAACGAGATGCATCGATAACTCGATTATATCTACACCGATACATTTACATTTTGTATTTTACACAGACACTTTGTGTAGGATACCTTTTTATCATGAATTTATTGTGAAAATAAGTTGTTTGAGTGGTAGTCTATTAATTAATTATAATATATAAATAAAAAGGAAATATCGCATTCTCTTCTTTAGATTACTACTTCGATAAGCTGTCTATCACTATCGACCACTTTAGACGCTCTTGAAAAACCTCTCTATGTACATACATACATACATATTCTCAAGCCGTTAGTTCCCATTGGGGTAGGCAGAGACTATCGATCGCCACTTTGTACGATCCTGGCAAACCTCTCTGGCTTCGTTTACATTCATCAATCTTTTCATACATGCTCTTTTATTCTTCATACTGCGGACACCTGCCTTTTTGAGCACCTTTTCTATTTGATCCAAATGTGTCCTCTCTATGTCATGGACATATATTTTCTTTTGAGGTCTAGTTTTATTTTTTAATACAAACACAAAGCCATTCCGTTGTTTTTTTTATTCTCCCACTACACACTATTCGTATCATCCATGCAATAAAAAAGTATCAAACAGTGTAACCCGGTACAAACAAACAAAGCACTAAAAAGGCGCAATACAAACGGACAGCTGAATATATGGCGACTTGACACATATTGAGTGCAACTGCGATACATTTTTCAATTATTGACATAGTTTCGTTTAGTTGTGCTTTATATTGTTGGCTCGGAATAGCACCATCCCATTTTTATCTGTGGGTGCAGAACGGAAGCCTTTGGTGTCTGTAGCTTTTAAGTTTAAATTTTGACCCTTTTTCGAAAGGACAACTGTAAGAATAAATAAGAAACCGCTTAGAAAAATTATAATTACGTGAAACACAAGAAATTGAACAGAATAAAACATAACATAACATAAACATAAACGTTCACGCCGAATATCCCCGAAGGGGTTGGCAGAATACTTCTGAACATCTCGTAACTTTGTCACCTGGTGTGAACAGAATAAGTATAATGCCGCGGCCACACATTGGATAAAATTTGAGTCCAAGCTTCCTTGGATCCAATAGACCAATGTGGGGAACGGTGTTGGTCACATATTGGACATTAAATGAACATTGCGTCCAATAGCCAATATCGACCCGCGATGTATCGGATTTTTGTACACGATCAAAGGCGAGGGGAGTGAAGGGGGTAGGCGGGCGGGCAACTTGGATTGAACGTAGGCGTATTCATCTTGGTACAACTCTTGGCCATTTAATTCTTAGCCAAGCTTGGACTCAAATTTTATCCAATGTGTGGCCGCGGCATAACATATACGACCAAACTTTAGAAGGCTTGAATTATTAGTTAAAATTAAGTACTTACTCTATCTATTATCACGCTTTTCTGCCAGATTTTTGTTGATTCGGATATTATTAAGTAAAAATATATTTCCTTATTTCTGTCACTAAAATGGTGAATCTATCTATCCTAAAAGTCATCAGAAGGTTCTGTATGCCGCCCATATGAAATAGGTGACGTCATAACCACACCGCTTTGATAGACACATTCCCGGTGGTTCCAATATTGACCTAGTTCGAAATATTGAGGAAACATTGTCGCGCCGGATGCTAATCGCAATATTTCACACGCTGCAACAATTTTAATAGCATTTGTATACTGAAATTTTGGTGATCGGAATGAATATTTCTTATGCTAGAGCGCATCCAGCCTCGAAGGAAAAGTATAAATGTTTTATATATACGAAGATGATTTGGAGACCAATGATATGTGTTTGGGTGGGCGTGAACCGATTTTGATGAGTTTTACAGAATAATATTTGATAATAGACTTATGATTTCAAAACCGAACATTCACCTAGTCCATTCTTAAATCTTCTTCAAATATTATAGTTTATTTTTATATAAGAAATGAAGTATTTGAAATTTTCAACAAATTGTTTCTACAAAAAATATTACAAGATCAGTTCAACTTACCAAGCGTTATATCGCCTATCTTATAATAAGAATGAAATATCAGTACAAGGAACACACACCAAGACACAAATAATGGCCCATCTTCTATAAACGTCACATCCATTGTTGTCGTAAACAGATACATTTGGCCGGTCACTAATTAGCTAATTATCTTCAAAACACATCAATCTCCATTAATCATTATCTGCAATAGCTTAAGTATATTTAAATGCAAATATATCTTCACCAAAAATTAATGGTACCGAATATTTGCAAATTCAAATTTTCAAAATCCAGTTACAGTTTTCCGGTCCGTAAAAATTGGGCGCGCGAATTCTTGAAGCTAAATCAGATATGTGACCCGATAAACGCGCAAGTCGGATACATCTAGGCGACTGGGCTGAATCGCATCGGCGATTCGGCACAATGCCGACAAAGTCGTTGCCCGCTACCAAACTTACATGATAAAACAAAAATAAAACTAGCCGCGGAAACGAGATTTCCGAAAATTCATAAACGCAAATCACACACGTCAGAGGGTGTCATTGACCCCATTCGCAACAAAGAGCAAAATGCAGCGAGTATCGAAAATTCGAAATTTTAACACACTTCAAACTGTTATGTTCTGAATAATGCAGGATGAATGGGAGATACATTATTCGATTAATGCACATTTTCAACAAGACTATTGTTTAAACAATTTCAATTCAAGATTATTCGATGGTGCCTAACAATTTTATTCAACAAAAAGAACGAAAACTACACTGATGCTACAGCAAAATGTAAACTATATCAGTTATGTGAACGAATTACCAACATAGCGAATATCTGGAACAGCGACAAAAATTCTTTGAGCAATATCTATATCAAAACCAAATAGAGAACAAAAGACTGTAATCATTATATCAGTAACAATCTCCGCTAGTGAAGGACAAACCCTTTCAATAGACAGGCATATCAAGACATGAAAGACCCTCATACTTGACTGGATATGAAAAGCCATTCGTGTTTATAAATTATTATATTCACATCAAAGGATATGTGAGAAGCAAGCTCGTTTCCAATAATTTGGTGAGCATTTTGTGAGCCACCTTAGAATATTTTCGTGTCGACCTTCGAAGTATTGTTTAAGGATAAATTTTGTTTCTCTATATTCGGGCCAGTTATGCAAAATTGGTCTGAGTTTACAAGATATGACTGACGTAAGAAGAGTATAATATTTATTCGGCTTATAGTAATATTAATTTTCTCCACTTTAATCTAATTAATTTTCTCTTCTCTAACAGCTTTCATTTTGCACAGATTCCATTATGTGCATTTCTACAATCAAAAGCTTTTACGCTAGCTTTTTCAGTGTTTAAGTCTGAGACATGTAATGTACTTAACTTATTCACTCGCTTATTTATACGGAAGTTTAACATCAAATTAGTATAAACCTATCCAAAATAAATATAAAAATAATATTTTATGAACACTGTTATAATGAATTTAAATATTATAAAAAAAAACTCATTCCTGCTTTAATAAATAAAGAATAAATAAAGGAAAGAAAAATTTCGACACAGGCGGGATTCGAACCCGCGACCTCGGGTATACGCCCCCTTACGCCTTCTTTTCTTTATTTATTAGTATAGTAATAATCCCCTCATGAGATTTTCATGAACAAAAAGATTTAAATCATTTCTGCTCTTCCGATAAAGTCATATACTTCCTAGCTTCACACATTTTGACCTTTCTAGCTTCGTTTACAGCCATTAATCTTTTCATACCTGCTCTTTTATTATACTTTTCGAAAACTCTATCAAAAGAAGCTCACCGTTGACGCAAGATACGAAAACTCTAGCCTAACCCTAAGAAGTATGATAAACTTAATTATTCAAGGCATCGTGTCTCAAGCTCCACCCAGGCGCGACTAGTTAAAGTTCTTCCAAACAGAACGACACTTACCAAAGTGCACTGTATTCATGACACTATATTAACAAGTTCTACTGCAGATGTTGGAAACTCACTTGCTACGCCAACTATCACACTGAACTAAATAGCAGAGACACTAATAACTAAAGTTTGAAATGTTATGAACTTACTATGAGATATTAGCATGTATATGTTACCGTTTAAGTGTGTCAATTAGTTAAAGTAACATTAAGAGGGTAGTGTGCACATTCGTGCACAATACCGGGATTTATCCGTAGGAGTTGATAATCCATTTTCAACATCAACTAGCTAATTTGCAAAAGAACATAGTTAACCAATAAATATTCTCTATTAGTTAATTTTGGCGTAAAGTAAACGATTGGGTGGACTTCGTACTCAAACCCTGAGCTTATAAAAAAACTGAACATTAAATTTGAATTTCAACTGCAAAACTCACCTCAAATATATTACAATAATTTAATTACAAAATATGTAAAGTAACATCATATATAACGATTTAATCTTATCCCAGCAATATGTACATCAAACCAAATCAGTCAATCAGGATTTTTTTACAATAGCTGTGATAAGAAGAAATTAATCTAGTATTTTTAATAACAGCACCGTGTCTCAAGAGAACACAACGCATTACAAAGTTTCAGTGGCAGTGCAATATTTATAGCAATGCAAGTCTGGCAACTTTAATGAAATAACTCAAGTAATTATCATTATATAACGAATTTTTCTTATCCCAGCACTATACATCAAACCATTTTCCAAGTAAAATTCTCACAATAGCTGTAAAAAGAAGAAAATAAGCTAGTCTTTTAATAACAGCGGCGTGTCTCAAGAGAACACAACGCATTACAGAGTTTCAGTGCAATATTCAGAGCAATGCAAGTCTGGCAACTTTAATGATAGAATAACTAAAGTACTCATCATTATATGACGACTTAATCTCATCCCAGTATCATAAATCAAACCAGTCTCCAGGAAAAAATCTTATAATTGATGTAAAAAGAAGAAAATCAACTAGTATTTTTAATAACAGCACCGTGAGTTTCAGTACCAGAGTTTCAGTACAATATTCAGAGCAATGCAAGTCAGGCGACTTTAATGATAGAATAACTAAAGTAATATAAAACGACTGAATCTTATCCCAGCATGAAACCAGTCTCCATGGAAAAATACAATAGCTGTAAAAAGAAGAAAATAAGCTAGTATTTTAATAACAGCACCGTGTCTCAAGAGAACACAACGCATTACAGAGTTTCAGTGCAATATTCAGAGCAATGCAAGTCAGGCGACTTAGTAGCGGCATACTAAACTACAGTTTTAACTACGTCCTCGAGGTACTCGTATATAGGGCAAGGTTCTTTCACTTTACAGCACCCGGGCTACCAACGACACACTTTATTATCAAGTGTAATTATATTTTTATAATGCTGCAACTGGGGTTGATGTTGAAAGTAACTTTAATAGTGTAAGGTTAGGCAATAAAGGAGCAAATTTATTGCTACTCGTGTGATGATATACACATACTTTTTGTAAAATCGATTTTGACAGTAATTTAGTCCTAGATAAATTACATTTTTAATTTGTCAGTAGTGCATCAAACCTCAACTTTTAAGCGGAATTCAGTAATTATGAGATGTAGATAACTTTTGGTAAGGGTCTGCGTCTTTGTTTTTCTCTAAATAAGCATAAGCAATCCGAGACACAGTTTTTTGCCAAACCGTGTTGTGGACGTGTGGAACAAACTACCAGAGACAGTGATCAGTGCTCCCTCAGTGAACTCTTTTAAAAACAGACTTTATAAATATTTAAAACAAGTGCAGTGATATACACGCATCAGCTAAATATTGCTGCTAGTGTTATCTTGAATAATAATAATTATATTATATTCTTATTATTGTTTATTCCATAATAATCTTGCCCCGTCCCTCTCTCCGTAAAAATTTCCACAATTAACTTCTCAACTTAAACAGAACCTTTGTCTCATTTCAGCGAATTTAACAATATTTCAAATATATATTTTCCAAATTAATCAAACAACAACAAAGACGCGTACCAACCCAATTTATTTCTAACTCCAATTTCTATTTCGTCGCGTCGTTTTCTCAAAGAATCCATTTAATATCGAATCCTTATGAAAACATAACTAAGTGAAAATGTGACGCAAACAAGTCTTGTCTGCTGAAGCTAAGTAAAAAGTGTTGTTTGAATAATGTTTTTACTCTCCGGAGGACAATGTAGGTCGGTTAGTGCTGATATATGAAGATTGTGGGGAAGTTAACCTATTTTCTCAAAGAAAATATATGCCATTGCTAATGATTTTACCAGGACCAATATATCAACAACGAAAACTATTTTTTCGTAGAAAATATATGCTGCTGCTATAGATTTTAAGAGTACAAATATATCGACGACGAAAAGATTTTTAGGGATTGGCGGTCAATTTTGTTCAAGCAAAGAGAAGCCACCAGAATTACTGAAACTGCTTGAACTTTGCACTACGAAATAGGTAATTATAATATATAAAATTCCGAACTTTGCATACACATTTGGTGGGTTTGGGAATTGGTTTATAGGTATTTTTTATACTCCTAAGTTATAAGGGTTGTCCACCCCAATTTTTTTTTATAATTGATTTATTTGAGAGTTTTATACGGCAATACAACGTTTGCCGGTTTAGTTTGTTCTAAATAAATAAATACATGATAATCGGTGTTCGAAGTAATTGATCCAGTTACAATGCCTTGCACAACATTAATATAATTATTTTACTTTGACAAAGTGATTGATAAATAATTGTCAATTATTGAATCTAAATAGCAATAACTATTTGCTCCAACAATCAACCACACAAACATCATTATCAATAATTAATCACTATTTACCATTTTGTCTTTTAACTAATTTCCACTTTTGTGAATTCTAACTAATATAAAATAGTTTTACAAATGATTACTTTTCAGTGTTTGCAGAGAAGATATAGGTCAGGCGTTCCTCGTTACTAAAGTGCAAATATTTGTATGTAGTGAGAATAAACGCTTATTTACATATTTACCGAGTTTGGGCTAGTTCAGGTAAATGGTAGGTTTATACAATAAGAATAGGTATTCTTAAAGCCGATTCACACAGTTCGGGCAAAGTACTGCCACAGTAAAAGTGATTCTTTTAAACATTTTCTGTGATCGTTTTACACATATAATAGTGTTCGTGCCGACACAGTGCTGTCAGACTGTTATGGTACTGACTTGTCCCATTTTCAAGACATTTACTAAAGAGGGTTCATATTTCGAAATCGGCAATGCCTAGTGATATACATACCGGTATATCGGTTAAGGTTATAAGAACGCCAATCGTGCTTTATTTTAAAACTTTTTTGTGCTTTGATGTCATTTTGATGTCCAACAAAGAGTTTTTCCATTCTTTTATATATTCGCTTTATATTGAAGAAGAGGAAAACGAGATTGAAAACAAATTTCTCGATGTTTTTATATTTCAAATATTTAAATTTTATCGACAAAACCACCGAGTCTTTCGGATACTTCCTTAAGTTGACTAGATAGATAATTTTATTACGGGTTCTTCAATTTCAGTTATTACTTTTTACATAAAAACAGCAAATGTAATTTGGTGCTTACTTTTTTGAGTCAAGACCGCAGTGCAACTATGTTCTTTTCATTAATTGTAACCTAATGTATATGTTATTATCGTAACTAATAACCAGTCAAAAGTGTTTTTGTGGAGTTATGAGTTTTGACTGTAACATATATAAAGCATGTTAACTCTATATACATATACTCACGCCATTAGTAACCTATATGTAACCAACTAAATGGCTCTTACTAAGTGAAATTATATCACATAATAGTTCTCTTTATAGCAAATAACTTACCATTTTCCGTGACAGATGAAGTCGAGGCAGTCTGTGAGGATTTCGGTGTGCTGGTGAGGGATGAGCGGGGCTGGACGCGCTTGCACGGCGAGCCACATGATGGTGGGTCCAATTTCTGGAAAAACAACGGGTTTTATATAAAATTATAGGGGATCCTGGTCAATGTGTCTAACCCAAACGGGACAAATTTCTGTGATACATATGTGTAATGCTGAGGATTATGTCTTGATTTTTTCTATCGAATTATACTTATAACAGATGTTTTTCTGTATAATAAAACCGATATATAAAGATTTCTAGCCGACCTTTAACCAGCGGGATTAGTTTCCTAAATTCAATTCAAGTTTATTCAGCACTGCATTACCATTTGAGACAGATATATTTTTTCTGGTACTTCATGTTTCGTGTTCTTGTAGTTTTTTCGTTGGGTTAAATACTTTTACTTTATATGTTTGTCTCTTTTATATTCCGAATAGAATAAAGCAATTGATCAAACGCAGCGATTGAGATCAAACCGAATGGAAAGCAGAATGTTACAAAAACGTGGCACGCGACTGCCATCCCGATAACGGCATACCAATTATTAATTGTTGAGATTCATTATCTTCGATTGTTATTGATATTATGGTTGCGAATATCTATTTAGCTGTAATGAGACAGGAGTTATATTTTCACTAGCTGCGCTTCACAGTTAACAGTGGGAGTTCTTTTTCAGCATGCATTTTTATAGGTATATAAAATGGACACCCCTCTATGTTAATAGTATTTCTTGGTTTCTTTTCGAGGTCCTAATCTACAGTAGTGAGTATATGTATGTATGTCCTAATCTACAAGTTAGCAAAATTACTTTATCAGATCCTAGTAGTTAAAGCGTGATGTATTTTTTTCTCTTATTATATTTTATTACTTATTTTGTGTATTGTTAGTTTTGTGAAGCTGTGCAGCAAATAAATAAGTTTGTGCAATAATGATGTAGAAAGATGTCTTTTTTGATGTTTTGCTTTATTACTATATTATATTTGTTACAAAAAAATATAACGTTTTCTCACGAATTTTCAAAACAATTGGAACACTTTCATTTAAATCCATTTTTGGCTTCCATACATCACGTTCATAGCTCAGTTCTCATGACAATCACGTAAAGTTGATGTTTAAAAGGGATCTAGAACAATAATCTCCGAAAGACATAAACAAAGTTGCAATAAAATGAGGCGGTCACGACTCGCCGTTTTATTTTACATACCAATTTGATCTTGTAGTCCTTGAAATAGATCCGCATCTCGACTTTTTCTTGCACAACTCCTGGTATTTATGGTTTCACATAAGCAACAGAGTTATATGGTTTTGTTTGTCTAGAAAATAAGTGCCTTGATTATATTTTAGGCTCGAAAAATTTGAGACGGTTAATGAAAAACCCGACTAACTATCTGAGAATCAAAATACTGCATTCAAAGAAATAAGTGCATTTCAATAAAAAGAAAAAAACAACCAACATAATTAACAATCAATCATCACAAACTATAAAAAAACCATCAACGACATATCTATACTTTCCAACGCTTCAATAGAAGACCCGCAAATTTAGCTTAGCGACATTTAGAAGTCACCAAATAATCAACAGAAATGAAAACTCAACAGAAATGTCTAGAACACCGAAAGAGAAAATACATGACTTTGGTATAAAATGAAAACGAACCCAGCATACGTAATACCACCCCCGTTAAACTGATAAAGGATCGCGGGCACTGGGAACTGTGTCACAAGGCTTTTCAAAACTCCAATGGAACATTGGCCAATTTAGATAGATAGGTAGATCAGAGTTGCATTCAAAAGTCACCAAATATTACTAAACAGAATAGTCTAGAAAGACGAAAGAGAAAATTCATCACTTTCATATTACATGACAACGAACCCAGCATACGTAAAACCACCCCCGGTAAAACTGATAAAGGATCGTGGGCTGAATGAGACGTGGAATATCACTAGCGAAAATGTCACTTCATTATTTTGCATTACGCTTTATTGAAGAGATAGTATGAAGGCGTAGTTTAATTTCAAAAAGACGTGAATGGACGTAATGAATGGTTAGGGTTTTATTATTAAAAACATAATAAAATAAAGGTTATTGTCCGGAGAATGCTATTTTAGGCTCATCGCCTAAAAATACTTAAGGCCTCCCAAAATCTGTTCCATACATATGTAGCTATTCTAAGCCGCAACGTAAACTTTAACTGTGAACCAGATTGAAAATTTTCGCTGATCATACAATAAGTCGAATACAAAACAACAGAGATTACATCGCATACAAAAATATCGAGTGAAATTAGAAGTCATTGAATCCTTTCAATTCAATACACAATCAATCGCCTTGTTAGACATAACACAGAAAATGACACAAACATGACAGAACAATCCGCCATTGTTAAATATTGCACAAGAAAATGCGCGCCAGCATGTTTTTGTGTGACAAGTCTATCGAATCTGACTCGCAAAAATCTAAGCCTGAGCACGCACTTAGAAGAATGATACATTAAACGCACAGGAGGCCTAGCACTAGCGCGATTATATAGTCAAGATATAAGTTAGAATGAGATGGTAGTATACGATACTAGGTAAGTGCGTAAGAGATAGTCTGCATTATAACACGATATATCTAGTTAAAAGGTCGCTCGTGCTAGCAGGGCTAAGTATAAAGACATTCGTTCATAGCAATAAAGGCAATATTTGCTTCGCTTGTTTAACTTTTTGTTATTTTAAATGTGTATTTTGCTTTTGAATCTAGTCACTTCTAATTTTAATATAATTGGCCAGTATTTTATCAACAGTCTCTGTCGATTTGTAATGCAAATTATAATTAACGGTTCAAAAATTACATTACATATATTTTATATCATAAATTATGTACAAATTGGGGCATGAGATATGAATACAGGGATCGTTTTTCAAGTACAATGGTAAGCCTAGTTCTCAAAGGCTGATCTCCAAGGTCATATGAATCAAATTCATGAAAAATCTGCCGATTAACTACGACGAATGAATAACAGCCGAAAGATTAAGAGCCAGAGGTATATAGGGATGGTAGCTAGCTACCCTTTTAGGAAATAAGCGCAATGCAGTGACAATACCTAGACTGTCTAGATTGTGTGTATATGGAATATCAAGTAGCAAATCCTGATAGCCTACGCGTTATGTTGATCACGGTAGTTTGAGAAACAACTATTTAATAATAAATAAATTGAATTGTAAGGACAAAACCCACAGATCCAGTAAGACGCAAAGTGATCAAAATAAGGACTTTACATCTTAGTGTTGCTTATCCATAAAATCAAGCTTGTGTAATAGAAAAATATGTCCTGCCCCGATCCTTACACTACTTTTTACCTTCCATAGACTTCTTTCTGCAAATCTATTTTTTCGCTGTCGTAATCGACCATTTAAGCTTGCCCTATCTAAATTACAAACAACGTCTACTTTAAACTTCATACATACATACTTTCATACATGATAACCCCAAAAAATACATACATACATATACTCACGGCTTTAATCCCTAAAAGGGGTAGCCAGAGCTGAGAAATTAGAAATTCCACAGCCACTTTTGGAAGTTGAGTGGGGAAAAGATGGTAGAATAAAGGTTGTTGGTGATGGGTCTCCAACCGCATCGCCCAAAAATCCCTTAAAAAGCCCCAAGTCCGTTAGTCGCCTCTTACGTACACCCACCGGAAGAAATGGGGTAGTGCTATTCTAAGCCGACACTACACAGCTCAAAAAGTCTCAAGCTTAAAAAGGGTAGATCAGTTTAAAAAGGGGTAATATTTGAATCTACCAAACCTACCCTACATCATACCTGAGAGACATCAAAAGCTTGTTACAAATGTAAAACTAGTCTCAAAAATAGCATTAATCAACAACCACCGACGTAGCTAGAGACTAGGTCGTATAATTTACGTTTGCAAGACTCTAAGTGGGTGAGAGGTGAACGCCTTCAAATTATGATTACATTTTGTTTATATGTATTTTGTGAGTTATCTTTCACGTCATCGGTTTAATTGTTTTGGATGACAACGCATGTTTACTTAGCCTAATAGGGTGGAATTGTTTTAGTTTTCATTTTTTTTTTGTAGCATTCCGCCGTATAATTACAACGGGGTGGGTAAGATGCTTGCTATTCTGAATATTAATGTTGTTGTTTTATGCATTGATTTCGGTGCAGGTGATAAAGAACTGGTCGCATCACTGTTTTATAAGAATACAATACACTGTCAAATGACAGTATAAACCCGGCCGTGTGAGTATCCTCACGATAATCTCTCCACCAAAAACAAGCTTTATAAATTAGCAGATCTAACTTCAGTCTTCGGCATTTCAAGTTACTTTTTACTGAGGTTCCAATGATTGATTTATGCCCCAATGTTGTACTCAGTACAAAAATAACCAAACTCATTCTAATACTTCAGAATATATAAAATGCTTTGGAAATTCAATTACTGATTCACTTTTGCCATATGAGTAGTTAAATGACAGGGATCCGAAAGAATCAACGGCGACAAAATAAGAAACCAATTACTTCAAAAGCTTAAAATTTCCCTACGACACCCACTGATAACGGTAGTGTAAAAAACTAATCATTCACACGTGAAAGACGTTCATAGTATCAACCTGTTTTAATTCTAGCTTCTCATCACCGTAACTAGGACAGATCTGCCAACGTGTGTACACATCTGCCATTGTTTCACAACGATAAATTTATTAACTTCACTTGAGTGTGAGAGAGCGTTTTCTTTAGTAATGGGAACATAAGCTGGGTTGCTATTTCAACGGTTCATTTTGCTGTTAAGTCACTTAGCCGCTACTGCATTTACACGGGAGCTTTGAAGTTTTAAAAATATAAGTGGCACGTTAGTAGTTTATTTTTTAGTTACTAACATAGTAAATTACTGATGGGAAGAAAAGAGGTGCAAGTTTTTTTTCTAAATATAATGAGACGATGGTTATTCACGTCATAGGGGATAGGCCAAATGCCGCTTTGTACGAACACATGGTCACTATAAAATGGCAAGGTATAACACAATTGTGTGGGTTTCCTCACGATGTTATCCCTTACCGTTAAAAATCCCTTGAAAGATGAATTATAATGAATAAAACCCACATGTTAGTTTAGAAACAGAGATGTATGCTCTATTCAAGACTTACAAAGAATTTATAGATAAAACAAAACAACCTTAAAGAGTGGTAAGGGATATCCCTTCATTTGAAGTATCGGAAATGATTATCTTGTTTCACATTAAACACATAACTAAAATCCACGTTGTGTATAGGATTTTAAGTTTAAGTGAACTCATTGGAAACTATTTAAGCAATATATAAAATTATTGCATTCTGTCAAATTTAGTACATAGTAGTTTAACTTTTTGTTCTCAGCTTTAAATCAAATACTAGATATATACAGACTTATAACAGAATTAATGACAGGATTTATAAGCGTTTTTGTGATTTGTTGTTGTCCTTAATAGGTTTATGCGACAGTTTTACTGAGCAGTCTTCAACGGGAACGTCAAAACCGGTACAATAAAACTACTATGTAATTATACTGGATTACTGCTGTGTAATGTAGGCTTAGAATAGCACCACCCCTTCTCTTCTCATGGGTGACTCTAAAAGGGGACTAAGGGTGTTGCGGCTTTTTAAGTGATTTTTGGGCGACGCGTTCGGAGATCCATCACAAAGAACATTTATTTTACGATGTTTTCCCTACTTAACTTTCAAAAGTGGCTGAATAATTTTCTGATTCTGGAGCTATGGCTACCCCTTTTAGCGATTTATAGTCGTGAATATATGTATTAATATTATGTAGCTATCGAATTTAAATCCATTCAATATTGTATGTTTTTAAAAAGTAAGTTTAAAAAAATCATTAGTAACTGATATAGCACAAGTTGTTGTGCCAAATTAAAAAGTTCATACATTGAAGAGTCCCAAAAATGTTGTTCAATTGCAAATTAAATTGAGTTATAAAGTATATTATTATCTTTGAAGTAGATCGAGCTGCACACAGCGCAGCGCATATAATTTTGTTTAAATTATTTCAGCTTTTTACGTTACTCTAGATTAATAAGGATAATTAATATGATTACTGTAAATAGCAAAAGACATCTCTTAAAGTAAAAAATAGCCGAATTGGATTTTTCTGTCTCTAAAGGTTCATCTGTAAAGGTTATGTTTATAAATAAATAATTTGATCTCCTGATAGGTATACAAGAAACATTGATAAGAACAACGAAAACAAATCCCACCAGATGTCAATGTAACCAAAAATTAACTAACAAATGAGCACAACACAGCCATATTGTATTTTTAACAAACAAACTATTTTTATCCATTTCACACCACACACATTCATAACAAACGTAAAAATCCTAAATCCTATCAAAACACCATACGACCCCCAAAACAAGAAAAAACACGAAACAAAAACAAAATCGAAAACAAAACAAAACATGAACAAAAACAAACACGATTCGATTCCCGCGGAATTATTCGCGACAGCACCGATGCGCTCGCGCGTGCAGTATTCGATCAACTAACTTATTTAGTTACTAACTTAACTCGAGTAACAACTTGCCCCACATCGCAATACCACTCTTTCACCAGGATTATTTTCTATTTCGCTATCACTGATTAGTGATATGCTATTTGTCATAGCAGTAATAGATTTATTACTGCTATGACAAATAGCATGCTATTATTCATTTTAAATTATTGCTTTGTTTTCGTGTGCTATCATTATCTATGAGTTGTAATATATATTCAAATAAGTGTCACGAATTAAATTTGATAATTAATTTTATTGATTGGTCTGATTCAGTATCTTGCTTTTATATAACCTAGTTTGTTTCCTAATTAAATATATATACTCAGATCTTTTTAAAATAATAAGTTATACTCAGCTTTAGATTATAATACAATAGTAAGGTTATGGAGCCCTAAACTTTGCCTGATTCTTTATCATATTGTTAGACCATATAACATTAAACATTCAGTCAGTAAGCAATGTACCAATTGTTTCAAAAATCATGCTACCTAACCTTACTGGGCAACATATTCGCAAAAGGGAAAACCAGAGCTTCTCAATCAAAAAATCTTCCTCAGTTTTGGATGTTCTAAGTTGTAGAGGGAGTGCAAGTGATTGAGAAACGAAATTCCAACAGCAGCGTGTGATAATCAATAAAAAGCCCCCGATCTCCGGTTCATTTGGCGTTGGAGAAGAGATGGCATAGTGTACAATTTAATGAACTTCGACTACAAAATCAACACACTACTGCAGAAATTAAGACAAGTAATAAACTATTCGACGATTATTAATTAGCTATGCGATCTGCCATGCGGATAAACTTTATGCATGAATCACGAACATCTCGCAGATAGTTCTAGAACCCAAATAACATGGAATCGGAATTTTAGGGATGCTCTGGACTGTTTAATTTGCTACGTCAGCTTAGAACCAAGAACTCAGGCCTGTTTGCACTAACGGAGAATACTACGTTGAAATATAGCACGAGTAACAGCTTTTGCTCTATCAAAACTATCGACAAACAATATATATAACCTTCACTTTCAAACTCACGGGAAAATGGAGCCCGATATCCAGAATAGCAAATTTGAAATCGGCTTCTAAGAGTTAAGTGGGGAAAAATATTGAAAAAAAGGATGGGTTCTGATTGGTTTTTCGCAAACGCAATAATCACAATAATCGATCGAGAGCGATTTCTTAACCGGAAAACGACACAGTAAACAGGAATATTCTAAAAAAACCCAACGATACAGGAACATCGTGTACAGTAATTCATCTGAACGGCGAGTTACAAGCGTAACAAAAAATAACACCGATATGTATAGATGACTAAATTGAACTGGCATCATATCATCAATACAATATAAATTATAAAAAATACAATACAATACAATTTTATTATAATAATAATAACATTACAAACAAACCTGTGCTTAACTTTAATTCATTGCAATTTTAAAGATATTTGCTGAAAAGCTAGACGATAGTCTGAGTTTCAGCATGTAATTATTTATCAATGTTTTGGAGTTCTAAGACATCAATCAATACAATCTTAGACACAAGTTACTCCATAGCTCACAGCAACTAAAAAACCGTATGTCTTTCGATTGGTTCATCTTAAGGATGAAAGATCACCAAATAAGGTAAGGTTTCGTCGATATATTGTTCATGTTGTTGATAACCTTCGCTGAGGCCTTGTTACATATTTGGTGGCGGGTTGATAAGCTGCTGTCGATTACGGAGTGCAACCTTTGGTGTAATTGGGGAAGTGAGGAAGAACTTATTCGGAAAAATTAAAAGTAACATTAGAAATAATCCCCACATGAAATTTTCATGAACAAAAACATTCTAATTTAAAAATAATAATGTTTATTTACTTAACACATTTTTAGCAACAAATGAAACCTACTCCCTTAAAAAGTGGTAGAGCCTTGTGAAGATAGGAGAAGTAGTAGCAATAACTTTTACTGTCAGTATTAAACAAGTAAAATTAACTACAAAAAGGGAAATATAAACTAATAAAAATAATCAATGTATCGCTATAACTCAAGTATGTGTATGGAAAGATTGGTAAGGACTTAAAAAACTTGGCAGATCAGAGAATGTGATGTAAAACTAAAAGGGACATGCATGAAAATATTTATGAATGTACACAGAGAGCGATAGTTTAACGAGAATTGTTCCAAGTAGCAATCAACTAATTCGGAAGGCCACTTGTACCTTGTACCTACCTTTTCAGATAGAATGCAAATGTGGAAAACGCCTAACTATCACATAATTTAAATCTTTTTGTTCATGAAAACCTCATGTGGGGATTATTACTAATAAATAAAGAATAAAATAAGGAAAGAATAATTTCGACACAGGCGGGAAACCCGAGGTCGCGGGTTCGATTCCCGCCTGTGTCAAAATTTTCCTTTCCTTTATTTATTCTTTATTTATTAGCTAACGTTTTTGTCTTATTAATGGTTGATGCTAACCCTTTTTTGGAGAAAAGAAACTACGAATCGAAATTTGTGAACATGCATTATTTCTCAATGTGCGACTGGCAACAACATAAAAATATAGTTACAGGAAAAGTATGCGACAATGTAAAAGTTTTATATCAAAAGAATTAGTAACGCCTCGTAAAAATGTATAATTAGCGCAAATACATCTAGTGAATAAATGCACTTGATAATAAAATGTATAATTAATTATGTAAGAATGCAATAAAAACTATTATAATTTAATGATCATAAATCGAAATGTAAGGTAGAAGACGGAATCAGAAAGTGCAAGAAGGAAATAAAGAAACAAAAATTAGGCAATTTGCTAGCTAATTAATTCTTTTTCGTAAGTAAATTGAATACTCATAATTTCCCGGTCAAACTAGATCAGTTTTTAGTAAAATCACTGTCCTTTTTTAATTATTATTAATAAATATAACTAAGTAATTAATAAGACAGGCCTCCGAAGTGGGACGAATAGAAGAGCATGTATGAAATATTGATGAATGTAGATTGTACACGAAGCTCGAGTGGGTTAAACTACACACACGATGTTTATCTTCACCTTACTCATTCAGGCTCATATTTAATATAAAATGGCCGAAACATTTGATTTAATACCAGACAAGGAGCCGAAAGCCCGGCTGAAGAGCTTAACAAATCTGACATGCCTGTCTATGTTTTATTAAATTTCTAACTACAGTTAGCTGTTAAGTAATACGCAACCCGCAGGAATTTTATTATTTTCCTATATGACCGGGATTTGCGAAAGGTTTGGTGAGTAAAATAATATAGAAAAAAAGATAGAAAAACGAATGTTGGGATGGTTTGGTTGAGCACACAGAGAGGATGGATGACAGTAAATTGGTGAAAGAGATCTATTGGTGAAGGAGCCAATGTCGAAGGTAATTTTAGTAGAGGACTAATGGACGACCTCAAAGGTCACATTTGGACCAAATAGAGAGTGTGCTCAAAAAGGCAGGTGTCCAAAGTATGAAGATAAGAGCATGTTTAAAAATATTGATGGATGTGAACGAAACAAGGGAGGTTTGTCAGGATCGTACAAAGTGGCGATCGAAGTTCTCTGCCTACGCCATTGGGAACTAACGGCGTGAGTGTATATATATGTTTGTATGTATACCGAGAGAAGGTGTAAGTTGACTAGTTCTTTTGCTTCGCCAGTCAGTGCCGCAACTGCCAAATATATGAATCGCAAGAAAGTAAATAGTTAAGCAAAAGTTTATACAAAGGGTTAAGATCAAATAGTAAATTAATAAATACTTATACTCAAAGAGAATTTTTCCAAAAACCAAATAAATTAAGTTTTTAAAAGGTTAAAAAATCAAATTGTAGTACAGCTCTTTGCTGTCTTATTCATTTTTAACTAAACGCTATCACGAACACAATAGGGCTTATCTCGCAAATCATGTAAAACCATTGAACTAGTGATCCTCGCTTGAAACACAGAGCGATACAACCACTATAATTACTCCCAAGGTCGGCTAAGTTAAAGCTTTACACTAACAATAGAATGGTCTAATAAATATGCTAATATTTGATACAATCGGCTTTGTGTAAGGATTAATTGACACGATCTGATGAATCGGTGCATTCTGCATGACATCACCGTGGCCTATTTTATACTGTACAGCTTATAGACTTATTTGGATATCTTCATTTATTTCATACATACATATACTCACGGCCATAAATATTAAAAAGGGGTAGCCAGAGCTTCAGCGCTAGAAACTCATTAGCCACAATAGGAAGTTGATAGGGGACAAGATGGTAGAAACAAAATGGGTCTCCAATCGCATCGCCCAAAAACCACTTAAAAAGGCCCATACCCTTAGTCGCCTCTTACGACACGTCGTACTTTTTTATTTGTTAATTGTATTTTTGTATGTGTTCCCTTTTTTATGTAAAATTAAGAGTTTTCTATTCTATTTCATATTTTTTGTTTGGACTTAATCGATGCTCTTGACTACTGAAATAATCATTATTAACCACACACTCGTAGCACAGGTAATGTAATATCTTATAGTTTAGTTTATCCAACATTTATTTTTATTGTGGAGCGCAACATAAAAGAGAAGACGTAAAATGTTTATAGCCGCACTGGAAATGGGAATGTTAACTTTAACGTAATATACCGTCGAACTTAGAGGTTGATTATAATCTAATATCATTATATAGTAGCTAGAAAAGGGATGGTAAAATAATAAAAAATGGACATCGGCAAAACCAATATTAGCCAGCATCAACTTTGTAGTGTAGTTAGCAGGTACAACTTTTGCAAAACAAGGGACCTATATGTATACTAGATTACACCAAAAGCCTAACATAGCCTCACGACTCTGTATATTGTATCAAAGTCATTAGCAAAGATACTTAATACTTACTGTTTCTTTTGTTATATCCCAATATTTATTTTTTGTCGTCAAAATAATATTTAAATTAACTATACCGTCGCTTTGCAATTTATTTGTACAACAAAAACAAGAAATTCTTTACTACATTTAAACTATTAATAGTATTTGTACTACACTGGTAATTGTAGTTAAAAGAGTTAAAAACTGCGTAAGAAAATACTGCATGAGATAATCCGGTCACAAAAAATTATAATTATTACCAATTTTAATAAGATGTTTGCATTACGGACCTTGTCAGAAGTCAAATTATTTTGTAAAACAACTCGAAATGGCTATTAAAATCGGCAAGGATTATGACACACCGTGTCACGAGCATGACACATAACATCGTATTATTATAAGTAAAGTAACATACAATTAATTCAAGTTACCAAGTAAGTTTATTTATCCGATTCGAGTATTCGATGAGTCACAAACGAGTACAATTGGGTGTCCTCGGCCTTCGATACTTTCATTATGTTGTTTCGTAAACATAATATTGTAGGTATACCTTAAGCGGGTTATATCACAACAATACGTTGTTTGTATATCACGCGCGGATTTTTCATTAATCTCGTGGCTCAATATGTTATCCCTAAATAAGAGTAGCCAGGGCTTCTGAATAAGAACTTTCCCAGCCAGTTTCAGTTTTATGACGGATCATGATGGTTTACAAATACTAAAAAAAAATGAAAAGTCCCTTTTTTGCTTCTTTTTTAATTTCTTTCTATAATATATTTCTATATATATATATATATATTTCTTTCTATACATCCGCCGTATTTTGTACGAATTCAACAACAACTTTAGTGATTTGGACCCTTTTTTTTCAAACAGATTTGAATTTCGTAAGAATGTTATAGAAACATTTAAAACGAGTCAAAGTTAACCAGTATAAGCATAATTAAAACATACATACACACATACACGAACACAGACACACACACACACATACCTATATAATTTTTTTTCATTATCATCATAGTATCATCATTCACGGTCTTTTTTTGATTTTGTTCATTTTTTTTCCTTGTATTTTTTAAACGTTATTTATAATATTATTATTTTTATTTTTTCTAATGTACTTGTTGTATTTTCGCGGGCAACCGCCTCAATTTCGTTCCTCTTTTGTTTTGAACCGGTAATTGTGATCACCTGTCATTGGCTTTGTAAAACAATTGTATGTTCTGTGCCATGTTTGTTGTGTTTGCTGTTGGTGGTCAACGAATAAATAAATAAATGCTTAAATAAATTAATATGGACCCAGGCTCCGTGGACTCGGAAAAAACTACGCCATCCGGTTAAATCGTAGCAAGTCTGAGTACGTTATTAACTTAACTCAAACGTTCACGCAGTATATACCCAAAGAAGTTGCCAGATGTATTAATACTTCGGAACATCACGTGACATTGTCACCTGGTTCCCATTTCCAGTATTGCGTAGTACGCTATTAACTATTTGATTTACTCATATTGTCTATCGTAGAGTATTAATTAGCACAAAGCAGCGAATGGTCTGCTGCCTACTACGCGATGCATTCACCAGTCCTGGCCTAACAAAAATTAGGTACACTAAGCAACATGTGACGAAAAGACATGTGATATCCAGGAGTATAAGTACATCTTCCGGTGCTATGGATACATAATGTAAATACATAAAGCGATTGTGTACTTTAATCTGGGCCATATTATATAAAACTAGCTACAGCTTATCACAATTACTCCAAGACAATTTGTTTTTGAATAGAAGAACAATTGACGGTCTCATCACTTCAAGCGATCTCTTCCAAACAATCTGGCGCGCTTGTTGCAAAACGTCGTGCGTGTGTGAGTATAGTTCCACCATTACCTTTCTTACTTACTTTTGGCTATATCCAAAACAAGGACAATCAGAGCTTTGAGCTTGATTTACACTCATCAGTTTTTTCATGCAACATGCCCTTTCTTTTACGAGTAGTTTTTTATTTAATCATGGTCCTTCTCCACGACCACCGTCCTCTACTGACATTACCATTCACATTGGCTTGTGGGAACAGCAAAGATATACTGGCCAGTACACCCTGCTGTGTACCAACTTAGAATTTGTATTTATGTTTAGCTAGAGAAACATTTCGATACCGCGATGTACGATTTTTTATGACGCTGCTAGTATGCGAGTGAGTTCGCCGTCTAGCGGTCGCCACAGTACTCCCCTCCTAGTCGATAGACGATATCGAAGAGCTAGGAGGTACCTGTTACCAATAGTAGAGGGGACTAGTGTGCGAGCGAGTTCGCCGTCTAGTATTAGAGTTTCGTATGAGCAGTGAGGCAGAGTAGCGTGCCAGTAGATGCTCGGTAGGGAGAGTAGTGTAGTTTGGTAAGGTAAGCGAGGAGTAGAAGTTGTGGGTAGATTGAGAAATGTAGTAGAAAGATTCGTCATGTTGTTGTCGGGGGTCACCACTGTGGGAACAGCAAAGATATACTGGCCAGTACACCCTGCTGTGTACCAACTTAGAATTTGTATTTATGTTTAGCTAGAGAAACATTTCGATACCGCGATGTACGATTTTTTATGACGCTGCTAGTATGCGAGTGAGTTCGCCGTCTAGCGGTCGCCACAGGCTCTTTGTATCTTCATCGCTAATTTATCAATGTTTCAATAAAAGTTGTTGTTATAAGGGTGTGGCATATAGCCTATTCAATAAGCAACTGGTCAATTGTCATGATCTAGCGAAATTGGATCCAGCTGTGATATAAACTAAAGTTACCATCTTCAGTATCTTTATTAATAGATAGAATAAAAGCTAAGTAAATATTTAGTATGTTTATTCTTTCAAGACCTATTATTTCAAAAAGGTGGCAGTGGTATTTCTTCTTAGCATCACGTAAAGCATCTAACAGCTTTATCGTCCCAGAATACTAAGCGACTTTTGGGAAGTTAAAAGAGTTAGTAAGATATGGTAATTAAAGTTTTCTGAATATCATTGAGATAGTGGCTAGTTGCCAACCGCGTCGCTAATACATATTAGACTAAGCTACCTACCCAACTATACTCAAGGGCTTTATTCTTAAGAGAGGTGGCCAGAGTTACGGAGTTAATACTTCCTAAGTTACTTGTTTTAAATGGACACAAAGAGTATGTTTGTTTTCAACTAAAAAATAAAGGACAACATTACAACTTAAACATTGTATTAAACCTTAATCTCATTACATACAAATTCAAGATCACTGAATAGCAATCCATGTAATGCTAGACACTAATCAAGTTAGAAAGCCATAGTAATGTCAAACAGCAGTAATTATGATGCAGGATGCATTTGAGCATGATATGACATCTGTTGAAGCCTACTAAATGATTGGTCTTATTGATGTCTATCTAGTATGTCTTATTGATTGAACTATGAGACTAAATTTACTTTAATTCAGAGATAAAGTTGAATGGAATAATTTATAAAATTGTTTTCACACATGGTTATCCTACCTATCTGACCAGTGGCACAACTGAGAATAAGATCTTAGCAACATGCATACTAAGGTCTGGTCTATTAATCAGTTCTTAATGGTTCGAAAAACCATTGTGACCTGTGAGATGATTGCCATGGCTTTGGTTATAATAATTTATATTAACTGTTAATAATACCACATGGGGAAAAACACCAGGTTACAAAATGTTTGGAAGACCAAACATTCACATACGTTTCAGTGGTTCATTAAATTTTTGTAAATGCTCGGTAAGCCAGATTCAACAACCGTTCGTTAGGTAAAGAAACAAAATTTTAGTGAATTAGATCAATACTTACAGCTTCATTTTCAAGTCCATTGTCAGCCAAAATGTCTTCAAATAAAAAATCTGCTTCAGACGGTGAACACAAATTACTTAATAACTCACTGAATCTTTCTACTTTACGAACACAAGCGACATTCAAAAATCCACCGAGAAACTCATCTTTCACTTCCACTATATCACTATTGACATCTTCGATCACATTCGGTTCTACCGGTTCTACCAATTCAACTTTAGGAACTTCGTCTTTATGACTATCAACATTGAGCTTGGGGTTTATACTAGGGTTTACATCTAAGACTTCTTTAGAAATATCACCATTTAAATTGAGCTTGATTTCATCCTGAATACCGTTTTCTTTAGTTTTCGATGGAACTTTCTTGGTCGAAAAATCATCAATCTTGTCACTGCTTCCATTATATTTTGATGATTCCTTGTCGTTATTAACATTTAACTTATCATCTCCTAAGTTTAATATTTGATTATTAACATTAGTATCATCATTCTTAGTTGGACTAGTGACTAAAACTTTACTCTGGTCTTTTTCCTTTACGTTTCTATGAATGGAATGTCTTGGTGAAGAGATGTTTTTGAAATTCTCTTTTTCTTCTCTACTGTGTCTCTTATTAATAATTGTCTTTTTATCTCTTTCAACTATTTTAGATTGTCTAAGTGTTTTAGGTTTATCGTCAATTAAGGAGTTAACTGAAGAGCTTCTACGAGATTTCCTATGTTGTGTAGGATTGTCGGGATGGGCGGCGGCGGCAGCTCTTAGTCGGGAAGTTCGGGTGGTCCTGATTGCAACGGATGGAGAGGCAGCATTCAATTGGAGTTCAGAAGTAGCCTTTGTATTGGCAGAATCTTCGCTACATGTGCGATCATTTGCACGTTTGCCTTTCCTGAAATTGAAAAAGTTTCGAATGTGATTATGTTGCATAAAAAGTATTTTATTATTTCACCTTTATTGTGCATTTAAATTAATTGTATTGAATATTTCAGACTTATGTTACCAATTGACGTTAATCTAATAGTATGAATTTTGATTTTAGTAATTGGAATAAGGTAATTTAGTGACCAATTTCACTGCATACACTTTTTTCTGTTTTTATTTTCACTAGTATTCTTTTGTCTGTTTTGCATTTTTATATTATATTTTTACTTGTTGTGTGCATTGTGTTTTCCCTGTGCATTAAACAAAGCAACCGTGATAGCCCAGTGGGTAGAACACTCGCTTATCGTGCAAACGACTAGTGTTCAAATCCTGGGTCGGGCCTACACCAATTTGTCTTTTCTAAAGACATATGTGTGGTGAATTTATCATGGTTGTTAACGGTGAGGGAAAACATCGTGAGGAAACCCACATGGCTGAGTTGTACTTAGTCATGTGACAGTGTATTCGTACAAAACGGCGATAGGCCTGCCCCCTATCACGTGAGTACACTGTCCATGCAAAACGTGGGTACTCTGAACACCAGGTGACAAAGTCACGTGATGTTCAGAAGTATTAGTACCTCTGCCAACCCCTTCGGGGATATTCGGCGTGAACGTTTATGTTATGTTATGTTATGTTATTAAACAAAGTGTATTGCTTCTTCTTGTTCTTAATTTTTTTTAAATTGAAACTTACCCGAAGGGAACAGGTTAGTAAGGTGGATACATTTCACAGTACATAAGACTTAATTATTTGCAATCTTTACACATACATATTCTCACGGCTATAAATCCCTTAACGGGGTCAGTCCCAATCAATCCCAGTCAATCCCTCAGCCACTTTTGGAAGTTGATCGGGGAGAAGATGGTAATAATAAATGTTTTTGGTGACGGGTCTCCAACCACATCGCCCAAAAATCACTTAAAAAGCCCCTATACTCTTAGTCGCCTCTTACGATCACCCACGGGTAGAAATGGGGTAGTGTTATTATAAGCCGACACTCAGGGCATAGTACTTTGTAAGTATTTTGCAAGAAAAGTAACCGAAGATATTATCAACCAAAGCCTCTGCCCACTAAATTGTAAATTACTAACATAGGTTAAGTTTTACTAATATTATATGGGCCTTGTTGCCTGCAATAAAGGATTTATTATTATTACACCTTGTTTTATTAGTTCGGATTTTCTATAAAAATATTGCCAAAGAATACTGACCTATCCGTCACATTCGCCGAAAAAAGGAGCGCTGTTCTAGCCGTCAGCTGTTTTCTCCTCTCTTCCTTGTAATGCTGAATCCTGGCCGCTCTGGCCTCATCCGTACTATGGTTCATGGCGTCGCCTTTGCAACGGCGTCGTCACGATTTCCAGGAGAGATTTTGTAGTCTATCTCCCGACTTCTTTCTCAGCACGAAGACTTGAACTAGCATGGCAGCATTCGGGATAACTTAGAGGTGAATTTACTGGCAGTGGTGGGTTGAGGTAGGCAGGGGTTTAGGATACATTCAATTCCTGAAACAACATTAAATTATCTGTGAGTCAACACTTCCAAGATATAGGTGGAATTTCAAATATTGCAGCATTACACAATCGAGTAAACATCAAGAACAATGAAAATCTTGTGTTAAATTCAGGTAACGTTTTGAGATGTTCAGCATTCTTTGATAAAAGGGAAGTTGGTAAATAAAAAGACTTTTGTTCTTTATTAAAATATAATGATTTTTGTATAGATGAAGTCATAGTAAGTTGACAAAACCTTAAAAGTTTTGGTGAAAAGTTTTCTTTTATGAGCGTTACCACAAAGTAAAAGCGAAATAAAACGTCCCGCTTTTACTTTGTATTTAAATTTAAAAAGGGAAGTCTGGTACGTCTGTAACTGTCACTGAAAACTTCCAGGAAGCAATGTTTAAAAGTTTCATACAATTTTATGTAACAGATATTACAATATAATACATTTTCACTGAGCACAGTTTAAATTTATTACATTCTTAGGACACAAACGTGAAAGATATAATTTGACGACGTGGCTGGGTGGATGTGGTGGCTAGCTTCTCGGTCCGGATGTTGCGGGTTTGATCCCCGCTGAGAGTAACATCTTTGTGATGAGCATAAATGATTGGTCTTGGATGTTATAAATATGTGTATTATATCAATTTTATTATATCGTTAAATTAGGATCTAATAAATGAAGTCTTACTTAGTTTTGGGTTAACTTGATCTGTGTATAATATATCCGCTTATTTAGAATAGAATAGACATACATAGATATACTCACGGCTGTAAATCCCTAGAAGGGGTAGCCAGAGCTAAGGAATTAGAAATTCCTCAGCCACTTTTGGAAATGCGATAGAATAGAATAACTCTTTATTGCACACCAAACACAAATTTACAAAAGAAATTATCTAACAGTTTACAGTGAGGTACAATTGGCGGTCTTATGGCTAAAAGCGATCTCTTCCAGACAACCTTTGGAAGGTGAGATCGGTAAATTAGTTATTATGTTATGTCATAGTTTAGGTTATTTATTTATAAACTATCACACCATGAAAACCAAACAAACCACTTTCGTTCTGGCAGTCTACTAGTTGGTGATTCAGGAAATCACAAAAACTAAATACACTATAATTAACAAAAGAAAACAAGGTTTTTGTAATCCTAAATCCCTGAAGATAGAATCAGCGAAGGAACATTTTGATACTACTTAGTTCTGAAACATTATTGATAGAAACTCGTCATTGTTCCAAAAGGGATAAAGATCCTGATTCCTGCTGAACATTACGTGACGTTCACCTTTCAGAAGTTCAGGGACCCCATTATGGTCTGGTGAATGTCCTCAGACGTCGCCGTTTTATAACACGTAAGCAAATATCGTTAAGCTATATGTATGTCTTCTCTCAGGTTGTTTTTCAGATAAAATTGTCGCGTCTGCCAGGTTTTAAATGAGTGTCCAACGGAAAAAAAGAAACATTCATACAATTATGTATAATTTAATCATAAGTACACTATATATGATTTAGGGTTCTGCAGATTTTTGAATGTCAGTAAAGCCATGTGATTACAAATACAACAAAAGATCTTGTATTTTACAATATCTTTTATTCAACTTTCAATGTTGACTGTGGAATGGTTTACTTAGAACACATAATTTATTATCTAAATTATCTAGATTTATGTGCCGCACATGGTCTTCTTCCTGCTCATCAGCTACCAACTAGACTAAATAAGTCTTGTCTCGATCACATAATGTTAAAAACGAACTCACCATCTCTGACTCTAGTAACCTCATCATCACTTACAGACCACCAAGCTACAATATTATCTCTAAGTCAAAAAATAGTTAGGATCCCATATGAGGCAACGAAAACTAAAATTAATTATGAAAATTTACTGATTGATGTTGAGCATATAGATTTTCAACCTATCTATACCATAAATGACCCAAACCGAGCTATTGATACTTTGACTTTCGAATTGCAAAAAGCTATCGAAGCAAACAGTACGGTAACAAAGTTATCTCGTAAAAAAAGACCTCTTACGCCTTGGATCACACCAGGGCTCCTGAAATGCATAAATAACAGGGATGAATTGCATTCCCAATCCAATATGTCACCAAATAATCCAATCCTACGAATTACTTATACCAAATATAGAAATTTCTGTAACAAATTACTAAAAAGAATTAAACATGCTTATGAAAAGAACGAATTGCAAATGGCCAAAAACAACAATAAAAAAACCTGGGATATAATTAAAAAAGTTACACACACTATGAAAATTAAAAAACCAGCTTCCGAACTATTAAATATTAACAACCCTACGGAATCAATCAATTTGATTAATAAACACTTCGCAGAAATGGGACCTAAACTTGCAGCCGATCTAAATTCAAATAATGAGATTGAATTGTCTCAATCCCCTTTAAGACAGGTGGTTAATTCTTTCGTTCTTTTAAACACAGACGAGTCTGAAATTGACAATTTAATAAAAGGACTTAAGTCAAACTGTTCTGTGGGATGGGACAATATCTCAAATAAAATTATACATTACTGTAGAAGTTCTCTGGTTTCTCCTCTAACACATATTTTTAATCAGTGCTTGATGCAGGGAGTCTTCCCTGGGTCACTTAAAAAGTCCATAATTCACCCTATCCATAAAGCCGGGAATAGAGATTGTCTCAACAATTACAGGCCTATATCAATATTACCTTCTTTGTCCAAAATTCTTGAACGAATAATAAACTCTAGATTGGTAGACTATTTGGAGACAAACAACTTACTATCTGGTAGCCAGTACGGTTTTCGATGTGGAAAATCGGCTCAAGATGCTATACATGATCTGACAGATCATGTTGTACGAAATCTTGACAACAGCAAAAAAATCGTTGGTATCTTTATTGACCTTGCAAAAGCGTTTGACACCGTCTCTATTTCAAAGCTACTTACTAAGTTGGAAAGTATGGGAATAAGAGGTACTCAATTAGCCCTGTTTAATGATTACCTAACAAACAGAACGCAATGTGTCAAAATAAACAATTATATCAGTACTGATGAACAAGTGACATATGGAGTTCCGCAGGGTAGTATCTTGGGTCCCATCCTGTTCTTGATATACATCAACGATCTTCTCTGCACTCAATCCATCGGAGGCAAAACCTATTGTTACGCTGATGATACGGCTTTGGTTTTTACTGGAGACACTTGGGATGAGGTATTCGGTATCGCACAAAATGGATTCAACGAAGTGTGTAAATGGCTTACATCTAATTGCCTAACCCTTAACGCCAATAAAACGCAATATATGTCTTTTTCTATGCGTAAAAACAGCCAACCTGCTATTACACATCATTTAACTGCACACAGCTGTAATAAATTGCCACTACAATCTGCAAACAATTGCACTTGTCCAGAATTAACTAGAGCGAATCACATTAAATACCTTGGAGTGATCCTGGATTCTAATCTGAACTTCAAGGAACATATCAAACTTATTGCAAATAGAATCAGAAAGTTGATGTTCGTATTTTGTCGTCTTAGATTAATAGCAGACCCCAAACTACTTAATAATATATATTTATCACTTTGCCAATCCATCCTAGTGTATGGCATAAGTAGTTGGGGTGGGGTGCCAACTAGCACTTTGATTTCTATAGAAAGATCCCAAAGAGCTATTCTTAAAATTATGAATTTTCACCCTAAATGGTATCCTACCCAAAAGCTTTATAATGAATGCAGCGTTCTAACAGTGCGACAGTTGTTTATTTATAGTGTTATACTCAAGCAACATTCTTCTAGCAATTTTGATCCCGACATTATACTACAAAGGCGCTGCAAGGATGTCATCAACAATAATTGTAGATTTAAACATGCCTTTACGCATAGATACTTTTGCTTTCTTGGACCTTTTATGTATAACAAAATAAACAAACAAATTGATATTTATTCCATGAATGTTTATGAATGCAAAAGTACCTTGTTTGATTGGCTACATAACATCAACTATGATGAAACGGAATATCTACTAAGAACACTAGTTTAGTTTAACTTACTAAGAGATATATTATGCTAAGAACAAATAAAACTATATTATATATCTACTATTACACTAAAATATACATTACTCACCCTTTCTGCTGACACACACTCACGCACACACATATACACGCAGAAAGGAACATACTTTAATCTTCATTTAACTTACGAAATTACAAACTGAGTACCAATGTCTTTTTATTATGTTTAAATGATTAACTATAATTCATAATTATTAGTTTTTAATGTCATAGATTTTTATATTTTTAGGTATTGTATAGTTAAGTCTATGCAATTAATTATTTTTGCAATGTTAATAATTGTAATGTGTCTTTTTCGTGTTTCTTAACAATATATTGTACAATAAGCTGTATCCCGAGATACAGGCGATGAGCCTAGTTTGGGACCAGCTGACTCTTGTAAACTATGTATCAATTTTAATCTGATTAAAGAATTATTATTATTATTTAGGGACACTTTTAGTTTCTCGCCTCTCCCATGGCCGAAACAGAAAATTAGAATTTTAAATGGGAGAGGCGGTACTCCCCGACAAGAGCACAGTCGGTCGGGGTCAGGGAGTCAGGTTCAAGAACCGACGGACGATCCGAGCCGTATCGAGCAGCACCGCTTTCTGCATCTGTGCTGGAACCGACACGCCACAGAAATCCAACCGCCTCAAGTTGGTCGCGAGGCTGGTTGGAATTAACCCGTTCGCGGACAAAACAATTGGGATTATTTCTGTCGAAGTCACACCCCACATGTCGGTGATCTCGTGAGCCAGGTCGAGATATTTCCGACGCTTCTCGGTTTCGGCTTTCACGAGACCCTCGTCATGAGGGATAGTGACATCCACTAGAAATACCCTCGACTGCGACCGATCCCATACCACGATATCAGGCTTATTCGCTAGAATAGTCCTGTCCGTGATAACGGATCGGTCCCAATAGATTTTGGCACGGTCGTTTTCTAGGATTGGCTCCGGCAGATACTTGTAATACGGCAGCCTCTGTTGCAAGAGTCCGCATTTTAGAGCGAGCTCCTGATGCAGGATTTTGGCTGCTTGGTTGTGTCTGTGCAAGTACTCAGTGTTAGCAAGAGCCGAACAACCGGAAATAACATGCCTAAGTGACTCTCCGGGACGGCCACATGCTCGACAAACGTCTGTGGTACCGTCCTTTAGGATGTATTTCCGATAGTTCCGCGTCTTGATAACCTGGTCTTGTATTGCACAGACAAAACCTTCGGTTTCCCCAAAGAGGTCCCCGAAACGCAGCCAATGCAGGGAGGCTTTACGGTCCACGAAAGGTTCGTGAAGTACCTTGTAAAACCTCCCATGCAGCTCCTTCTCTTTCCATACGGACTCCCGATCAGAGGTGCTAAGTACCTCCGGGGTTCGCCAATCCTGTGAGGCCAACGATAAGGGAGTCAGTCCTTTATCACTAGCGACCACCTCTCCCCGAATACTATCATCCGTCATCGTCAAAAAATAGTTTCTGAGGTTGCATACCTCGCGGTTGTGCATGGTTTTGGCACTCAAGAGGCCTCGACCACCACACTTCCGCGGGATATACAATCTCATAACCGACGACCTCGGATGATGCATTCGATGAGAGGTCATCATCGTGCGGACTCGTCTGTCCAGAGCGTCGAGTTCGGTCTGAGTCCATCTGAGCACGCCAAATGTGTACATCAGTACAGGCATGACCCAGGAGTTAATGGCTCGGATCTTATTAACGCCTGACAAGTAGCTATTAAGCACACTTTTCAGGCGTTCATAAAACTCCTCGCAAACACCCTGTTTCACGTCTGCCACCTTCACACCGATGGTTTGTGACATGCCCAGATACCGGTATGTTTCAGCCTCGGAGAGTGCCCTCAAATGATTGGTGCCGACATCGACACCATCAGAGTGCACGACATGCCCCTTCTCAACATGGATGACCGCACACTTATCGACCCCGAGCTCCATCTTGACGGAACCACTGAAATCATTAGTGATCGTCAGTAGCTCCGCCAATCTGTCAGCCGTGGGGGCGTAAAGTTTCAGGTCATCAATATAAAGGAGATGAGGCAAGCGTGGTCCGCCTCTCCGAAACTGAAAGCCCGTCCCCGAATTCTCCAAGAGTGTACTTAGAGGATTCAGGGCCAAGCAAAACCAAACTGGACTCAGGCAATCGCCCTGGAAAATCCCTCGCCTTATATCAATTTGGTCATCCGCGTCCGTCATCCGCTGACCGTCTAAACTCAGGATCGTTCTCCAGCACCCCATACATTGCCCGAGGAAGTGTCGAACTGCACTATCAATTTTGTACAGCTCGAGGACCCTCATGAGCCATGTATGAGGTACCGAATCGAACGCTTTCCTGTAGTCTATCCAGCCAGCGGAGAAGTTCCGGCGGTTGCGTTTGACCAGTTGGCCTACGACCGCGTCGATGAGGAGCAGCTCCTTGCTACCGCGACTACCGCCCCTACATCCGTTCTGAGCCCCAGAGATCACATTGTTATCAACAATGTGTTGAGTAATCTTGGAGCTCAGAACGGATGTCAAGGTCTTGTAAATTGTACAAAGACAAGTAATGGGGCGGTATTGTGATGGATCCGCGGTAGCATCGCTCTTTGGAGCTAAATGAGTGACCCCAGTAGTTAAGAAGTTCGGGAGCGTCCCACTCTCGAGGGCGCTTTGGAACTGACGGGCGAGAGTAGCGTGACAGCGCGTGAACCCCTTCAACCAGTAATGGTGCAATCCGTCCGGCCCCGGACTTTTCCAGTTCGGAGCCTTACGGATCGCAGCCACCACATCCTCCTCGGATATGTTGACGGGGTTCATGGGCGCTATGGGCTCGCACGCTCCCTCGACCGCCTCGAACCATCGGCCCTCTTCGTGATCAACAGGCAGCGACCAAAGCCCACGCCAAAAGGCAACTACGTCGGCTTTTTCCGGTCGCTGACCCGTCGAAACCACATCGGGACGCTCCAAAGTTCTGTAGAACTTCTTCTGGTCACTCATGAAGAGACGATTCTGTTGGTACCTCTTTACCCTTTCAGAATATCGCCTAATTCGCTTACCCCAAGCAGCGATCTTCTGCTTCAGATCATCGATGCGCTCCACCAGTCTACAGGCAAACTCCGGTGAGTTGTCAAAGACATTCTCACCAGGGAATGCCTCCCTGACGAAGCGCACCACCCTCGGCCTATTGTTGCCTGATCTGAAGCTGGTCAGTTTGCCGATGAGGACCCTGGCCCTTGTGATACGGCTTTCAATCCGCCTCATCCAGGCTGGTCTAGTTCTAGTCCTGGGACTAGTACTGCCAGCCTGGCGGGAGCCACCAGCTCTCGTTGGCGGCATCCTGACGCCGACAAATTGACAAACTGTCATCGCGGCGCCAAAGAGAATTGAATCCGTATCCCAAAGGTCCATGCTGCTCTCTAAAAATGAGGGCAGCATGTTATTGACGGCCTCAACGACATCCCGAACCTTGATGCTGAGAGGAACTCGGGGCAGCCTTGGCCTCCTTTCGAGAGGCACTTGGCGATATTCCAGGATCGTCTCTTCAAGTGCGCTCCTCACCAAATCCAAATCCAGGGAGACTGTTCCCCAATCGCTTTCCGCACCACCCACATCCGGCAGGTTAACAATTGGCTCCCTCCGTACCTCCCGTTCAGGGACTGGAGGGAGAACCTGTAAAGGTGGCTCTTCGTCTAGCGGGGGAACAGCCTCGCGTCGCAATTGTTCGAGTTCGGTAGTGCTAAAAAGTTCTGAGCGCTGTATGTACCGAACTCGATCCGCCAGGTTTTGTTCTGTAACGGTCAAATTGGGCTCCAGCCGCAGAAATTCGCGGTACATTGCTGCCCGATAACCCGTCCGTCCAGTTCTTGAACCCGAGGCCCTAAGATAGGCCCGCATGGCATTCCTATTCATATCGACCGTCCATGCCATGCGGCGCCTTGTTCCACCAGCGGCGGGCACCGATTGCTGGGACTGAGTTGCCCCAGTCCCAACCGTTGCCAAGCCATCTGGTGGCTGAGGTGGTCGAGCAGATCGGCCAGGTGGTCGGGCCGGTCTGCTGCGGCTGGGGGACCGCATGCTGCCACGTCCAGCCCCAGCTCCAGACGCGCCCCAGCGATAACCCCTGGGGAGCGGCCCTATACGCTCATCGTTGTCTTGCATGTCATTACGATGAGCGAAGATTCACCCGGGTTTTCGCTCACTTGCCCCGGGGAGACCGTTATTGCTCTATTTTGCGCTGAGACCAGTTTGTAGACACGGTCAACACCTACAAACTCAAGCGCTGACTATTTGCATTGCTGGAATGGCAAGCTGGTAAACATGTCATCCTGCCATTCCAACAATGGGCGATGGGGTCGTCACATCCCTACGCCATTTTATTATTATTATTATTATTATTTAAAACTAGCTGACCCGACAGACCTCGTACTGTAAATTAGCTTATGCCAAACTTTAGGCGTTTTTTCCGGTACTCTGAGTTCTATAATATTTTATGGGTCAAATTTTTCCGAGATAAAAAGTATCCTATGTTATAATTGGGGTCATTATCTAGCATTCTGCTAAATTTCATTCGTATACATTATGTGATTGAGAAGCCTTTTTACCTCAAACACACAAACATCTAAACTTTCACATTTATAACATGAATAGGATTGTAGCCGTTTTTGAATATAAAGAAACGCTGTATGTCTGTCAGAGTTTGCAAACTTTAAATATTACCCAGACGCTTCAACCTATATTAAAGCAAGCTGTTTTTCTCAATAAAAAAACGCATTCCTCTCGGATGACACGACAATTCTCGCACCGCAATTCTGTGTCAACCGCATAGCTTGGTTTGGTTTTATAAGAGATATTATTTTTCTGCAATGGGGTAAAAAACGGTACAATGAGTTATTAGGCCTGTCAAGGCAGAACTGAAAAGTTTAATAGATTGTATTAATTTCATAGCTCGTTTTATTCTCTTAAAACAATCTTCATCCTGGCAAAACTTCAAGTTATATCAAAGAGCCCTTTCTCTTCCTTCATTATTCGGCAAAATCTTGCTTATATTTTGGTCTTATTTTGACGTTTTTATTTGAACATTCCGTATTAGCATAATAGATGAGCTACAATTTATTTAGTTTTATGATCGTAAAAGTAAAGCGTTCCAAATATCCATTTCTAAAATACTAGATGGAATATTCAACCGATCCACGAAACAGGTATTTCACGAAGTGTTTTACTTCTCTGTAATTGGTATGTGCATCCATCAAAAATGTACCGAATCATCGTATCGAGTATGGAACCAGTCTAATTTCTATTGTAATTGGACTTGCTTCGGTTAATAAACGTTAACCGAAGAAAGTAAATTATAATTTAATTGAATTAGTCTCTGTTATAGCTTAGGCGGGGTTTTATCTTTTGGAGGTTTCAAGTGTCTTGTTCTGGTCTGTTTAAAACTTTACAAGGCTAAGGTTTTTCATAAAAAAGGGACTATGATAAGATTTTATTTATTAATCAATTTTTAAGAATGGAATTTTAAATTCTAATACGATTTTACTGCACAATTTAACAGTTTCCAAAAACCATACGTTTAAGTTGATGTATAATGTAATACCATTATTACTGAAAGCAATAAGGGTCAATTCACACGTACCACAACCACACCACGTCGCAGCGACAAAATGTGGTCAAGCTGTGGTTACGTGTGAATAGTGTCGCAGCGGCTTTTTGCAGTTGCGTTGTGGTACCGACAAAATGTCGATGTGGTTGCGTTGTCGCTGTCGTTGCGATGTGGTATCCACGTGGTCATGTGCAGTATTACTCCAGCTTTAGTAGAGGTAACACGGCTTGACTGAACGTAGTCATGGAGGAAAGATTGTTGTTGCTATCCTTATTATGGCTTTTATTAATAAGAAGAAGACGAGAGTGGCGGCGTTGCCGTCGCGATGTGGTTGCGATGTGGTCGTATTACACAAGTGGTCGATAACAACGGCAAAATGTGGTACGTGTAAATTGTAATATTCATTTTCAATACAAAATATACGCCCGACCACATGGCGTCGTTGTGGTGTGGTTGTGGCTGTGGTGTGGTTGTGGTACGTGTGAATTGACCCTAAGCATCTCTTCAAGACCTTTGGGTGAACATCGATATAACTACTGTACAATTTTTTCAGTATACTAAAAAAGACTAACATTATTTTAGAAATAGCAGCAAAAAATATATTGAGTATAAAATTTAAAAAAAGCTTTAAATTATAATCTCCATATAATGACGCTAATCTTAAACCATTAAAAACATCAACTATAAAAGCAAGATGACACGCAGCGGACCTTCTCAATAACCAACTAACCAACTATCCATCTATGGCTTGGTCCGATTGGTTTTTAAATGCTTTATTTTTCTAAACGAAGCTGAACGCAGTCAATAAAGACTATTGCACTAACACCTCGACCACTGGAGCGTGAAAGCAAGTCATGACCTCGAGGAAACTAAATGGGATATTTTCTATATCATCTAGCGTAGGCGGAAAATTACAAGCAATTAAATTATCCATCCGTCATGCTGTCTTTGTTAGCATTTAGCTTTGAGAACAGATAAACTTTAATATTAAATCTAATATGGATGGCCGATAGTTGTAAGCAGACTATAGAATTCGCGTTTGGAACAACTAAAGTACTATAGCTAGGTAGGTCCGGGAGACACAGATTAGATCCTGAAGGAAGAGGACAATTATTCATAGGATCGACATGCATGTTTAATGGATTGATTGATCTTAAACCTTAGATGTTACATAAATGTGAAATATGTACGCCCCGAGTTGACCTTCGCTGAGCAGGACTCTTTGCCATACAAAGTGGTTGCCTTTACTTGAAAACTATCTGATTTGATGCCCTAATCTATACGGATACACAATGATATCTTGATCAGTTTAGAAATTAATGAAGAAACCTATTAAAGTAAGATGCCAACAAAGAAATTCTAACTTGAAGACGCTATAACATTTGGCGCAAAACAAACTGCGCTCCAGCAAAACGAAGAAAATACAGTGTGATGTATTCCACCGAACCAACTTCTTCTAGACGCTTTGTCAACCTTAAAACACGGCATTTAAAAGTAATTTAAATGTAAAATTTCAAGTATCAATCTCAATATATGTCAATAAAGTGTTAAAGTTTAATTGCAAACACCGTCTTTAGAATCCCTTGTCACAAAACAAGTCAATATTGCACTTAGTTCCCGCTTCCGGCTAACTAGTCCTACTTGCTACGTCCGTTAAGTTACTGTTTAACCAGCCAGCTATCGATTGGGACAAACTAGAAACACTATAAAGTCCAATATATAAAAGCAGCCTTCTTGAATAATACACAAGTAGTTGGAAACACGTCTCAAGATTACAGGTCGGTTAACGTAACTCTCGCACCTGGGAGCGGGCAGCTCGTAAACTTGACTACTCAATTACACAACACTACTTGAAGTTTTCGAATTATCTCTGAAATTGAGACGCTATTTATCTAGGATATTGTGATGAGCTCGGCACTAGAGGATTACTAACTTTTCGATTAGTTTTGAGATAGAGTTTACTTGAGAAATACTGTGAATGTTAAATAAGCAGTTTTCGTTAGTGACTCATATACAAATAAATATAATCACATATCTCCCTGAACTCATAGCACCAAAGGAATATCCAGAATCTTAAAAAATACCAATATTAAAAAATAGGACAAAAAATATGGCAAAATGATACTATTCAAAATCAGCGTTCGTCACTTAAACATACTCCATTTATTAGTTTCTCGTATGAAACCCACCTAGCGTAAATAGACAAGAACACATTTGAATACCAAACCAAACGGCTGACAAATCAGTAATAATGATGCATGAAATAGTGCACCTGGCAGCACAAAAAGCGTCGCTAAATCAATCAAGCAAACCGATTAACTTACTGCAAAGCTGATTAATTAGTCGAATGACAATATGATGAAACACAATCTCTCACACTCTGGTTCGCACGTGTATGACTGCCCGCCCACTGTACTATTGTGAAGTGAAGCGCGGATCCGCAATGCAATAATGCGAAATTAGCAAAAAGTAGCGTCCGCTCACGACTATAATTAGCAGAATTTGCCATCCTTTCAATGTATACTAAAACATTGAAAAGTAACGACACTGTTTGAATGACTTGTGAAGTGCTAAGCGTGAATAGGGAAATAATGTGCATAAATAATAATGCCCCATTTCTTCCCACTACTGGTAGCTTATGACTTATGAGGCAAGTAAGGGTGTAAGGGCTTTTTACGTGAATTTTGATCATGTGGCTGGGAAGCAATCAGCCTTTATTCTAGAATATTTCTTTCACTGAATCAAATTCTAAAAGTGACTGAAAAAATTCTAATGTTGGTTATTCCAAAATAAACAATATTTTTTAATGCCCGACTACCACCTTCCTCATTGGTAACGCGATCTTGAAAACTGTATCATAAATATTTACTTAGTATCAACTACTTAGCTACGTAAGCGGAACAGATAACAATCGAGCTAGGCTCAAACGAAACAAGAACAAAATTGAATTTGATACAAACATACGTATATTCACGGCTACTAACGTATCTAAGTAACCAAAAAAGGCATAGGCAGAGCAACATAATTGACTGAGGAACCACTTAGTAAGTTGAAAAACGATTGCATAATAAAGGATGCTAGATGATGGGTCTCCAGCCTCGTGGCATAAAAATAACTTTAAAAAAACCCTAAGAAAAAAATCACTATTATATAAATAGAATATTCATAAAATCAGCGAAACTCATAACTGACGGCACCACGGAGAAACGAATTAAAGTACGGAAAGTAAACTAAGCCAAACTGAGAGCCATTTTCCTAAAACACGATCATGAAAAGGCAGATAAATAAGGCTTATGTTATACGTTTGCCGTGTAGTGTCGGCCTAGAATAACACTACCCCTTTGTACCCGTGGGTGATCGTAAGAGGCGACTAAGGGTATAGGGGCTTCTTAAGTGATTTTTGGGCGATGTGGTTGGAGACCCATCACCAAAAACGTTTATTATTATCATCTTTTCCCCAATCAACTTCCAAAAGTGGCTGAGGAATTTATCATTCCAAAGCTCTGGCTACCCCGTTAAGGGATTTATAGCTGTGAGTATATGATTTAATCATAGAAATAAATCCTAATTAGTACTCAGTAAGGAATCAATAAGATCTAAGTAACGAAATGAACGGTTACATTATTTGGTTACTGGATTCATTCCGTGTAGTGCCGGCTTAAAATGTCACTACTTCTTTGTTCCAATGGGTGTCGATTAAGGGTATGAGTGTCGGTTAAGTGGTTTTGGGCAATGCGGAGACCCATCACCATCGAAACTTTATTTCTACGATCTATCCCTATCGCCTTCCAAATGCGGCTGAGGAGTTACTAGCTCTAAGGCTCTAGCTACCTCTTTTTGGTATTATGGCGTGAGTATATGTATGTATGTATAATACTCCACACGTAAAACATACAAAATCATGATAACTAGCATATTTCTTAAGGATAACCACAAAAGTGGATACACGGTATTGAAATACATAATATATGCATAGTTAAATTACAATAAAAGAGGGATTTAATAATACAAATAAGGATGCTTTAAACAACGACAGTTTGAGAATAAATTGGGTCGACTCGACAATAACCGCAAACCTTGGTGACAAGTTTCTGCATAAGGTCACGAGACTAAATCATCTTTGAACTGGGAGATTATTAATGGAAATTGGTGTAATCTCATCATTTGGGAGCAACGTGAAGGTAACAGCACCAAATATGATACACAGGAAGTTGGGAGTGAAGAAATCGTGAGAAAACAAGATCAAATAAACCGAGATGAAATAATTTATCATGACTCATTTCAGGAACATTATTGGAACACGTAAAAAGATTCATATTAAAATATCGGGCATATGCAACCTCTTTGTTGAACACATACATGGTAAATAGTTGTGTTGCGTCGGCTTAAAGTAGCATCAATACATTTCTTCAGTGATAGTTACACCATGTAGCTGGAGATCCATCAACAACAATCTTTGACATACATACATATTCTCACGGCTATAAATCCCTAGAAGGGGTAGCCAGAGCTAAGGCTTCTAAATTCCTCAGCCACGTTTGGAAAGTTGAGTGGGGAAAAGATGGTAGAATAAAGGTTGTTGGTGATGGGTCTCCAACCGCACCGCCCAAAAATCCCTTAAAAACCCCAATACCGTTAGTCGCCTCTTACGTACACCCACCGGAAGAAATGGGGTAGTGCTATTCTAAGCCAACACTACACAGCTTCATCTTTTATTTTAAAATATTTTCCTTCGTAAACTTCCAAATGTGGTAGAGGTAATTCCAATTAGGAAGCTATAGCGAACCCCTTTTTAAGATTACTAGCCGTGAGAATTTATATATGTCACACCATTCTGTCACACGATATCCGGTTGTACCAATCCTCATACAACCAATTCAAAGGACCGATTTTTCTCATTAAAAAACAAAACGTTTTATAACAAACATTTATCTTATAAGATTGCTGTGTAGTGCCGGCTTAGAATAGCACTACCCCATTTCTTCCGTTGGGTGTACGTAAGAGGCGACTAACGGTATTGGGGCTTTTAAGGGATTTTTGGGCGATGCGGTTGGAGACCCATCACCAAAAACCTTTATTTCACCATCTTTTCCCCACGCAACGTCCAAAAGTGGCTGAGGAATTTCTAATTCCCTAGCTCTGGCTACCCCTTCATGGGATTTACAGCCGTGAGTATATGTATGTATGTATGTATTTATCTCATACAACTAATATTAGCATAACACGACACCATCATCGAATGATAACGTGATATACTTATATTGCTAATGAGTTTGTTCAATCTCCTAATCCAAGAAACCATAATGATAATTTTGAATTGCTTGCACTGTCATATTACAAGTCACATCTGCTGATAGAAGGCAATGTATGACGAGAAATGAATGGTCGTGTACATCGTCATATTGCATCCAATAAAATATTGTGACTGATACAATACAGATATACGGGAGAATCGAATAGAGACATATAATTATCAATTATCGTTTTGTGATAAATGGTACTCAAATTCAGAAGAACTTGTCAAATTAAACAGGCAAATACGTTGTGGAGTATTTTTTCGCAACTTCGCATGATTTTCTACATGAATCTCTTTTGTAAAAAATATATTAATAAAAAAAAACAAAAATTAAAAGGATGTCTTGTGCAAATCTTATTCATTTGTTCATCCACTTGATTTCTGGTATTTTGTATTTGTATCTATGTCGCAGGTATATTGTCAAAGCCGTGATATTACAATTTCACTAGTGATATTATGATTAAACGGTAGATTGTCATTCGACTTCATTTCTTACAATTTAACTGCCTATTTTTAGTGATGTTGTAATTTCACGGCGACACTATAGTGATATTGCAGGGCAATGATAATTTGACAATTTCACTGGTCGTTAGATTACGCGACCGTCTCTGATTGGTTCGTTATTAGTTTCATTTTTGCAATCATAGAGTTATAAGTAAATAGACACGTTTAAATACACTATTTACTTTTATTTTATTTATTTTTATACGACTGGCATATAAAATCTTAAATCATGAAGTATTAAATAATATGACAAATGCTATAACACATAATCATGAAATATAGCAGCTTTTGCCCAGAGTGGGACACTGTAATACAGGCTACATAAAAAAAATAGCTTTTATTCTCATCCAGAATATAATATCCACTTATTTTTGCAATCTGCAGCTTTGTGGTATTTGGAGTTGCACAATACATTATTTCTTTTACATGCGCATCTGAGAGAATATATTATTCTCTATCTATCTCACTGTAATATTTTTGTAGCTCTGTGTTAAAATCTTCTCGTGATACGATTTCACACTGTTTTTTATTACGTATTAATGAACATGAAGTTTCCGATACATCCAAAAATTCTCCGTCACACATTTTGAAAAATAAAATTCGTTTGAAAACAAACAAAACACTATTTTAACAATAATATCAGATGTTAAACTGCACACTAACCGCTATGCACTATTATTGTTTTGAAAATGGCGTCGAAAAAAATTTACCAATCAGAACGCTCGACTTCTCCCACTGCCAACTTCGTTCATGATTTAACTAGATTTATTACAATATCACTATAGCGTCGCCGTGAAATTACAATATCGCTAAAAATAGGCAGTTAAATTGTAAGAAATGAAGTCGAATGACAATCTACCGTTTAATTATAATATCACTAGTGAAATTGTAATATCACGGCTTTGACAATATACCTGCGACATCTACATTCTTACTTTACGTCTATTATTGACATAAATTATTGACAAGACAATTACATAATTTTAAACGATACTTTTACGTATTAATCCCCGGTAAGTACAATAAGTAAACGGAGCGTTATTCATTGGAAAGTAAAATCTATACTTACACAACTTGAACGTAACAAAACTAACACAAACTATAAAATATCTTTACAGCAATAATTAGCACTTTCTACAGTATATCCGAGTTATTCTCAGTTATTGAAAGTGTCGGCTTATAATGGTACTACCCCATTTCTTCCGGTGGGTGTTCGTAAGAGGCGACTAACGGGAACTAAGGGATTTTTGGGCGATGAGGTTGCAGACCGATGGGTTTTTCCAACAATAACCTTTATTTAGCCATCTTTTCCCCACACAACTTTCCAAAAGTGGCTGGGGAATTTCTAATTCCTTAGCTCTGGCTACTCCTTCTAGGGATTCTTAGCCGTAAGTATATGTCTGTATGTGAAAATTGCATAAAATTGCAGCAAAAAATCATACAACTTCACTTATTTGGAGGGTTAACAATCTATTATATGGTTTGTAACATAACGGACATCGGCAACATTTAAAACCACTGAAATGTGTTGGTAAAAATTCAAGTGCTTTAAAAATAATACATACTATTATACAACGAAATCAATCATTCTGAAAGCATATTTTTAGATCGTCTCCGCCGACATTCAGGGCGGACATTGAAATTAAGATAAATGTTGACTCAAAACGTTAGGTCATCAATGAAATTGTGCATTATACATTATTCAGGTGGTAACAATATATTTCAACGACGAGGAGAGTCTTCTAACAAGGCGCGTTGTATGGACTTAGAACAACTAAGCCGTTTAGGTTCCCTCATGTTGATTATATATCAAATATATAAATTTACGAAGAACAAGTGGGTGGGAACACGATTCAGGATTTGAACTCGCGTCTCATTTACGAGTATGTCAAAGCGGTGATTCTCCCACTAAGCTATTACGGTTATTATCGCGGTTAACGTTGTCAGGATGTAACGAAGCACGCCATCGAGAGTATCTGCCTACCCCATATCTATCGAGAGTATCTGCCGAAGCAAATGAGTACCGTGATTATAGGTAAATATAACCCTAATTTCAACATAAATTGGCGACAGACACTGAGAAGTATCGACCTCAGCGGCACATCCGCTGTAACAAGAAAGGAGAATTACCTTCACCTTTTTATTTCAAGGGCTGCGTTTATAGGCTATTGTTTCCTTTTACATTATTCTTTTGTGAATATTCGCTACTTATCACCATTTTACGATGAATAAGATTTTAGATCACTGATTTGCCTCAAAATTTTTAAGACATAATTTTGAATTTTTTTCTTTTATTTATTTTAAAGACATGTTAAAACGATTGAAATAACTGATTTGCTTAAAAATCTGCTTTATATATGATAATTATTCTTTAATTCCCAATGGGGCAGATAGGCCCTGTCATTGTCACTTCAATGACGATTTTTGTACAAGTATTTTAACCTATATCCATTTGCAAACAACCGTTTTTCTAAACATAACGTACCGCCGCGCCGTTTCAGGCGCAATATGACGAGATAAATAAAACGTTTTTCTGAACCCTATAAAATGACCTAAGAGATAGCTATTAAAAATTGACATTAACCGAGGAAAAAAATGTAAAACATTTTTTCACTGAACAAATTCACAACATAAACAAACAAAACAGTTACCCCGAAACGGTAAATTAAATCAATTTACCGATATGAAGGCGAACACATCAAAAATACCGATACCGGATTGCATAGGAAGCCCGCCTTGACGTTGCTGACTCATAAAATAAAAGCTAAGATACAGACGCTTTTTTGGTAAAAGGCATTGAGCCGAACTCTTTATTAGGCATCGTATACGAAGGTAATTAAAATGAAATACACGAGAGGTCTTCGAGACACGAACCTTTCGTGGAAAGTCCGGTGATTTAGCTTATCGAATCGCCTCTTATTTGCGATGGACATGCAGTCTTGAACGACGAAAGGGCCAATTATCTGTTTAAAATTTGGGCTGAAAATATTATTTTGTCTTGTTTCCTACATGGGTTTTCCAACATTTACCTCAAGCTACTTTAAAAATGATAACAGCCCCGATTGGAATCTGGGATCTTGGACCATAAGAGCGTGCTATATCACTAAACTACGCAATCAGAGGATCGTGGCAAACGGATAGCGATTAGCAATTACTCCTCTTGGAATTATAGACAAAAAGGAAAACGACGAAAATAAAATACTTAATAAATTTTAATGTACACTTATATGTATTTTGTGGTTAATTTATTAAGGTGAGAGAAAACATCGTGAAGAAACACACACGGCTAAGTCGTACTTATATTGCGATAGTACAAAACTTATCAGTCTTAAAAGACTCATCGTTTAGTCATTGAAATAGTTTGTTACTACCTGAATGATTTACTTCAAAAATGCATAATTTCATTCATGACCTAACGTTTTGCGTCGACCAATGGGTATTTCACATTTATCTTAATCTGAATGTCCGTTCTCAATGTCGGCGGAGACGATCTAAAAATATATTTTCGGAATGATTGCTTTCGTTGTAAAATCATAATTTTGAAATATGAACAGCATTATTACAAAACGTTGCCGTGTAGTGCCGGCTTAGAATGTCGCTACCCCTTTCTACCCACGGGTGTCGTAAAAGGCGACTAAGGGTTTTAGGGCTTTTTATTGGATTTTTGGGTGATGCGGTTGGAGACCCATCACCAAAAACCTTTATATTACCATCTTTTCCCCACTCAACTTCCAAAAGTGGCTGATGATTTATAATTCCTTAGCTCTGGCTACCCCTTCTAGGAAATTATAGCCATGAGTATATGTATGTATGTTAAAAATAAACGGCGGCATACAGAATTTGAAAAATATCTGTGGTCATATAGTTAACTAGCAGGAATTTGATAGTACGGGTTTGAATCTCGCTGAGAGCAAACATAGTTGAATAAATATGAATTCAATACTTGAGTCTTTGACATATATTTTTATCCTACGGGGCGATAAATAGCTTAAGAGAATATCACTTTGAAATAATATAGCTTTTCATTGATGGAAGAATTATCGAAATCGCCTTTACAAGAAACTTCTTTATAAAATATATGTTACTACCACCGGGTTTCATAAGAGGACCCATCACCAGCGTACTTTATTTCTATTATCTTCTCCCCTATCAACTACGAAACGAAGCTGAGGAGTTTCTAGCTTGCTACCACTTTTTGGGATTTGTGTCCGTGAGTATATGTATGAATGCATGATAAAGAAGAAATATATATGCATATATTTTTCGGTTAGTAACCATCTGTTGCACTTTAAGTGATGGTTAGCAGCTGGCACTGTGGCCTGTGCGGCTTTCTACCTTTACGTTTTGTGTATCGGGCAGCTGAGGAACTCCCTTATGGGTGCAAAGGTGTGTGTACCTAGGCTAAATCGGATAGACATACAACATACATACATATACTCACGGCTATAAATCCCTCGATGGGGTAGTCAGAGCTAAGGAATTAGATTTTCCTCAGCCACGTTTGGAAAGTTGAGTGGGTCAACCCAAAAATTCCTTAAAAGCGCCAATACCGTTAGCCGCCTCTTACGTACACCCACCGGAAGAAATGAGGTAATGCTATTCCAAGCCGACACTACACAGCAAATATAGATTATTGTTTTCACAAAGATTTATGAATGTGAGTGAAGCAATAGTTTCGTCAGGATCATGCCAAGTCGCGATCGACAGTCTCTGTCTACATTAATGGGAATTATGAGCGTGATTATAAGTAACTAAGTGAATATTTATTGAGTCAGATACAGTCCTTGAATACCGGACCTTTCCTACTCGTGGAAAACCAGATGGGATTGCTAGTATTAAATATATTAGCGTAATAGCATGTCACGCAAACAGATTGTAGTAAGTCAGTAGAAAGTGAAGCATATAACCATGGCGATGTTATGTCACAGTGGAGTAGGCAGACATTAGCTGTTCACCAGCTGTGACATAAATATAGTAGTTGGATTAAAAGGTAGTTTCCATTTCTATGTAAGTATACTTTTACTTAGTTGTACTCGGGCCATTTAATCTCATGTGGACAGGCATAGTCTATTGATCGATATTAAGTATTATCTTTATATACTTCTTTAGCTTTCTTTACAATTATCAATGTTCGCATTCACTTATTTCTTTTCACTTTAGACCGCCGGATTTTATAAAACGGTTTAAGTCCGATCTTGTCGTTGATGATATAAATAACTGCACTGCTTAGTTTATAACCTAGGTCTACAGAACCCTTTTTTTGGACAAAAGTTCTTACATATTTTTTAGAACTAAAGCAAAAACGCTGAAGGAAGAGATTCCGCTCAAACATATGCTTGAGTCTTTTAACACTATTTTTATTTTTCAGAATTCTGTACGGACATTTTCTCCAAATAAAACCAAGATGTCTTGCATACATACTCACGGCTATGAGTACTAATGTTGAATTGTTATCAGAATGGAAAATTTCTCATTCACTTTTGGAAGCTTAATGTTAAAATATTTTAAGTCAAAGATTGCTCGTGATGGGTTTACACCCACATCACCCAAAAAGTACATTAAAAGATCCCAAACCCTAAGTCTCTTTCTAAGACATCCGCGACAAGAAATGAATTAGTGCTATACCAAGCCGACACTGCGCAAACCAATATATCTTGTATACAGTATATGAAACCAGACACTAATTATAGCTCAATGGGTAGAACACCGGTTAACGTCCAAGCGACTAGTGTTCAAATCCCGGGTCGGGCCTACACCAATTTGTCTTTTCTAAAGACATATGTGTGGTTAATTTATCTGGTTGTTAACGGTAAAGGAAAACATCGTGAGGAAACCCACATGACTGAGTTGTACTTAGTCATGTGACAGTGTATTCGTTGACAAAGTCACGTGATGTTCAAAAGTATTAGTACCTCTGCCAACCCCTTCGAGGATATTCGGCGTGAACGTTTATGTTATGTTATTATACTAATTATAATGATCCACATAGTATGCTCACAACTGAGAGAAGTTCATTGGCATTTAACGAGACGCGTGTCGGTAATCAGAGTTAAGTAAATAATGTATTATTAACCTTTAGGTCGTCAACTGGTGCCGTATTTATTTACTACACTTGCTAGTTTTAGTTTTTCAACTGTATGATATATTAATGTGTTTATTCTGCATAGTGTACTTTTTAAGTATTATGTAATTAAATTAATTGTTTATAAAAATTCCGCGGATATTTTATTGGTTTCGTTTTGTTTTGGGCATTTACCGGCTACATCTCAATGATCAGAATGGGTTGGCCAAAGCTTAACTATAGTAAACTCATAATAAACATATAAACATAAACGTTCACGCCTTTTATCCCCGAAGAGTTGGCAGAAGTACCAATACTTATGAACAACGTGACAGCGCCACCTAGTGTACAAAGTAGGTACCCACGTTTTGCTTAGGCAATGTACTCACGTGATAGGGGACAGGCCTATCGCCGTAAATACATATGCCGCTTTTGTATTTTTATTATAAAACAAATAGATACTGAATTTAACTATTAAGTATCAATTTTGAAGGATCTGAAGCGAAGGTGTGGTGTAATAGAAAATCTGTTCAAATCTCTACCTAATCATATTAACATTACGGATCCTCTAATAGCGTTATAATAAGGCACCTATTAGAAACGTTATAATGCTGTTCTAAGACGACTACAAAAATTTGTTACATCGATACCAGCTTACATAAACTCATTTAATATGTATCAACAAGCATAGATACAATAATTGAATAATTGCATGTAAACGTGAATAATTCTGAGTCATATCTCTTTACTGAGTATGTAATTTGTTTGTAAAATACTAATATTCACTTGTATGGTGGTTTATTGTCCATTGTACACTTTCCTGTGTGGGGCTTAGTAATCACTGACTACTAATTTGTGGTTTAGAATTGACAGTCAATAAATTATACAGTGTTCAGTGTTCATAATTATCGATTTATAACATAGCACTTAGTTAGATAATAAAGTAATTTTGTCGATATGTAGGTACTTTACATACATACAAATACTCACGGCTATAAATCCCTTAACGGGGTAGCCAGAGCTTTGGAATGAGAAACTCCTAAGCCACTTTTGGAAGTTGAGTGCGGAAAAGATGGTAATAATAAATAATTGTTGGTGACGGGTCTCCAACCACATCGCCCAAAAATTACTTCATAAGCCCCTATACCCTTAGTCGCCTTTTACGATCACCCACGGGTAAAAATGGGGTAGTGTTATTCTAAGCCGACACTACACGGCTAACTTACCTGTGCACATTTTAAAGAATATACTAACAGATGTGTGCAAGAAAAATATTTCAAGTGGACACAAAGTTGACATACATACACACATACTCACACCATTAGTTCCCATTCGGGTAGGCATCGACTTTGTACGATCCTGACAAACGACTCGAGCTTTTTACATTTATCTCTTTTTTCATACATGCTCTTATGTTCTATTCAATTAAATAGAGTTAAGTTAATGGCATTCGAAACATTTCGTATATTTCTTTCCCTAACGATTCCATTAACATTACATACAAGCATAACCAAACAAATAATGAAATCAATAACATAATAACTATAAACAGCCGTTCCGTAATGAGTATCTCTGTTAAGTCATTATCGACTGCACAAAGTGCACACACCACTGACAATAATGCAGCTAACACGGAACACAAAGAAGCAATGTATAGAATAATATCTAGTTGTTCATATCTGAATGGCATTTCACAACTCTAATGAAAGAAACGTGGATATATAATGCTAATACTATAGCAAGTAGAGGTTTGGTCTTAAGACTTTTATCGTATTTTGAGCCTGAATGTAAAGGAAATCCAGTAGAAATAACACAACTAAGCAAGGGAAGAACACTAGCAAGACTCCAGATAACATTAGCTCTTTTTGCACTAGCAAATATTAAACGCAAATGTAACTTAAAATTTTGTGAAGGTAGTTAGTATTCATAATTTTAAATAACAACTCAGTCTTCCCGTGACCATGATAACTGAAAAGTTTTCGAAACGTCGGGCTTGGAAAATAATGTAGTAACACGCGATTAAAATATCCGAAAGTCAATAGTTGTTTCGATTGGAATTAACACCCCTAAGATGGTTAAGCTAGGCGGCAGATATTGTAAAAGGTGCCAAGAAGATATCCTTGAATAAATGTGGTGGAGATTAGGTTTTTACGAGAGTTATGTTGAGTCGTACAATGTTGTGATATTATGGGTAATACGGTTTGATTATAAGAAAATGCTTAGAATCAAACGCTACGCTATAATAAAAAGATTTCATTTACTATAAATCTTTACATGATATGTATCTGTCTGCATAAGTAAAATTCCCCTAGTGCAACCGAATATTAAAACGATTTCTCTACAACGATTGCAATAAAAAAATATAAGTAAGGGAAAAAGGTTATATTAAAATAAATGAGTATAATTCTCAATACAAAATTGTAAAGAAATGGCTATTTAATTGAAAAAGTTTGATAATATCTGTTTGTAATATTAAAGAAGAAACTTTTTAGCAAGTAAATATAATATAGAAGTTTGAGATAATATAGAAATGGCATAGTTTTTTCTAGGTCAGCTCAATAAACCTAAACAAACAGGTATGCAGATTTTTAAAATATGTTTCGATATACACGTTCATTTATAGTGCAATTAAATTCAATCTAAAAATGAACAACTTGTTCTTTCACTTGTCAGCGTTTCCCACAATACGACTTTATGTCTTCAAAAAAGTTTTTTTAATACAATTGCTCAAAAAGTGGCGTATTACAGGGACGTATAGCGTTCGGGAAGTGGGCTATTACACACTCGTGCTTTTTCTTTACCTTTCCCGCACTAGTGCGTTTTCTTTCCCAACTGTCAAAATAATGTCTATTTTAAAGAAAAACCAACCATAAAGATTTTACTAAAAAAATCAAAGAAGTTTTTATGATTCATGTTAATACGTGGCATAGGTCGTATTAACATGAATCAACAACAACAAAATAATAGGCAAAATCGACTAATTTGTTTCGATATCTGATTTAATGATTTGATAGAATTAGTGAGGTTAGGTTTCATTACATTATAACTCATTAAATTTCATTTTCATTTCATATCAACAAAAAAATTATACATAAGACTTGGCTGTATGGGCATAGTTTCCTTTGCCTACCACAATAAGTGAAGAAAAAATGTCGCCATTTTCCAGAAATAATCTTTGGGAGTTTAGTTGTTTTGTTAAATTGCTTAATTTTTTCGCAACTGTATTAAAAATAGTCGTTCAGTACACGTACGGAACCGTCATTGCAACTCGTTCCGACTGTCAACCCTCGCCTTCGGCTCGGGTAGACATTTGTCGGAACTCTTTGCAATGACAGCCATTCCGTACTAGTAATGAAATATACTATTGAACTACTGTTCATCGTAATATAATTGTATTACGGCGATGGTATTGTTATGACTATAGCATGATGACATTATTAACGAATGAACGGAGAAGAAAAGAAAGATCTTAGAAGATCATTACCCCCCTTTCAAAATTGCCATTTCTTAACTTCTTGAATGCCCAGATAAACATAAAAGAAAAACCTTTCTTATTCTCGCAGTATTTGAAATGTTATTTTGTCAATTTACAATAACAATTTGTCAAATAAAAATGTACATAATATAAATTAGTATAAAAATCAAAATAAACACTTGGACAATAAATTAGCGTAAAACTGCGTTTAGTGACATTCGGACCACCTTAAAAAATCACAATACTTACAATGTATTTGACATCCACAAAAAAATACTTATAACTCAACAACCATCACAAAAAAATCCAATTAAAATAAAAAAAAACTAACACACTAAAAAAAGTTAAAGTAAAAAGTACTAGGAGACCAAAATCGCGCAGGAGCAGAAAGCACCTGTTAGACTGAACGACTGTTCTGTTACTAACATGTAGTACAGTAAGCGGTCAGCATACACGTCATTGGCTGAGCCGGTTCTTCGAGGCCCGAAGACGAGACCGAATATCTGCCAGTTTATAATAAAGATTTTAATGTAAAAAACACAGATTGTTATGAGTAAATAATGGTGATCTCTTTAGTACCTATTTATATATTAACTATAAGATTTTGAAGCATTTTGAAAGGATTTTGATATTGACGAGAAAGGAGATCAATCGCGATATTGCTACGTTAATCTGTCGCTTAAATGGAACTTGGGTCATCAATATTTTTAGCTTCGAATACCATTAAATATAACCTAAGTAAGACCGTTTTTACACTTATCAACAGCACATTTTTAGATATACAGTTTTAATTACCTAATATAATTTTAAAATAAAATTCGTAGCATCAACAATACGTTCCATCTGCACTTCAGCTCTATTGAGAGCGTAGAAAGTGGTAAAAGAATATAATGATTATGTCGTTCCATATTTTCCGAATAATTGGCAGATGTTACATGAAGCTATTAACTTAGCAAATAAATTATTCTCGTACTTTAGCAGAGATGTGTAGAAGGATGTTTAAAAATCTATGAAGATTTTAAATAAATATCTTTTAAATCTCACATAAACAAGGAGTACCTAGACTTATTTAAGCAACACAGATCCTGAACTAATTTATTAATGGTACGGAAAATTGGAAAAATAAACGCTTTTTTAATACTTGAACGAAGTAAACCATTAAACAAACAATGAAAACTTCTTACGATAGTTAGTTTGCCCTGTAGTGTCGGCTTAGAATAACACTACCCCATTTCTACCCGTGGGTGATCGTTAGAGGCGACTAAGGGTATAGGGGCTTCTTAAGTGATTTTTGGGCGATGTGGTTGGAGACCCGTCACCAAAAACATTTATTTATTATTACCACCTTTTCCCAATCAACTTCCAAAAGTGGCTGAGGAATTTCTAATTCCAAAGCTCTGGCTACCCCGTTAAGGGATTTATAGCCGTGAGTATATATATGTATGTATGTATGTAAAACCTCTTACGGAAATAAATTGAAAAAAAAGACCCTTAATTATCATAGAGCAGCAACTCGCTAAGATAGAAGCGTGGGCAATTGAATGCGATGAATCATAAATATTGAGATTAACTGCGATTTAAATACTATCGCCTGATTTCTGAATTGAGTATTCAAGCTGAGAACGACTTAAGTATCGTTTTGTCTCATTCATTTGTTAAGATTTCAATGCAACAGAACGATACTTAAGTTGTTCTCAGCTGGAATACTCAATTCAGAAATTGGGCGTATACCATTTAGCTTTTGGTCGGTCAGTGATCCCATCGTCAATAGTAATGTGAATAAAAATATTCTGCATTTATATTTAGTTTATTACATAAAAATTTAATCATCACAGCTTCACAGCAAATTGAGAGATAAGAAGTAGAGGCATAGAGGTATACGTACATATCGCTCACCAATATATTGGTCTAATTTCAAAGAAGTCCGTAAGCTATGATAGAATGTTCTTCTGTTCATATCTAAGCATTAATTGTAACTTATATAACATAACATACATACATATACTCACGGCTGTAAATCCGTGTAGTGTCGGCTTAAAATAGCACTACCCCATTTCTTCCGGTGGGTGTACGTAAGAGGCGACTAACGGTATTGGGGCTTTTAAGGGATTTTTGGGCGATGCGGTTGGAGATCCATCACCTTTAACTTTACCATCTTTTCCCCACTCAATTTTCCAAAATGGGCTGAGGAATTTTCTAATTCCTTAGCTCTGGCTACCCCTTCTAGGGATTTATAGCCGTGAATACATCTATGTATGTATGTATGTAAATCCCTAGAGGGGGTAGCCAGAGCTAAAGAATTAGAAAATTTCTCAGCGACTTTTGAAAAATTGAGTGGGGAAAAAATGGTAAAAATAAAAGGTTGTATAAGGGTGTTGTATGCATATTATATAAAGCGCAATTATAGGACATAAAAATATTTTTTATACATATTTTGTTCCCGTAACAATTATCAAACACAATTAAAACTGTATGCACTTTTGCACACAAGCTGCCATGATAATAACTATGATAATAACGAAAGTAGTAGTTGCTGTGTAGTGTCGACTTAGAATAGCACTACCCCATTTCTTCCGGTGGGCGTACGTAAGAGGCGACTAACGGTAATGGGGCTTTTAAGGGATTTTTGGGCGATGCGGTTGGAGACCCATCACAAACAACCTTTATTTTACCAACCTTTCCCCACGCAACTTCCAAAAGTGGCTGAGGAATTTAATAATTCCCTAGCTCTGGCTACCCCTTCAAGGGATTTATAGCCGTGAGTATATGTATGTATCTATAATAACGAAGAGTCTGGAAAATAAGTAGACTTACAAAATGTATATAATTTTTACCCCTAACTTTCCTAAATAAAATGTTGTCACTCTATTTCTCTCCTTGGTTTTCACTAGACGCGAAGTACATAGTGAAACGACCGCCCCAAATATGGAACAATAAATACACCGGAGAATTAAACAACTGGTTGGTACTGCCCAATTTAGAAAGTTAAAGAGACATGTATCTGTTTGTAATATTAAAGAAGGACCTTAAATTAATGTTAAATTATACGGCAGGGTGAGAAATTGTGTGATTCGTAAACGATATGGGGTGAGAAGTTAATTTGCAAGAGAGATAGGAAAAGGAATGTTATAGTAGTTTGCTAGAGTAATGGAGAGAAAGAGATTTTTAGTCCGTATGTTAAGCAATATTAAAAGACAATCAGGCTGTATGTTCGAAGAAAAATATTCAAAAACAGTATCATCTAACGAAACATGGTATTGTCCTCTGTTGCAGATTCGATCGCGTAGTGAAACTGCCAATATAGTCCTCCCCATTGCCCCCTGGGTGACTCTGACTTGCCTATGTCAACTAAACAATGCAACAAAAAGTTTTAGTAAATGAATCATGACATTTGAACGTTACTAAATCAAGGAGTACGGTAGAGAAAAATAAAATATATTTTCATACATGAGAAATTATCAATGACCCTAAAACCTATTCCCTTATCCCAAAATCCCTTTTGAAACTGACAGAACAAGAACAGAAATACATCGTTTTACAAATTACTCAAAGTTTAAAACAACACATTAGTACATCTGCCTTCACCATGCAGATTAACTGAGTGAAAATATATAAGTTAAGTAATATAGTCTCATATTACAATCTGTAGATCTGTTTTTGTATGCTTTTACCCATTATATTAATCTTTTTAGGTTGACAGCTAGTTAATTGAGATAGGTCAAAGGTTAATTTACATAGTCTAATTAAGAATCAAAACATAATAAAACACGGGTGATTTCGTTAAATGTGACACGCATGTAAATTATACATTTCTATATTTTCCCACTGTAATAGCACTACCCCCTTTCTTCCGGTGGCTGAACGTAAGAGGCGACGAACGGTATTGGGGCTATTAAGGGATTTTCGGGCGATGCGGTTGGAGACCCATCACCAATAAACTTTATTTAACTCTCTTTTCCCCACTCAACTTTCCAAAAGTGGCTGGGGAATTTCTAATTCCTTAGCTCTGGCTACTCCTTCTAGAAAGGACCATGGGGGATTTTGTATGAACCCCGTCCCCACCCTACAACAGTCGTGGGATATGTGTCAATTTGTTCATTGGGACCCAAAAAAGTCTAAAGTACCTGTGTTAATTGCGAAAATTTCGGCACAAATGTATTTATTATTAAACAAAAATATTTTTTTCTACAAACTAAAAGGCATATTTCACGTAAAAAAATGACGATTCTATGTACATTGACGTCCTGTATCCATAATTGTGCCAAAACGTTCTCGAAATCACCTCCTCTGCGCACGTCCCGACTAGCTCGAACCGGTTTCCGGCACCTTCATTTTGCGACACTATTAGCGTTTAGCGTAATACTTTTTTATTCTTAGTTTTACTAAATCTCTACGCAATGAAATATAAGAAAAAAAATGTTTTTTTTTGGTTTCTAAAAAATAATGTTACCTTATAGCAAAGATATTAAAATACTACGCATTTTATATTAAAATATTATTTAGATCGCCATATTCTAGTCCTTTTTAATGCACACTAAGTAAATGTGTAAGTAAAAAAGAAGAATATATTATAAAATCTAAACCCCAAGCATTTGAAATATGTCGCCATAGTAAAAAGTTCTCTATTCTATTAGATGTTTCAAATGACACTTGTTTGAAATCTGTTGGATGGTGGGGACGTTTTTTCCCATGGCCCTTTATAGCCGTGAGTATATGTATGTAATATGGGCTCATTATGAAACTAACCTGCTTCAGCAAGTTCACTTTAGTATTAGCATCAGAGTTTCAGTAAGAGTATTGGAGCTTTGAACAAGTAAAACTTTATGGGTACATTTTTACAAGAAAGTTAGTAAAAGACTCAGAAGTAGTTATGAAAAAGTTGAACCTATGTTTTGAAAAATTACAAAGGTAACAAAAAAAATTATGCCATCACAAACCAATGATAACTATATTGCATAAAACAATATTGTATTATCACAATATACGCATACCAACGGTTGTGGCATGATTCACTTATAAATAACGGCAAACGAACTATGATCACTATTATTAGAATAAAAGTCAATATTCATATTCATTATTATTAGTTTATTTAAAACACATCGCAAACGTGACGCGACGACGACGAGACGTGACGAAAGTAGATAAATATATACAGACATATACTCACGCCCATAAATCCCAAAAAGGGTTAGCCAGAGCGTCAGAGCTAGAATCTCCCCAGCCTCATTTGGAAGTTGATAGAGGAGAAGATGATAGACATAAAGTATCGTTGGTGATGGGTCTCCAACCGCATCGCTCAAGTGTAGTGCCGGCTAAGAATGTTACTATCCCTTTCTACCCCTGGGTATACCCTGGTATGGGGCTTTTTAAGTAGTTTTTGGGCGATGCGGTGAGATAAATGCTATTGAATTAATCATATTAAAACGAATTGTGCATCTTGTGTCCTTATAAAAAGGCAATTCTTCACTAATCTAGTTAACCATATCCGTTATGAAGATTAATACAATCCAATAAGAGGGTAGATAAATGAAGGAGTTAAACTTTAAATAAAAATATGCAATATCATTATAATTATTTTTAACATTCCATTATACAAAAAAAAAATTGATACTTAATGAGAATTAACACAACATATAAAAATCAGTATCATAAAAGAGCTAGTCAAACTGAAATCGAAAACTTTTTATATGTCATTTTTTATTATATTTTTCAGCAAAAGCCAAACTATGTTCAGAGCAACTATAATATAATCGGAGCAAATTTGATTTACCAATAAAATAACATTTATATTTTGTTGAAGCCTTCGTCAGCGAAACCTAATGCAAACTAGTTTTTCATGACCATCAAATCGAATTACTCATATGAAGGAAAACTCGAAATATTATATTATAGCTTTGGACGCAAAAAATACAGTATTCATCTCTTAAATCCACAGAGATGAACTCAACTGTAAAGGTGACTGAAGGGTCATAGAGAATCTCAAACCTAAACGTTCACGCCGTATATGACTGAAGGGGTTGCAGAGGTACTAATACTTCTGAACATCTCGTGACATCGTCACCTGGTGTACAAAGCATCCACGTTTGCTTGGACAGTGTACTCACGTGATAGGGGGCAGACCTATCGCTATCGTATATCGCCCGTATTGAAGTGTTTCACCGACATAACCTAGAGATAAAAACACTTTTGTCAAGCGGTAGAACTGTATTGACTGTCATGTCATAGCTGTGTAGTGCTTAGATTAGAACTAACCCTACTGGGTTAGTACTCTTCCCGCATAAGTTTTTTTATGATTTTTGGGCGAAGTGGTGGTACTCATAACAAACCTGTCATAAGAAATCCCTTATTTTGCTGTTACTTCCCTGCTTAACTTCCAAAATAGGTTGAGTAGTTCCCAAATCTATTGAGTATATGTACGATGATGATGTTAAAGTTTTAAAATAAAATTTTAGGATGAAAGCGGCTTCTAGTAACTAACAAAGTCTGACAGTGCAACGGCCTCATCGTAAATGCAATCAATCATTTGTATGATTTATTATATAGCTTTAGCGGTGGACTGAAAAACGCAACTTGGCAAAATACCTTTTTTTTAATTATGAAATTTATCATTTTTCTTTTTCCAACTACATTAAAAAGGTGTGATTCCTCATAATTTCTTACTATTTACCGCTTACTAAGCAGAGCAAAAAAGAAAAAACGAAAAGATTTAGTTGAAAACCTACATAAAGTAAAACGCAACACACACAACAGAATACAAGATTATCAACTATCCTAATTCTCCATATCGCGTTAAGCAAAGAAATCGATCTAAAATCCCATCCCATCAAAATGTGTTCCAATTGCCTAATCCGTCTTGCTATCTAATCGAATCTGTCAATCCACACTCACCTAATTTCCGTGCTATCGTTCAGAAAATAGCAAGATATAGCAGATAGCAATGATAATGCATCGACCTCCTTATCTAGCAATCTTCGTTGTTAGCACGCATCATGTTTTTGTTTTCACCGGTCTAAATACTTGCACCGTTATTGTGTCTCGCTTCAGGCAGTTAACTGTGATCGTTTTATATGACTGTTATATGACGAGAGAGCCGTGTAGAGCCGGCTTAGAATGTCGCTACCCCTTTCTACCCACGGGTGTCGTAAGAGGCGACTAAGGGTATTGGGGCTTTTTATTGGATTTTTGGGCGATGCGGTTAGAGACCCATCACCAAAAACCTTTATTTTACCATCTTTTCCCCACTCAACTTCCAAAAGTGGCTAAGGAATTTCTAATTCCTTAGCTCTGGCTACCCCTTCTAGGGATTTATAACCGTGAGAATATGTATGTATGTTATATTACGAATGTGTTGGGTTGCTGTTAATGTTATGCAATTACACTTCTAAGTGTATCCTACAGGGTTTCGTTGATAGAATAGAAACTTGTGACGCCATTTTCTTATGGCTACCCGTACCTTTATCATTATGGAACCTGATGCATGAACCAATGAACGGAATGTATTCTTTGGTGTAAGCTTAAAAATATATTTTTCCATTCCGTTATCCTACAATATATTAAGCAACTTCTAGGCTGTTTTTGGCAGTTGAGAGAGGAAAACAAAGGTACACAAGGTTACATTGAATATAAAAAAATATATAAAAAAGAGTAATATAAATAATTTAAATCTTTTTGTTCATGAAAACCTCATGTGGGGATTATTACTAATAAATAAAGGAAAGAAAAATTTCGACACAGGCGAGATTCGAACCCGCGACCTCGGGTATACGCCCCCTTCGCTCTTGCCGATTGAGCTACCATGTCAATGGCTGCCAGCGCGAAATTCTTCTATCCTTTATTTCTTTTACACATTTTAGTAGTGTTTGCGTTTCCTACCTCCGAATTTTTTACTTATTCGGAAAGCCACTTGTCTATCTTTTCAGATAGAATGCAAATGTTGAAAGCGCCTAACTATCACATAATTTCGCGGTCGAAATTATGTGATTTCGAGGTCGCGGGTTCGAATCCCGCCTGTGTCGAAATTTTTCTTTCCTTTATTTATCTATACTCTATACTAATATTATAAAGAGGAAAGGTTTGTTTTTTGTTTGTTTGTTTGTTTGAATTGAATAGGCTCCAAAACTACTGGACGGATTTGAAAAATTCTTTCACTGTTTTGATGCTACACTATTCCCGAGTGACATAGGCTATATCTCATTTTCAAAAAAATTAGGGATCCTTACGTAAACTTCAAAAATGTAACCCAAGGTGTTAAAGAAATACCAAAAAAAAATCCTTTTATCGCGTGCGCTGCGAAAACTATTGACAATAGAATAAAATTATGTACTACAATTTTATAGAACACATCATTAACTAAAAAAAATGCCCCGACAGCATGTCTCTAACTATTATAGTTATCTCACAACAAGCGTCATAATATAAAATTATTTAAAAATTAAATTAAAATCCTGCTTTAGAAAAGGCTATTTATATGGACCTATCTAATCCTTATAAAAAAACGTATATATTATTTCAGACTACTTCAATACCCTTATATTACATTTTGAATTATTCGATTCGAACATTCCATTCGAAAGTTATCTCGAATTAAAAAAATAGATAAAACTCCGCTCGATTAGCTATGCATAGTAAGTTGTTGCAGGCGTCACGAAGGGGTACGGGAGGCTGCTTATCAAAGAGTTAAAGCAAAATTTAATTGAAGCGACTATTATCACTGGCCCAGCAGCCGGTCATATATTATATATTAGCTCATATACCGATGATCCCAACTGATCTGCCAATTCCATTTAAACGGCTACAATTTCCGGTTAAAACATCTTTTGCTTTAACAATTAATAAGTCCCAAGGCCAAACCTTCAAATTAGAAGGGATTGACCTGCGAAAGAATTGTTTTACTCACGGTCAACTGTACGTTGGCCTGTCGCGGGTGGGAGCTCCTGAACATCAATTTATTTTGCTGCCCCAAAATACAACAACGTCAAATATTGTTTACAGGGAAGCTCTAACTCTATAAATTGAATGGCTTTTGATGTAATTACTCATTATGAAAAATAAAAAACATAAAAAAATATATCTAAATATAAATAAAAAAAAATATAACATACATCCATACATATACTCACGGCTATAAATCCCTAGAAGGGGTAGCCAGAGCTAAGGAATCAGAAATTCCTCAGCCACTTTTGGAAGTTGTGTGGGGAAAAGATGGTGAGATAAAGGTTGTTGGTGATGGGTCACCAACCGAATCGCCCAAAAATCCCTCAAAAGCCCCAAAACCGTTAGTCGCCTCTTACGTACACCCACCGGAAGAAATGGGGTAGTGCTATTCTAAGCCGACACTACACAGAAAAAAAATATAACATAGCTTAAAACTTAAAAAAATATATTAAAATAATAATACATGTAATAAAATAAAAAACAAAATGTTAATGATAATTTATGCCCGAGCGAAGCCGGGACGGGCTGCTAGTTAGTTATATAAATAATGTTTATATTTATTACTAATAAGATGTTATGTAATATATATATGCCTACTAACAAACCACGCAAAATTAAGTTCTTCTAAAATTAATGACGATTTCGATCCGCGATCTCAGGCTCAAACAACTACTTAATAGACCACGAAAGCCGAAGGCATTTTTGACGCCACAATCACATTTCATCATTTAACCAACACCTCATTGATTCACGGACGTTCAAAGAATTACTGTTGAAGATCAAGCAAAAAAGAAATCATGTTGTCTTTCAAAGAGCAACTAATCACCAACTGATATCTCAGCCACGGAAATACCATGCAATCAATAAGGCATGTCTTCCGCTCTACAACAAATATAGTGATTCTAAGCAACGGTACATCTTAGTAATGAGCTTATGACAGCCGGACCATGAACTTGAACACTATGGGCGTGCTAAAACAGTGTTAAGACACTCATGTGCAGACAGAGATGTAATAATCATCGTTGTATACTCTTTACAGTTTTCCAGATATATAATTGGGATTACCACCACACCAAAACTTGGGTACTATGAACACCAGATGTACCATCTACTCTCCCTCGTTAAAAAAAAACTTTTTTCGGATTTTAAAGATGAACCATGGATAAGAACTATTAGGACGCATCGTTAGATAAAGATATATGGTTAGAACGTAGACTAAATTATGGTAGTTCCTCAATTTATAAGACGGTATCACATCACGCCAAGACCTTTTGTGTTTTAAATAATGACTGACAAATAAATATCATCGTTGTTAAATCACAAGCCGCAACTGCCGGTATGTGCTACACCGCTAACCACATTCTAGGTCATCCTGTAACCATACACACAACCACCTTCCGAAGGTCTACTCATATTATCTGATATGCATCATTGAGGATCAGTCCAGAACACATTGGTTTATATTTCAGAGAATTTCATGATATGCAGATGAGAGATAAAATTATGAATATGTTTCTTTCAAAGGCAAGATAATGGTTACAAAAATAGGTAGCTGAGATGTATGCACAATTAATTTATTATTTAAAATATATTTATACAGAAAGGTGATCCACCACGAATAATACCCGATAGTAGTAGAGAACAGTCAAGTAGGACTTTTCGAAAACAAAACAACAACATTAACATGAACAAGAGGGCTTACAGAATGGAATGTCAGGATAGCACAGGCAATAATAATTCGATCTCAGTAACATTTATATAATGAATTGAATATGGGTGATGGTTTTGTAGGCTTTTATTTCATTTTGTAATAATATTAATTGAACATAAGATCAAATAAAGACGTGTTAAAAAAACAGGCGTCTGAAGTACCGAGAACGAAAGACCATATGTGAAACGATTGCTCAAAAGGCTTGCCAGGAGCGTATTAAGCGTATTTGCCTACCCCAATGAGAAAAATATAAATAACCACAATAAGTAAAACTGTCATGATAACAAGTAAGTATACATAAAAATATTCCGATCCAAAAATAAACTGATATGATAACACATAACAATGCGTCTATTAATAGCTTGTCCCGGCAATAGAAGCACACTTCCTAACAACATAAAGACATACAGTTATTTGTCAATTCATATTAACTGTACTTGTTGCTTACAATGTTGAGGTCATCTGTCAAAACTTTATCAATTGAATTTATCTCTTCCTTTGTGCGCTGACCAATAAGAATGTCAGGATTGGTCACCCTGTGGATTCATTATGAATTCGTACTATTTGGGGCAAACTCTACAATTATACCTCTGTCTCTTATGGCACCTAAATATATAATGGGAATGGGGTGGGGACACATGGCATAGAAGCTTACATGAGATACCACATTATTAAAAAGAAAGAAATATGACTACAGACTTATTCGAAGACTGAAATAGTGGGGTAAATGAGTTTTTTTTAATATTAAACAGGGCTAAAGGTTTTGGATAAGTTACTTAGCAAACAAAATGTAAGAAAGAGTAAAAGAAAATCTGTGCCAATACTTATTACAATTTCAATCAATCAATCTTTGCTGTGTAGTGTCCGCTTAGAATAGCACTTTCCAATTCCTTCCGGTGGGTGTATGTAAAGGGCGACTTACGGTATTGGGGGCTTTTAAGGGATTTATGGGTGATGCGGTTGGAGACCCATCACTAACAACCTTTATTTTACCATCTTTTCTCCACACAACTTTCCAAAAGTGGCTCAGGAATTTCTAATTCCTTAGCTCTGGCTACCCCTTCTAGGGATTTATAGTTGTGAGTATATAAGTATGTATGTGCCAATACCGACTTTCAGAAGAATTTTAGTGAAGGAGGTTTGCATAGATCCTAGATCGTAAAAAAGGCTATTGATTGTTTCTACCAGATCAATTGAAAGAAGTTGCTTGAGAATGTGCACATTTTATTTGTCCTAATGTGTCTAAAAACACTAGTCTCTGTGTGTTGAAACTTAATATGGTGTTGGATAATGACCCAAGTCAAATTTTTCACAAGTCCCTAAACTGCCAGCCTGGTTTGACATGGGTGCAAAAATAAAATTATAACAAAAAAAAAATTTTTGGTGAGTAAAATGGAACAAAATTGTTCATCACCCAATAGGCTATTTGACTAAGTTTTGAAAACTAGTAAGCATATAAATTAATAAATAATAGATAGCCAATCATGGTTGTTTATAGTCACGTGACAGTTGCATCAAAAATACTTATTATAGAAGACGGATTTTAGTGAAATAATGCAATATTTTTACCTCGCATTATTACATATTGCTCCAAAAAAGAAATAAAAAGACTAATGAAATAAAAGATTTTTTTATTACAGTCAAATAGCCTATTATCTACTAACTTTGACGTAACACTTTTTTCATAGGAATCACCCCTCAAGAGATATCAAATTATGAAAGTTAAAATATAATACGGCTATAAATCCCTAGAAGGGGTAGGTAGCCAGAGCTAAGGCATTAATAATTCCTCAGCCGCTTTTGGAAGTTTAGTGGGGAAAAGATGGTAAAATAAAGTTTGTTGGTGATGGGGCTCCCTTTTTTTTAAAAGCTCCAATAGCCTTAGTCATCTCATACATACAGCCGGGGAAAGAAATGGGGTAGTGATATTCTAAGCAAACACAAAACAGCTATTTTTTTATATACAATAATTGTCAAATTTACATATACAATACAATGCCATTAAAATTATATTGTTTAGGATACACATGAATGCTAAACATGATGAAACAGTAATTAGGCTCTCAAACCCAATATTCAAGTTGTAAATCTCCTAAAGGGTGGCAAAGGTATATAAATACTTTAGAACATATATTTTTTGTAAAAAATGTTCATACTAAAAATGTTTTACTTCGGCAGTGCATTTGATAGCGAGAGGACATATAGCTTCTTTCTTCAATAACTTTTTCTTCAGTAACCTTCAATTCTTAATATCACCCTCCATGTTTAAGGCTGAGGGCAATCAGTTATAAATATGTTACCTTCATATATTAACCCTTAACCACTGACGTACGTACCTCATATGTCTCCTAAATGATTTTTTGTTCATATTTCTAATTTGATACTCATAAGTTTGTTGATGAATAAATATTTTGCTGTTAATATTATGACTGTTTATATATAACATACATAAATAAATAAAAACCAAAAATAACCCAAATCACACTTAATGGATGCACCAGAGCAACTACAACAAAAACAAGACGTATATCATATGTACGTCAGTAATAATGTAACAAAATGACATGTCAGTAGTTAAGGGTTAATATAGAGTAGACTTGTAGAATCATGTTCACTTCAACAGTATGAAATTGCTTATGTGTCCCTTAGCAATTATTTCAGCCTTTGACCACCATGGTCACCATCACAGTTTCACTAGTCATCTGATTATGTTTATCCTTCATGGTCACATTGCAAAGTATCTAGTAACATGGTGGTGTCACCAAAATTAATATATCATCTGTTTCCTAACACATGGTGTGTACAGTGTCAAAATATATCATGAGTGCTCTTAAATTTAAGTGGCAAAATTTCATTCAGATGTAGATAGACCACTCCACTGCCAACACATTTGGAATAAATAGTATGCTTATATATGATTGATTTTAACAGGGTATACAGAAATATATGCAAAGACAAAGAAATAGTAACTGGATGGATTGATAGTTTAAAAAAAATAATTGTTAAAATAAATACCATGGGGTATATCAAAAAAACACATATATATTAAAAGCTATAATATGTTAGGACTCAAATTACTTTCACCCTGAGGAAACAAGGGACACGATAATTATAACAAAAACTAAAAATATTCATTTTACACGATTATTCATTCATATTAATAAGAAAATAAAAGCAACGACAAATGTAAACAAGTTCAAAGGACTTCAACCTCAACTTATTTTACATCAAGCGCGTGATAAAACAGTATTTATAAAGCTTTACGATAAGGCATGTATCTTTTTGCCAACTTAGATAACCCCTCTACAATTTCGTATGTATTTAAACTTCTTTATTTCTAAAAACAAAACCGTTAATACCGACCTTTGAAAATCACAGTTGATTGATGCACGTAAACAGGAACAATCTAGCTTGCACAAAATATCCACATATAAACAACACGTCTAAGAAAATCTTGTATTAAAGTTATCCATAACTTCACAAATTGCTTTAAAATTATAACTTATTGGTAAAAATTTAATATATTTAGCTAAAAACGACTTTAACTTGAGCACTTGCTAACACTTTTTTAGCACTTGCTTGTTTTGTTTGCTTGGCAGTCGGTACTCGGCATTAGGGATGTGCCAATCCGAGCCAATCCTCTAAAAAAAAGAATTGGCAAGCAAATATTGGTTGACTACTCGGATCGGATCGAGGACAAACGATTTTTTGTTGTACCGTATGAATTGAAAATTGGTTCGTTTACTTATTTGTAGATTCCTAGGTTGATTTTTAAGCAATTATATCGAAATGAAAATCAACTCATTGCGTCGCTTATCGGCATCGGCATCAGATCCTGTCCTTTTTGGAACTCAGAAGTATGCAAAAACCAGGGATGAAATGAACGAACAAATATACATAGTAACTGGTTGATACTTTTAGATACGAATTAGTTTTGGCATATATTCGTTGGTTAGTACCAAGTAATCGTAGTAGTATCGGAACAAAAGTACTTGAATCAATACCAGGTTGGATCTGACAACATTTCATAAGGACAAACAACCGCTTTAAAAAACCACTTGTGTTTGCAACAAAAAATGTGGTGTTTAAGGAAGGATTTTTAAACTCATCTACTTTACATTAGAAACACACCAACCCAATTTTACCTTTCTACGACAAGTATGTTATAGTTAGGAATGAATTTCGAATTTATGAAGTAATTTCGGGAAATATTCATTAACAATTCATAAGAAACACATATAACGAATTGCATAACAACTGCATAAGTCCAGTAATTTAAGTTAAACAGTACACTCCCGTTTTAACAAATAAATGAATGAGAATCCATTCCAATGGGAATTTCGGGATATCACCTACAATACACAAGGAACCTACATAACAGAAATTCAACTCCCTACGTTGAGTAGTTTTGGCCTTGCGTTGTCTGTTAGTCAGACACGCTACTGTACTATCCGATACTGTATTGATACAATTACTTACATAAAGGCTTCATAGTTGCTACAACTCAAACTTGTAATAACTAATTGATACTACCGATACAAGTAGGTATCGATACGCCAAGAAAGTATCGATAAAAGTATCGGTACGAAGTGGTAGTATCAATCCCTAGCAATGACCCATCTAAGATTTTCATTCGTTCAATAATGACATGATATTGACGTAACGATTAATGCAGTGTGACGTTGACAGATTTACTTTAATATCTTGACACACAGCTTACTATTTATTTTGTCATTTGACCAGTACCGTGAATTATTTTTAAGTAGCACTTGATCGTCACCGTATAGGAGGCGTTTAATTATGCATCCACCCATTTTCAGTCCATATTCACTTTCAGGCAAGTCTGTTAAACAAATCCATGAACAAATTTGAAGTCACGGCGAAGCTACACATCATTGTCGGACACCCCGAGAGATTCCAATTCCAAACCAGTCCATGTTTTCCCCGTTTACTCATACAAATGCACTGGTATCCTCATAGAGTGATGAATGCATGTGTATGAGTAACCTACCTTAACTCATTATTAACTATATTCTTGGAAGCAATAAAATATAGTAAAACGTATTGTTGACTATATGCATTTGTTTGCCCATAAAATGATCAATTAAATTTATCTGTATCTCAACTTGCCGTATATTCCCGAAAGGGTTGGTGGAGGTACTAATACTTCTGATTATCACGTGACATTGTCACCTGGTGTTCGGAGTACTCACGTGTTGCTTGTACAGTGTACTCACGTGAAGGCAGGCCTATGTCGTTTTGTACGAATACACTGTCACAGGACTGAGTACACCTTGGCCATGAAGGTTTCCTTACAATGTTTTCCCTCGCTGGCGTCGTTAACGTTAACATACATACATACATACATATACTCACGGCTATAAATCCCTAAAAGGGGTAGCCAGAGCTGAGAAATTAGAAATTTCTCAGCCACTTTTGGAAGTTGAGTGGGGAAAAGATGGTAGACTAAAGGTTGTTGGTGATGGGTCTCCAACCGCATCGCCCGAAAATCCCTTAAAAAGCCCCAATACCGTCAGTCGCCTCTTACGTACCCCCACCGGAAGAAATGGGGTAGTGCTATTCTAAGCCGACACTACACAGCTAACAATCACGCGTCGTTAACAATCATGATAAAATGTATCTCACATCACATTAAAGTGCACAAGGGGTGAGCAGTGATTATGTGTAAACTGGTACTTTAACAACAAACAAATATAATATACGTAGCGCCATCTTGTTATTGATGTTAATACTGTGACAGTTACCGTCTCATAGTTCTATGTCAATTTAGATGTCACGATGCTGGCCTTATATGTTTATTTTCCCCTTCGTTGTTAGATGGCGTTACCGTATACTAGGCATATATTACTTTACATCCGACTTCAAAAAAGTAGGTAATCAATTCGATTGTGTGTGTTTTTTGTTTCAATACATACATACATATACTCACGGCTATAAATCCCTTAACGGGGTAGCCAGAGCTTTGGAATGTGAAATTCCTCAGCCACTTTTGGAAGTTGACTGGGGAAAAGATGGTAATAATAAATTTTTTTGGTGACGGGTCTCCAACCACATCGCCCAAAAATCACTTAAAAAGCCCCTATACCCTTAGTCGCCTCTTTCGATCACCCACGGGTAGAAATGGGGTAGTGTTATTCTAAGCCGTAACTACACGGCACTTCTACACTAATTAAAACTAAAATTGTTTTTCTGTTTGGTTGGATATGCTTCCAAGGTGTTGATTATGTGGTTAAAAATATTTAAAAAAAATATCAAAATGCTTACGTGGATGTCATGTTTATCGAATTTTGTAAAAAAATGGGTTCCCGTCAAATGGCTGAAGGCGGTCCTTTTTTTGTTCAAAAATATATTATTTTCATAAGCTTTGAACCATTGTATACTTTAGGAACATCAGCTGCCATATCGTCACAATATATATAGAGTTATCGGTTCCGTATGTTATCGTAGTATACGTATACCTAATAATGAATACTTTATAATGTATGGATACTGACGAAAATAATAGTGAAATAACCGCCCTTTACCACTCACAGATGCAACTTGACGCAAGTCCATACACACGTACGCACCTGACCCATACATGCTTATATAAATATGTGTGTAATAATTAAATAAGTGTGCTAATATGCGATCTAGGGCTGTAATATCAGATTTTTTTTCACGCTCTTGTTCAGGCAGTACCTTAGGAATACTGTATACAGCACATTATTGATGATCTTGATCATGGGGATGTTGGGAAGTTTGTTAGATTGATCCACCGGCTGCCTTTTTTTTGACATCGGACCAGCGCATTTGGCCAATTGACCTTACCGCATAATATGACCGAAAAATCTCAAAGTCCTTTGGCGACAGATTGTTGACTTCTGAGCTCATTTAGGATAGTCGTGTTTTATAGGTGGTCTTACTATGCTCTACTATTATTATGATATACTATGATGTGTTCTGCTAGTATTCACAATTCATCAGTCTTTGTCAGTCAACTTTACATTCGACAACCAATGTATGTATGTATGTAATCAATAACCGTCTACGTATGCATTTTTCAAATATTATTTTAACCACGCAATCAAACGGACGTCCAGTGGACAGGTGACTAGCTTCTCGGTCTGGAGGTTGCAGGTTTGATCCCCGCTGAGAGCACTATTAATGTGAAGAGCATAAATAAGTTGTTTCCTAGTCTTGGATGCTATTCATTTATGTATTATATAATATTAAAAATATCGTTGAGTTAGTATCCAATACATAACACAAGTCTTACTTAGTTTGGGACTAACTTGATCTGCGTGTAATATGTCAGTATATTTATTTATTAAAAAAAACCGGTCGATAATTCTAATCCAAATATGTATAGTCAAATATTAAGTACATTCACACAAACACGAAATGAAACAAGCGCATACAACTGAAACATTTTATTTCAAATTATAACTTCTCATTTATATAAATAACGCTCTTTTAAAAATTAATTGGAAGCCTCTACTACGTATAAACACAATTACATATATTGAAAATATACACGACACTGGGTAAATTAAAAAAGGTACAACTTAATTACGATTTCTGTATAAATTTAAATAAAACTTAAATCACAGGTAGCCGATGGAGTAGAGATGAGGCATTCAGTTTTCACCTAAAAAAATCAATATCATTAGCGATACTATTCAAACATTTAAATATTAAAAACTTACAAAAAGACTTTAAATTGTTTAAACCCGAAATCAATGAGAGTTGAAGGCAAATAGTTTTTCTTAGCTTTGTTCTATTCATAAGGACGATGGTAACAATTAACAGTTTGTATAAAATAACTTCCATCACTGGAGTACGAAGTCTTGAGTATTTTAAAGTTAATTGAATTATTTAGTTGATACTGTATGTAAAAAGATTCAATTTCAGTTTCCTCAACTAAAATATAACAGGTTTATACTTATGCTTTAAACTTGCTATATTACAGAATCGTTGTCATTTTTAACAAACACAAAAATAATAATGATTTATTTTAATTATAAACTATATGTTACCAATAACATGCTTAAACAAATCAACTACACATAACACAGGCATGCGAACACGCAAACAATCAAAACTATAGTCGTAGAGGCTGTCTTTTCAATTATCTATATTATTGTATTGAATGGCTCCTACCAATTGCAATAAATCTGACAATTCTTTCAAGTTTATAAAAGAACACCAGTGAATGTGGGTGTTCTTTTTTGTCATTCAAATCGAAAAGACAACCATAATTCGGTATGCAAAGTTTTATTTTTGGTATTTATTAAATATTTTTATTCGATAGCAAACACGAAAATAAAAAACTGATTTGAATATTTTTCATTTAAAATGAGTAATTGCAAAGTTATGATTTTTTAAAGATTGTTCAACTTTTGTACTTAATGACGTCATCGATTGAAAATATCACGTAGCGACATGCAAATAAAGCGAAATGTTTAGTAAAAATGTTGCTAATTGCAAAAAATTTTCGAATTTGTGATCCTAAATGAAATTATTACGATATTATACTTAACAAACCTATGATTTTCGATGTTTTATTAATAAACTGCAAGAACGAATGTCTTTGACATAACGCTGAAGGTCAAATACTGTTACAGTTTTTTGCTAAAATAACGGTCATTTTAGCTCTGTTTGATTTAATTTCAAGAAAATATGTTTTAATAACATAATATCTCGAAATGGTTTCTATATCAGCACCACTTCTGTAAAACTTTGCATACCGAATTGGTAATAAAAGCTATTAAAATTTAATTAAATTGCAAACGATTGTTACAGAAACTAGTTTTGGCACATAACAGTTAACTACGAGTAAATTTAATGATATTGAGAATGTCATTTATTTGATAATATGATTAGATATATGATTTAGTCAGTACTTATATATTGGGACATGATTAACAATTATTATATACAAAGACATTTTAAAAAAATACAACTATTTAAACCATTTATTTTATTTACATTTATATGCATTATATCTATGGGTATACGAAATACATAATGAATGCAACAAGGAAATTAAACAATGTGGTAATGATATTTATATTAATATCTAGTGACTAAATTACGATATGATACAAATTATTGTTAATTTTTCATCCAAAATAATAATCACATAAAAATGTTCAGGTTCAGGGTTGTCCTGCTATATTAAAAAAAATAGTATAATTCTTACTTGATTGATAATAATCCAGTAACTTGAAAAATATCTTGTAATTTTCATCATTACTATTGGATGAAAAAAGATGTCATGCAACATATGTTTCACCATTAGGAATGTAAGTAAAATGTAAATTACTATAAAAATCTTAGCTTATCGTTTTCGTAGTCATTAACATTATATCTGAAAAATATAACGAATATTGGATTGCAATAGAATGATTATCATTGATCAGTGTCTAACGAAGATTTAATATCTTATACTCAATACAATTCTATAATTGTAAGAAGAAATGGTGCAACATACGAGGCGGTTTTATCTAAATTAGCATCATAGCAATTATAGTGATCATCGCCAGTATTAGGCCGAGCATTGTTAGCCAGTCGAGATCTGCTAAGTGCTGAGTCAGCAACAGGGTGTACGAACAAGCTAGCATCAACGTGCCCGGGTTCTCGTGCCATTCACACTTAGACTCGTCGTCGCCTGTCAAACAGAAAAATGCAAGCAAACGATAAAAGAACAGTTAGTGTCTCAGTGTCAACGAAAGTGAAAAAGCAATGGTTGCTGTGAACACCAAAAACCATGCATGACTATGATCAACGTACCTCGATTTTCTTTTGGTGCATTACTATGCCTCTTCCTCCACGGAACTATGTTAGTGGGCAGTGAGTTGCTCTGACTAGGAGTATCTTCTGTCTTATCTACTGATAACCTTCTTAATTGTTGATTCATTGTCTTAACGAGTTTTGGAGAACTTAAATCGGATCTTACAGAGTTTTCAGCGCCATCAACTTTATGGCTAGTTGAGCTTGACGTTTTAAATATTGTTGCTAACTCTTCAGAGGAGTTATATTCTGTAGAGTCATTTCCATCTTTTTTGACAAGCAAATCATCGTCATAAATGGATAGATTTATTGACGTTCTTTTGTTCTGTAGAACCTCACTTTTATGGGCATTCTGAACCACTTCTTCGAGTTTGGCAGTTGCTTCTGTGATGCTTGCCGTTTTGCTTGACGATTGTGAATCAGTTCTCGTTTTTTGTGGTTTGGGAATACACAATTTTTCATTAACCTCAGATATACCAGCAATAAGATCAGAAATGCCATTCTTTAGCTCTTTAAATGCTTGTATTTCATTCATATCCCTAATGTGATTCTCCGGAGAAGGTTCTAATGTTGTTTTGTTTATTATTTTCAAATCATCTTCATTTTTTAAATCTTCCTTTTTTATTACTTCTATCTTAACAGAGTCATTTTGAACATTTGCAGGAGTAATATTTGATGTATATTTATTTTCAGACGTAACAACATTACATTCCTGAGGTTCTGGTTGTTCATCTGTTTGGTTCAGGTATGTTGTTAACTTTTTGCTTTCATCGACGAACATAACTTCTTTTTCTATGCTATGCTTTAATTGGTCTTCTACTTTATGAAGTTGATTAGATATTTCCATTAGACTATCTTCAGTCTTTTTAGCCTTTGATTCTATATTAGTCAACTTTTCTAATTTGGCCTCTTTTACTGTTTCAGTGTGAGCGTTAACAAAAACTTCAGATGCTGTACTATGTAAATCTGTTGTTTTATTTGTCAAGCCATTTAAAAAGTTTGTTCTACTATCTGATATTTTACTTTGAATGTCCGTTTTTCTGTCATTTTGATTTCTATTTTTATCTAATTCAGCTAATGCAACTCCTAACTTATTACTAGTATCCATGGCTTCTTGCGCTAACATAGTAAGAACGTGTTGGAATTCATTTTTAGATGAGCGCTTAGTGAATTGAGGTGAACGATTTGATGGAGATGAACTTTTAGATTTATCACAATAAGGTGGTTTTGAAAGGTATTTTTCATCACTATGAATGTATGAATCGTCTTTGGCGAAATGATGATTGGGTGCGTGAATGTTATTGACATAAAGATTGACAGTATGATGTCTTTGCTTTACCTTGTTACGTGGATAATCGTCCTTACTGTTGTCGTTATTTTCAAAAGTTTCACGTAGTTTTCTAGTAACATCTCCGTTGCTTTGAGTTTTTTGAATGGTAGCTAATTTACTCATATTTAGTGCGTCATCTATCTCTTTTTGAATCAAAGTAAATATATTAGCTGACATTGACCTGATAGCTCTTCTTTTTTTGTTGTCAGTAGGTAGTTCTTTGACAAGAAGAGAATCACTAAAATCATGGTTATTGTTTAAGTGCCCATTGAAATCACCTCTATTGAACACAGAAGAATGTCTATTATCTTTCCTTAAATTTCTGTATGCTAGATCATCAGATACGAGATCCGGTGATCTTCTTGGTATAAAACGTGATCTGCCCTTATTTTCCGGCGTAGCATGAAGGTAGTCACTTTGAGGAGCAGGTGTTACTGGTCCAACTGGTATTCCAAAGGGTGGTTGTGGGTCCATAACTTTCAACCGGTTATTAGTCTGTTTAATATTTCTATAAACCATGTCATCATAAACAATATCAGGTTCATTTCGGTCAGAATGTTTCTCATCGTCTGATACATAGGGCACATATGCTGGTGAAGCTAGCATATAACTTATCTGAGATTGAGTGTCATTAGAGTATTGTGATTGTTTGTCTTTTGTGTTCAAGCGCCTAAAGGCCATATCATCTTGAAGTTTATCGGGAAGTGTAGATCTTCGAGGAACCCGTTTTAGGGGTGTAGTTGGTTGACTTCTCAATGCCAATTGTTCATCATTGCCATTCCAATCATTATAGTTATTTCCATATTTAGGTAACATTGATTCTCGTTGTTCTGCTCTGTCTAGGAGGTCTTCATCACCGAGGCCTAAACTATTGTAAATAGCTTCTAGCTCATTTAGAGCATCATCGAGATTAGTTGACTTTCGGCGTTCCGATGATTTTTCTTCGTCAGAAAATACACTGTTTTTAGGAGTGTCTTTTTGGTGCCTAATATGAGTCTCTGTTTTTGGCAAAATAATATCAGAGGGTGGCTCAGTACAGGATCTCTTATATTCAGTTGTTGCTTTCCATGATCTAGCACCATCTATTGTATCTTGGCAGTTACTATTTATTGTGTTTCTATTTTGAATGTCAGAACTATATGTTCTGCTTAACCTATTTGGTTGAGCGAACTGTGTATTCATTACATTATCACTGTTAGTTCTATGGTGAGCATATATATACTGTTGTTTTTTCTGTCTTTCAGCATCATCAAGTTTCTTCCAAAACTCAGAAGCATTACGTGGTTTTCTATAGATATCGCGAGCATTTAATGATGATTGAGAATCACTCAGATACTGATTTTCATATCCATTCAAACCATTCTTTATGCTAATAGGCCTTCTAGATCTGGGGCTTTGATCTGCATAATACAAATAGTCTTGCCGCAATTGCACTGGTTCAGGCTTAACTATTTTGTTTTGATTAGACTGTTGTTTTTGCCACTGTGGTGCATTTCTATAAAGAACATAATGATTTGGTTCAGCAGAAACAGAAGCAGGTCTTCGTGGTTGTTCAGTTTTGTGCTGAAAATTTCGTAAGTATTCGTTATTCATCATTGCAATATGATCTTCGGAATTTGATATTGGTCGTCGCAAGCCATTCGATCCTTGACCGATGGATCTTTCATGACTTCGTCTCATTACTCTTTCAAAGTCATTGTTCTGCACTCCATGACTAGCTTTATTATTATAGTCCATTCGATCAGCTACTATGGGATTATTTTCATAGTACATCGATATTGGCGTTGCTACTTTTCGTTGCAAATCTCGAGGTGGAGGCACAGGAGGAGAATTTTCATCTTTTCTAGTATTAGTAACATTACCTAATGGGAATTTCACTGTTATTACATTTTCAATATTCGAATCTTCACCTATACCTCTGTGTCTACTTTCGTCGGTCATAGTCTGATTTCTGTTCAAGTCATTACATTGAATAGAGTATCTAAGATTTTCATTATTTACTTTGGCATTAAAATTAATTGATGAAGGGTAACTTTGAGTTGATGGAAATGACGATATGGATTCAGATTTTAATGGTTGTCTGGTTAATTCATTCGCGTATATTTGTTCCTGTGTTACTCTGACTTGATCACGCTTGCATGTGCCGTAGCCACTACTTTGGCTTGTTGGTGTTCTAGTAAACATTTCTATTTCAGCTTTTGAATATCCTTGTTGCAACAACTCAGCTTCCTTATTTAATTGATTTTCATCATCTCGCGACAATCTTTTGATATATCTTTCATTCCTTGCGGCTCGCGATTTTTTATTTAATGAACTGTCTCTATACCTCATCAAAGATTCATCGCTTCTAAATCGAATCATCGAAGACGAGTTTGATGATTTCAATGATTCTTCGTCACTACTAGAGTCACCCTTCAGACTATTACGTAGAGCTTCAACCCTAGCTTTTAACCTGCCTTTTCTAGTTCTCTTTGAAGTACTTTCTAAGTTTATTCTAGGAGACTTACTTTGTAAATCATCTCGATTCGGCAATGATTCTTTTGATTCTCCGTGATAATGTTTAGGTGTTCTTAATCTATAATTAATGAATCCAGCCGAAGGATCTGAAAGTACGCCTTCATCAATTAAATCTCTGATAACAGGTTTTGCAACGCTTTGAGCCCTTCGCGTATCTCTTATAACTATGTGATCAAAGTTATTTACAACTGGTGTTCGTTTCTTTTTTTTCAATTTGCGTTGTGCTCGTGTGGTTACTCCATCATCACTTTCAGTTGATGAACTTTCTTCACCTTTCTTTTTTCTTCGAAACAACTTTCCAAATGACCATTTTTTGTCTTTTTTGATACGATCTTGGTCTTCAAGTGGGACCGATTTTTCAACACGCTGATGAATCGTTTCGTAATCGTCGTTGTAGGGTCGAAAAGTTGCTGGTCCACCAGGCACATCGCGGTGGACGACTGGCGGCGAGTTCACAGCCTGAAATTGAGAAAACGTTATGGTTAGAAACAATCATCATGTGATTTTCTACTGGTTTCACCTATAATTATTTGTGTTTGTTAAAATTGTCTTATAAGAGCCTATCAATGACTACGACTTTTGGGCTTTTATATAATAAATAGGCAACCCGTGACGTTCTGCCACCTTTTGACCTCCAAAAAGCTTTGGCCTCCCTGATTATAGCTATATGAGTAATGAATACTAACATATAGCATATACTCACGCTATTAGTTCCCCTTAGGGTGAGCAGAGACCATTGATCGCCACTTTATATTATCTTGGCAAACGTCTCAAGCTTCTGTTACATTTGTAATGAATGTATGTTACTCAACTAAAACTTTTACGCTACATAACCCCGGAGGGGTGGCAGAGGTAACTTATACTTTTTGTTAACATAACGTGACACGATTTTTACCTGGTATTGAGAGTACATACGTTTTCCTCATATACTCACTTGACAGGAGAATACACTGTCACATACCTATGTACAAGTTAGCCATATGGATGTCCTAACGATGTTTTCCCTCAGAACGGTGAACAACTATGATAATAGAACACACATATGACTTAAGAAAAGAGACACAGGTGTAGGCCCAACTCAGCATTTGAACCGACGACGCAAGGCTTCTCCGCAAGATAGGCGCATGTTATCTGAAAACTGAACTATCACAGTTGTTGGAATGTATGTAATAGATCAAAAAAGAAACATGGTTTTACAGTTATCATATTTCAATGTTAGTAATCTCAGTAATAGCATTTCAAGACACTCAAGAGATCAAACCAAACTAAGGAAATAATACAAAGGAGAAGACAGCAATTGGTTTTGTTCGACTTGTACAGTGTACACATAAAACAATTAAAGTAACCCACATAGCTTACAAGAGAAGTGATACGAGCACACAAAATGGCAATTTAATGTTATTTGAGGCGGTACCGAGTAAAATAACAATTCAAACGATAGTTAGGAATGTACGGGAGTGTATAAGCGTAGTGCTTGCTACTCGCCTGTTTGCTATCGGCTTTAATATAGAACTGAATGCTTATATTTGTTTTGCATCTACTCAATACTATTGCAGTCTTAAATTCCTTTAAAACATCTGTGAAAATCATGTAGTGCCGGCTTAGAATGTCACTACCCCTTTCTGCCCACGGGTGTCGTAGGAGGCGACTAAGGGTATGGCTTTTAAGTGATTTTTTGGGCGATGCGGTTGGAGACCCATCACCAACGATACTTCATTTATACCATCTTCTCCTCTATCAACTTCCAAATGTGGCTTAGAAGTTTCCACCTCTGAAGCTCCGGCTACCCCTCTTTGGAATTTATGGCCGTGAGTAGGTATATGTATGCATGCATCAACTCAATACTAATTGCAGTCTCAATTTTCTTTAAAACATCTGTGAATGACAATGATTCGCTGAACGATGATGATCGTAAATAGCAAATAAATGGTCAATTTAATATTTAAGTGGTGCGGTTGATTAGCTAGCAAGCATTCTTAATTGTGATACTAAAACTGGGTATAGTAAAGTCTGTACCAGTGATGTTCAAGGTCTGGCTATTCCTTCTGGTTTGTTGTTGACGTATAATTTATAATTTACTCAACTCAACTAAAATATTCACGACATTCCCCAAAAGGAGTTGCCCCGGTACTGGAGAGTTGCCCGGGAGTTGGCCCGGTTACCTGGTGTTCGGAGTACCCACGTTTTAGAATAGAATAGAATAACTCTTTATTGCACATCAAACACAAATTCACAAAAGTAATAATATGATCAAACAGTTTACAGTGAGGTACAATTGGCGGTCTTATCGCTAAAAGCGGTCTCTTTCAGACAACCTTTGGAAGGTGAGATGGATAAATTAATGAATTTTGACTTGGACAATGTTCTAGTTCTTGAAGATGGATAAACTGTCACTAGACTAACGACCGATTTCTGAATTGAGTATTCCAGCTGAGAACTACTTAAGTATCGTTCTGTCACATTGAAATCTTAACAACTGAATGAGACACAACGTTACTTAAGTCGTTCTCAGCTTGAATACTCAATTCAGAAATCGGGCGTAAGTACAACTAAGCCAAAAATTCATTCACTTACAAAAATGAAGGTTTTTACTAAAGGGCACAATTCGAAAATTATTTATCCTTGTCCATTTAGAGATATAATACCACAGAAAGAATTATTTTAATCGTAATATGTGAAATCAAGATGAAACTGTTACAATTAGTGGTAGAATAAAGTTATTCTTGTTAAATTGACGGAAAATCTAAGATTTAATGACCAGCAGGCTTTAACAGTAACATATTTACTTGATAGCAGGCATCCCTATCACATCTTTTGTACAAACACATTGACACATATATATATATAGTTCATATGACTAATTATAACTCAGTCATGTGGGTTGCCTCGCGATGTTTTAAATCACTGTATATAAAACAACGAATATTTAGTGTAGTGCCGGCTTAGAATGTCACTACCCCTTTCTACCCACGGGTGTTGCAATAGGCGACTAAGCTTTTTTAAAGTGGTTTTTGGGCGATGCGGTTTGAGACCCGTCACCAACGAAACTTTATGACTACCATCTCTCCCCTATCAACATCCAAATTTGGCTAAGGAATTTCTAGCTCTGAATTTCTGGCTACCCATTTTTGGGATTTATTGCTGTGAGTATATGTATAAGTATGTAAATATTTATCCTATAATAAATAGTGCATCAACATTATCAAGAAAAAAGAATGAATAAAATTCAATGCCAATTAATGTCCAAGGCAAGGTTACTATCACGATCTTGAAAAATTCGGACAGAGGCAAATTAACACAAGTTTTGTGGCAAAGATAAATTACTCAAGGACGTTAGAAATTGGCCCTGTTTCAAATTAACGATAACATTACTGTTTGTGTGGATTCTTATTTGGTACACGTGCACTGTTCTAACATATCATGTCGCTTTATTATGTGATAAAATGCCCAGAATAATAAGTCTTGTTATGATATGCTACATTATCAATATCATCAACCGATTTCTGGAAAAATAATTAATTATATTATCTTGTATGGATGTCGTGATATCAGGAAACGCCTCGTTTTGAAACTAATCTAACTGCTCTTAAACACGACTAATAATTATGTGTCAATTGAAAATACTATTCTTGTAGTAACTACTAATAACAAAAGATTAACTTAAAATGGGAGCAGAATTATATCTAAAAACAAAATATTAGAACTAGCAACAAAACTTACAGGAATGAAAGAGCGAAAAAAATTGCTTTCATTTCTTTCAGCCGGGTTTATAATAGCCACCATAGTTTCACGCAAAGCTTCAATTTATAATCACAACACGCACGACACTGCGGAATCAAACTAAAATAGAATTACATTTGTCACGTAAACCATTTCATCTCACTATGCATTTATTAAAACCTAATTGAGTTTCAGAACGGCCGTCGAGATTACGTTGGCACAATGCATTTATTATCCAGAGTTGTAAAAAAGTTGGTTGGTTAGAGACGCGTGCGTTCTGCGTTGTGTTTTCGCAAACTAAAACGAACCATGATCGAAATGGGCGGTCGAAACATTCACACATCCACACGGTGTAAGCGACGAACACTCATCCCATATTTCTTCCCTATAATACGCCAGCGCCCCCGTTGTTGGCTGGCTCAACAAACGTGTTATTTATAAACTGATAGAAATTTATGTAGACTTTGTTTATGGATGCAGTTCTCTAATAGGTTATTAATTATACTCGCCTGTTTAATTTAGTTATAAAATTATGTTAAATAAACTAAGTTATACGTCAGAGTTCTTTTTAAGTTTACGTTGAGTCTATTTTATTCTTTCCCAAGACAATACCACTACAAAAAAAAATCTACTTTCACTAGTAATTACTTACTTAAGGGACGCAATCAATCAAAACATTCGCGATGTATCAGTTGTGATATATGCTATTATATTTGCCGTGAAACTTTTATTCATCAGTGAAGAGACACTTTCGTTTGATGAATTATACTTCATCATAACATTTTTCCATCAATAACTCATAATTTTAGGTAGACGTAGAATCAAATTATAAATGCGAATGTAATTGATTAATTAAATCAAATTCCTTGTGAAATGCACAAAATTTAATTTAACACGTTAACTTAATTTGCTGTGCAAAAATAATACAAACAAAATGTAATCCAAACACAACCTGGGTGAAACCGCGTAGCTCAATTACTGTATAAATGTTTAGAAATAGCATCACGCAACGTGAAGCTTTTAATACAAACTAAATCTCTCAAAACTATTTCGAGCAAAAACAACTTTCCTCTCGAAACAAATTAACCCTACGTGTCAGGGAAAAACCGACACTATTTAATTAACGTCTGAAAAATGTTGTCCAGCTGTAGATAGAGAAATTTAAAAATAGAACGTTCGAATTTATGCTCTATGGTAATTCAAAGAGCATTACAGAGAAATTTAGAAGAGCTATAAAAGTGTAAGCTTTCGTTAATATTCATTAGAGTTGAATAGCTAGATTTTTATGGAACGTAACGGGGTAGAAATAAGGGTGAAATACTGTTAATGTGCGACGAGTATTACGATTTACGCAGTACAGGCCACCCAGGTGTGCTACAGCCATTCGCATTTGACTTTTAAACAGTGAAATATAATGGTTTACACAAATAAAGGGTTCCGTTGTTTTCAACATTCATTTTTTACTAGTGTGATTGCGAATGAATGAATTTCGGAAATAAATTATTCAATACGGCGCGGCGCGGCGTTCAGAACTAACGATATTGGTTTAAATATTAATAGGTAAAATGGAGTTCTCATGCTATTATTTTTATTTCAAAGCAATATTTACATACCATTATCAAATTGAATGAACAAATACTGTATTCTGCAGTAACTGATTTTTTCTAGGGATTTTGGCTATGCGAATAATAAACCCATTAACAGATGAAGAATCAAATCACGGCCCCTTTTAGCAATGAAAATAGGAATAGGAAGTAAAATAATGCTAATCACATAGCTTTGTAATCACTCAAAAACCTCAGTACCTCTACGACACCTATAGTACAGAAAGATGGCAGGAAGATACAATCGTGATCTTAATGCACTCGCACTGATTTGAGACAGCTACCATAGTCCATTGGTTTGCTCCCCGAGTCTGTTTCATACGCAATACCGTAATAATGTTTATTGCTAACATCAGAAACTCGTCACTCGAGGGTCATACTTTTTCCCTTCATTTGTGTTTCCTTATCTTGGCCGATGACAGCCATTATGTCCGAATGATGATTCAAATCTATATTTACATTCAAATTTCTTACATGTATAATGTAGTTTTAGTTTGTATAAATTCATATGATTTCATTTTACGATTTCCTTATGAGAGGTCATGGTGAAAATGTCTTATCTGCATTGCAGTTATATCATTTTGTGTTATGGAACTTTAAGATGATTAGCATCCTTCATAATTCTCAAATAAGATGGCTTCATATAACTATTTTTTTATTTGTGCCATCCATAACTTTCTGATTACGAAATCTGCATTTAGTTCTCAGTCCTTCATAATCGTAAATCAAAGGAAACGAGCCCTTTTACTTGGAAAAAAAAAGAATTGTCTTCAGTAATAGGTGACGGAAGCGTGACCGGGTGACAGGCGCGATGTCACCTTTATCTTGTTAAACTACGCGTTTCCTCGGATGTGATGGCTTATTTATTATTTTCGTCTATTTCGAGAGCTCGCAGCTAAGGATTTGTATGGAATAGATGGATTTACTTTTCAGTGATTCTATATATTATTGAGTTGTTTGGAAAAACGGGATAGGATATTGTGTGGAATGTAAGGATATAATTAAAGTCAATGTTTAATATTGAATATGTTTATTTAGTTTTAATGCACTACACTCCTAACACTTTAAAGTTTAAATTCGTCGTTCATTACAAATCCTCTACTTCTAACTTATCACTTTAACCGAGTTATTCGGCCAATTGTACCGAGTTACTCGGCCGAGTACGAGTATCAAAAACACGCCGAGTATGCCGAGTACCGAGTAGTAACCGAGTACTCGGCGCATCTCTACTTTAAACATATCGTTTGCTTATGTGATTTAGTATATTGTAGTTTTTCAAAATTATAAGAATGTATATTTAAAGGGCGAAGTACTCGAATTCATAATAATTTTACGAAGTAAGATTGGAATGCACAAAATCTCATAACAGCAATATTTTTAAGTGTGTAATCCTTGTTTTGACTAGTCTCTTAAGAGACAGACCGTTCATCGTTTTTATTCTCAAAAATAAGGCATAATCTATATACCATGAAACCCAGATGTTTCTTGTCTATAACAATACTCAAAACAAGTTTCTATCCAGCTTTTCTTTCTTATAGCTCGATGATTTGATATCGAGTATATATCCAAAGCAAGAGCTAGAACTATTTCGGATGTATTTCTCGTACATTTTTTACGATGCTGTACGTTTTACGTGCATACGACGATTGTGCGAGATTTGTGCTTAGCCGAGAGAAGAGTGGAGCACGAATATTAAAGTTAAGCTATAAAATGGCGTGTTCGCGGAGTTTTAATTTGATTGCCTGAATATAAAGAGTTTGGCCACTGTCATAGAATACAGATTTTATTCTCTAAGTTTTTTTTCATAAAGAAACTATCGCTGCAGTCTCGTAGATTTAAATAATTAAGAATTAACTGAAGAATCGTGTATAAAACTAAGCGGCCTTATTAAATTATACTTCGTGTGAGAAGTGTCTTTTAACTTAAATACTTTTTAATTGTATCATTTTATATTAATATTTCGGTTCTCTGAAGAGAGTATGTGGTTGTATATGATACAACCTTTACGATTTTAGTGTTTTCATAAACTTGAATTCGACCATTTAAATAACAATTAACAAATTCACAAGTAACTGTATAATTTCTCTCTATTTTTCAACACATCACAAAAGCTATCGCAAAAACCAGAAAGTAAACGTGGGAATGAAAACGATTAAGTTTACTTGAACAGCACAAATCTATACTTAACTTAGTTTTAATTAGAGCATGAGAAACCATTTGGGTAACTTTTGAGTAACACTTTCCCTTTCACTGATGTAATTTAGAAAGAAAATAATTGCTATTAGGGAAGCAAAATGGAGTCGGAATTTGGTCGGTAATTCTTCTTTTTAAGTCGTTATCTTCTGCAATTGGATCGAGTTTGTTATTACAATGGCTTTAGACGGAGCTTTAGTTTGGCAAATATTTTTTTGCCACTTATGATAATTTTAATCCCTTCATAATTACATACTGATATAGCTTTAGATCCAAAAAAGGGCTTAGCATTAGAAATCTCTCTGACTCCTTTGTAAGTTGAGTTGCAAATATATTGGAATATGAACGATGATTAGTGATGGTATCCAGCCACATCGCCCAAAAATCACTTGAGGCCCGAATACCCTCAGACGCTTCGTACCCACAGGAAATAATAAGTTCGTTACTTAGCCGATATTAAAGAACAGTGGGTCATCCACAGATAAGCAACTTGAAAAGTGTTCGAAGCCAGTTAAGTGATGAAATCAACCAATCTTACATTTTATTCCATGAAAATATATTAGAAAGTTACAAAGGCATAATCATGCTAAATATGTATTACGCCGTGTAGTGTCGGCTTAGAATAACACTACCCCATTTCTACCCGTGAGTGATCGTAAGAGGCGACTAAGGGTATAGAGACTTTTTAAGTGATTTTTGGGCGATGTGGTTGGAGACCCATCACCAAAAACATTTATTATTACCATCTTTTCCCCAATCAACTTCCAAAAGTGGCTGAGGAATTTCTCATTCCAAAGCTCTGGCTACCCCGTTAAGGGATTTATAGCCGTGAGTATATGTATGTATGTATTTTAAATTGTATTTATGTGAAAATTCAAATATTGAAAGTTCAAATGAGGAAGTGCGAGATATCTACTAAGCTCTAGAGCGGCTGAGAGGTTTAGGATGAAATATACGCTTTTCCATTTTTATCTAGGACCTAAACCAACATATTTTATTTTTATATAGAATCTAGAATATTAGAAATCTATCATGAAAGTGACCTAACAACATACATAAAAGCTAAAGTATACAAACATACATACATATTCTCACGCCGTTAGTTCCCATTGGGGTAGGCAGAGACTATCGATCGCCACTTTGAACGATCCTGGCAAACCTCTCTAGCTTCATTCACCTCCATCAATCTTTTCATACATGCTCTTTTATTCTTCGTACTACGGACACCTGCCTTTTTGAGTACATTTTCTATTTGATCCAAATGTGTCCTCCGAGAAAGCTAAAGTATGCAGTTCGAAATTAATTTATAAGCGCATATAAGATAACAATTAATGATAATGCAAATGATTTTGCTTCTGGTATGCAGCCGATCCTACGGACCATTGGAAATGGATTGGAACTATCGTTATAAGTCTTTATATTTATGTGCTTTTATGTTCATTAAATTACACTTTTTTAGACGATGTATTAGATAGACTACTTTATCCATTCTAATCCATAATATTATCCTAGCCAATAACCATCCACTGCTGATGGTGGTTACTGGCTGGGACACATTTAATTGTTTTAAAGAATTCCACTGCTGCCAAAGGTGATATTGCAAGTGATGTTAATAATGCCAGATTTGATAATCATATAAATAAGTGTCACGAGTGAAAATCTTTATAAAAATACTTCACAATCCTATCTCATAACCATTGTATTATGGATGGCCTTGTAGAAATAGAGCCCTTTGACATAGCCCTCACCCACAGACGCTCTTCTGATGCAACGTACTCAATTAAAATTTAGTACTTCAAATTACGGTTGCTCTTGCCGAATATTGGTTAATCACATTATTTGTTACGGTGCATTTTTCTTGCTATTGTTTTATTCATTAGTTAAGTTCCTTTTTTAGTTAAGCCTTCTGTTTCTCTGTTGTTTTCGGTGCATATGTGGGAGCTTGTTATTCGCCTATTTCTGCCTATGTAATAATTTCATATTGTAAATTTAGCTGTAAGCCCCCAAAGATAAAAAATAAAATATTTGTTTGCTGTGTAGTTTTGGCTTGAGAAAGCCAAAACCAATTTTTTCCTACGGGTTCTATCAGGTGATTTCGGGTTTTAGGGCTTTTTAAAGTCATTGTTAGCGATGTGGCTAGAACCCACATGTAAAAGTAAAAAAAAAAGTAAAAATGTTTTATTCAAATAAAGTTTCAGTAACAATATTTAAAGATATGTATCACATTCACATAACAAAAGTATGGTGTATTTGTTACAATAGTTTTGAGTTCTACCCCCCGAACTAGTGAAAACACTGTATTACGGCAAGGTAGGCGCTCATCGCTACTCGGGCTCGCGCTATTCAATAGAACATGATTTATTGCCCTTTACAAACTGTGACAACAATGTACAGTAAATGCACGATTTCAAGATAAAACAATAATCTAATAACATACTATTTTGAATATGATTTTTTTATATATGTGCATATTACAACTTTATCAAACATGGATATATTAATTGAGATACTTATATATATTTAAATATATACATAAATATTCATCAATAAACATACATAAGTAAAGTACATATAAACCACATACACACACATATATATATATATATATACATATATATACCTAGCCTACGCATACATATAGCAGAAACAACAACACAGGCAGTCTTAAGATAATCTTATGGATAATGTAATTTACTTTTGATTTTTCACTAGGATAATATATTAAGTAGATTTTCAGTTTCAGTGTAATCCAATTTTATGATATAATTATAAATAGCTAGTTTAATTTTATTGTAGGTCATATTAGAAATAGTAACTGTCTTGGAAATTTGGTTATATAGATATGGGCCGCGAAAATAAGTACAACCCTGAGAAAATTTAGTTTTACAGAGTGGAGTTTTGTAAACATTGTATTTTACTCTTTGGTTCACAGATTCTCTTCTTTGTGAGTGTTGCATCAATACCACTTGTTGTATATATATCTTTCTAACAGACAAAACTGGAAATTCACCAAAAGTCACCACCAGCCATGCTTTATTTTACAGTATTTTTCCAGCGCATCTTACAAGCTCCGGAGATTAATACTTTTTGAACCCCTTTATGGGACTTATAACCTAACTAGCTTTTTGCCCCGCGACTTCGTCCGCGTGGACTTCATTTTTTGCATCCAGTTTACATAATACCAAAATACCGAAACACTATCTAAACTTCTGTTTTTTATGTTTATAATCCCGCGGGCGTTGGTAATGACATAAAGGACATTGAGGCTTTTTAAGTGATTGTTGGGCGATGCAGTTTGTGACCCATCACTAACAACCTTTATTAACCCATCTTTTATCAATATATTTCCAAAATTGGATGAAGAATTAGTATCTCCGAAGCTATGGCTACCCTTTTATGGAATTTATGGTTGTTAGCATATATTCATGAATGATTGATAGATGGATTTCATAAATTCAATCGCACCAAGTTTTATTATAAAATGTAAAAAAACTCTATATTAACTTTCATTTACTATATCAACCCGTTAGGGGTTGAGTTCCAAAAAATCCTTTTTAATTGTTCATAAGAATCATGAAACAAATATACCAAGTTTTTATGTTCAGAAATGAGAATATCTTTAGTAAGTACAGATACGGATAGTAGTTTGGCGCTGCGGCGACGGCCAGGTGCTGCCCCCTACACTGACCGTTGGTGATAGTGGGAGAGCTTGCAGCGATTGCTCGGCGATATAGGGATGATTAGTGTTGGATCTCCTTCCAAAATAATCGCTAAATTGAAGTGATAGTGCTTGTTATTATTATATATAGTGTATTATATATTTTAAGCTAACAAAACATTTTTTTACAAAAAGCTTGAATTACCTGAGATACGAACCCGGGACGATTGATTCATAATAGTTCTAATTAAATATTCATAGTAGTTAGTTATACCGCTACGCCACGGAGACGTTACCGGGGCGGTGTCAAATTTTTATTACGCTTTATTTCATATTAGTCTTACTATTGATAAACAAATTTGTCATTTAAATTGATGAAACCCCTTCATCTTTCCAAAATGAACATTAACAAAGTGTCTGATGTGAATTCCATCGATGATAAAAATAATCGCTGCAATATTTTGAGCCATATATGAGTTAAGGTTTTTTGATGTTCCTATGAGAACTCTTGCGGATTCCTTAGTTTCAAGGAATCGTCGTCTTTTCATTTAGCTTCTAAATTTACATGTTAATATTCGTTTGCAATATAAATAGATATAAAAAAAATGTATACGATTAAAAAATAGTACATCATCCCTCGGGAGTTCCTTATTTTCGGGGATCCATTACCGTACCATTAAGCTTCTAAATTTAGATTTTTATATTAGTTTACAATATTTTACGTTGTTTTAAACGATACACAGCGCCATCTCCAATGCATCCAGCAAGCAAACAATATTTTTGATTTCCCGTGGGAACATATTTTTTCCGGGATAAAAAGTACCCTATTATTTAATTTAGACTTCTAACTACACGTCTGAAAAATTTCAAAGCAATCGGTTCAGTATTTACGGCGTGAAAGCGGAACAAACAAACAAACAAACTCACTTTCCCATTTATAATATTAGTATGGAAGTATAGTACAGTTACAACAATGAGCCAACAAATCCTATGACGAACCCGATGATGTTACAGGAAACATATGTAGAGGTACACATCCAGACACGTGCATGATGACGTCACAGGAAGCCGACTCCCACCGAATGCATCCGACATAAGCAACAGAATTATAAACATCTTTTATATATTTAGATGTTTCTAAAATGGCCTCGCACATGAAAGATTAATGAGTTTCACACGCTCTGCGGTTCTAGTTTATTTGGTTGGGAATAAAACTATTTAAGCTTGGTTAAGGAGTTGTACTTATATCTTGCATAAATACTTTAGCATTTCTACTGTATAAATAATTAATTGACGGAAACGGTAGTATAAACAATGACTTGCAGTATGGAAAACCGACTCGTCAATATAAGTGACACTTTAAAATACACAAATAAATGACATATAATAATAACCTCTTTACGGCCCCCTGATTATGTATCTTTTGCGAGTGACGATTGTGTCGCAAGTTGCACGATTGTAGTTGTCAATGTCATGAATTTGTATGCAATCTGACACTTCTGACAGCGACAATATTGCAACTTGCGACACAATCGCGGTCGCTAAAGATACATAATCAGCCCGCGGTGCTTGGTCTACGTCATTCAATATCAACTTCTCATGAAGGTATTGGTTATTAATCTTGGTATGTATATACATTGTCTCAATATTAATCGTAAATCTCATAATAATTAAGCAATATTATAATTGTTCATTCATTTGGTTTCTTCGTTCAACTCATTATAATAATACTAAACTGACCTAGAAATAAAAAAAACACATTTTGTAGATAAGGAGTTTAAAGAATAATATATTTTAGAAAGATTTCATTTTGTTTTATAAAGAAAAACACTGGAGGGACGTCTACTAATACATAAAAAATTGCCCAAAACTTCTACACTACAGATTTACGAATAAATTTAGTTAAGTAATGTAAAGTAAACTTATATTGTTGTTATACAAGAATTTATATGACACTACGTACTCCTATATAACCAGTTTCATTGCTTTTATCAGCCGTCTTTGTTAGCACCTAATTTTAGAAGTTTGAAAGTTTTGTCTTGAAAATCCAAGCGATTTTGCTCAGCGCAAATCCTTTTAGTGTAATTCTGCAATGTTCTAACAAATGGAAAGACTGAAAAGTAGGGTCAGAAAATTACGCGAACCTTTAGAGAAACGAGGGTGCCTGGTAATAAACTGATCCATCTTACACTTTTTCTGCCCAAAGCCACTTTTCAGCCAATCCTAATACATCAGGCGAATTTTGAAGATGATTTCATTTTTCTTATTTTCTCGATATTGAATGTTGTTTTGAGGCAAATATTGATAATACCATTCGATAATTTTATTACGATTTATATCCGAACATGTAGTATTAATATAGAGAATAGATATCAATTGAATATTGCAACATTAGTCTACATTTATACTATCAAAGCAGTCAAATAGATGGACAACACTTTAAGCAGATTCTATTTTATAACAACAATTTTTGCTGTTTGTGGATAATACGACTTCAAGATTGAGGGTTCTATCAAAGCGTAATGTTGATATTCTTTTAATTTATTTCATTAAGTAATTCGACTTAAAATGTATATGTGGGTCATGGGTTATAGAAAATGAAGTTTAAATTGCGATATCCAATAAATATCAACATATATTACTTAACACAACAAAAAGGACCAAAACATTCCAACACAATATCCTCCTCTTTAAATTGACTTTTGTAAACGAATCGCCCAAAATTTCCGAGGAAACGAAACCACAAGGACTGAGGGTCTGATTAATTCGATTTAACGAAAGCATATTTATTCCCAAAACGCTCGCAATTCACACAATTTCGGGCAGAATTCCCTAATATTCCGAGTGGGACGCCATCACCGCAATGAGTCCCTTTCTTGTCCACTAATTTGTGGACGGTCTTTGTTGACCCGCATTATATGTCAACTATTCACTCGTTATCCTACTCCGTACCGCTGTTGCATACCTTTTGGATAACTCTGAAGGTGGAAATAGTTAGTAAATAAAAGATTTTGCGTGAAACGCTTGGTAAAAGTAAGCGTAGCCCAAAATGACTCTACCAAACAAGGCGTATAATATAAAAAAAGAATTTAAGCTATCGTAGTTGCGCACAAAACATATTAAATTTTGTTTTATATTAACTTTGCATACTCCAATTTTTAATTCCTTGCCTCTTTTTATTTTTAAATCAAACGAAAACTCTTATTTGTTTTACTCCAGTGATTTATTTCTAGAGTCTTCCGCAAGAAAATTTAAGTTTTAATATGTCTGTAATTTTATTATATAAATTAATGTTTAGTTAGGCAAGCAGCAATGACTATTGAGTTCGTATCCCAATGTTAAGTTCAGCTAGAATTTGTTAACTAAGAAGACAGGCCTCAACCTGAATAATACGGAGGCGTTGCAGAAACTGGTTCTAAAAACTACGTGACCAATTTCACCTGATATTAGAAACCATTTCTTTATTTATTTCAAAAGTAAACTAACAGATTTTCACAACTTCTTTAGATAGAACATTAAAGTGAAAAACCATTTGTCATTAATAAAAATGTTCGTCATAGTTCTATGAGCATTCCTGATACATTCATTAGTGAGTGTTTACCTTACATTTGCTGAAAGATTTCCAGTTTTAATTTTGGATTCACGGTCAACTATATTTTTTATAACTATAGTAAGCTAACATATAAAATTTAGACTCCAAAGCTATGAAAAATATTTGAACTCAATGTCAAAATTAAAAGGTATGTCGACAAAAAAAACAGAGGCATTTCTCTTTAGAAAGAAAGACGTATTAATGTATAAAGTAACAAAAAATACAAACATACATACATATACTCACGGCTATAAATCCCTTAACGGGGTAGCCAGAGCTTTGGAATGAAAAATTCCTCAGCCACTTTTGGAAGTTGATTGGGAAAAGATGGTTATAATAAATGTTTTTGGTGATGGGTCTCCAACCACATCGCCCAAAAATCACTTAATCCCCCTTACGATCCCTTAGTCGCCCCTTACGATCACCCACGGGTAGAAATGGGGTAGTGTTTTTCTTAGCCGACACTACACACACAACAAACAAACTCCTATTAAAAAACACACTCAAACTGAGGCTATTGACTTACAAATACGTGAATTAATTGCAGATTTAAATTTTTGTAGTTTAATATTGAAATTCAAACAAACACAAAATACTTGAGCCACATACCGAGACTACTCGACTTGCATTTATAAACAACATCGTATAATTAGAAATGACTGCAACCTATATTTCGTTGTGAATCGAGTTCTAGATAGTATTCATTTGTACATACATATACATCACGGCTATAAATCCAAAAAAGGGGTAGCCAGAGCTTTAGAGCTAAGAACTATTGGGTGGTGGTCATTAGCTAAATAAAACGTCGATATCATAAAGTAAAAACTTTTAACATTATATTCCAATCACATTCCGATGAATTGCCTTCCCTACATTTATCCCTTCTTGCCCGCCACTCACATCGTAGTTACGTCCTCCATCTTTTCCCTCAATCCCGCACATCAATACTAAAACAATACAACATCAGTTCGAGTAAGCAACTAATAAGTTAGTCTGAGATAAAACATATTACGAAAACGGTTACATATCCTTTCTAAAATACAATAACAATATGAATCAAATTATTATTAAACCAAATTGATACACGGTTTGACTTCAGTTTTAGTTATTATATCTAAATTATTAAACAGTCATTCGTATCGTTGACATTTCATGTATTCAAACTCACAGTTTTTACTACTCTTAATACAAATATATACATGAACACCTAAACTGGCTTGACAATAAGCTAATTATCCTAATAGAACTGCTTAGCTACATTTGGAAGTTGACAGGGGAGAAGATGGTAGAAATAAAGTATCATTGGTAATGGGTCTCCAACCGCATCGACCAAAAACCAGTTAAAAAGCCCCATACCCTTAGTCACCTCTTACGACACTCGTTGGTAGAAAGGGGTAGTGACATTCTAAGCCGGCACTACACGGCAATATTCATTCATTAATTATATTCATTTATGTTTCAGCTGATAGAATAGGTAATAGGAGTTTTCTTTTGACACATCCATTATGTAATAGATGTTATGAGATAAGCTAAAAGGTTTTTCACGATTTAATGAGGAACATTAACTAACATTCGGATAGCTTTTTATACCCAAATTTGTATTTACTTTTGTATAGAGACATAGAAATCCATACTAATATTATAAATGAGAAAGTGAGTTTGTTTGTTTGTTTGTTCCGCTTTCACGCCGTAAATACTGAACCGATTACTTTGAAATTTTTCAGACGTGTAGTTAGAAGTCTAAATTAAATAATTATCCTGGAAAAAAATATGTTCCCACGGGATATCAAAAATATTGTTTGCTTGCTGGATGCATTGGAGATGGCGCTGTGTATCGTTTAAAACAAAGTAAAATATTGTAAACTAATATAAAAATCAAAATTTAGAAGCTTAATGGTACGATAATGGATCCCCGAAAATAAGAAACTCCCGAGGGATGATGTACTATTTGTTTATCGTATAATATTTTTTTTACATCTACTTATATTGCAAACCAATATAAACATGTAAATTTAGAAGCTAAATGCAACGACGACGATTCCTTGAAACTAAGGAATCCGCAAGAGTTCTCATAGGAACATCAAAAAACCTTAACTCATATATGGCTCAAAATATTGCAGCGATTATTTTTATCATCGATGGAATTCACAACAGACACTTTGTTAATGTTCATTTTGGAAAGATGAAGGGGTTTCATCAGTTTTCATCAAAATAAATGAACATTTAAATGACAAATTTGTTTATCAATAGTAAGACTAATATGAAATAAAGCGTAATAAAAATTTGACACCGCCCCGGTAACGTCTCCGTGGCGTATAACTATAACTATAACGGTATAACTAACTACTATGAATATTTAATTAGAACTATTATGAATCAATCGTCCCGGGTTCATATCTCAGGTATTTCAATCTTTTTGTAAAAAAAAAGTTTTGTTAGCTTAAAATAGCACTATATATAATAATAGCAAGCACTATCCCTTCAATTTAGTGATTATTTTGGATGGAGATCCACCACTAATCATCCCTATATTGCCGAGCAATCGCTGCAAGTTCTCCCAATATCATCAACGGTCAGTGTAGGGGGCAGCACCGGGCCGCCGCCGCAGCGCCAAACTACTATCCGTATCTGTACTTACTAAAGATATTCTCATTTCTGAACATCTAAACTTGGTATATTTGTTTCATGATTCTTATGAACAATTAAAAAGGAATTTTTGGAACTCAACACCTAACGGGTTGATATAGCAAATGAAAGTTAATATAGAGTTTTTTTTTACATTTTATAATAAAACTTGGTGCGATTGAATTTATGAAATCCATCTATCAATCATTCATGAGTATATGCTAACAACAGGTAAGGTATTCAAAAGGGTATTCAGAGATGCTAATTCTTCATCCAATTTTGGAAATAGATTAATAAAAGATAGTTTAAACAAGGTTGTTAGTGATGCTTCACAAACTGAATCGCCCAACAATCACTTAAAAAGTCTCGATGTCCTTTATGTCATTAACAACGCCCGCGGGATTATAAATATAAAAAACAGAGTTGAGATAGTGTTTCGGTATTTTGGTATTACGTAAACTGGATGCAAAAAATGAAGTCCACGCGGACGAAGTCGCGGGGCAAAAAGCTAGTCTTAGTTTATAAATATAATAACATAACATAAAAACATAAACGTTCACGCCGAATATCCCCGAAGGGGTTGGCAGAGGCACTAATACTTCTGAACATCACATGACTTTGTCACCTGGTGTTCAGAGTACCCACGTTTTGCATGGACAGTGTACTCACGTGATAGGGGGCAGGCCTATCGCCGTTTTGTACGAATACACCGTCACACGACTAAGTACAACTCAGCCATGTGGGTTTCCTCACGATGTTTTCCCTCACCGTTAACAACCATGACAAATTAACCACACATATGACTTTTAGAAAAGACAAATTGGTGTGGGCCCAACCCGGGATTTGAACTCTCGCCCTTATGTTTACGGGCGGGTGTTCTACCCATTGGACTATCATGTCGTCATACGAAACATACATACGTCATAAGAAATACATTTGTATTTATCTCACTACTCGTACTTTGTAAAACTTTTAAAGTTTTTAAACTGGTGACGTCACACCGGTTATTTCTATCAGATAAAACGACCGACTACCGATACATCTTGTCTGGACAGCTATTTTACTAATCCTGACAGCCCATATATGTCCCACCAAGGGGCTCAGGTCTACCCTAAATAGAGTGATTTGGCTTTAGTCCAGTTTTACTAATCATATGATGATAATAGTTTTGACTCCAATAATGAGGTAGAAGTTGGAAAAACTATAACCCACAGTTTAATGCTATTAGGTGCCATGTTTTGTCGGATTAAATGGCCCTCCGATTTATGGGTATACTATGAGGCGATTTAAAGATTTGGGAATATATTATTGTTAGGTGATGTGCTAGAAACTCGTGGTATGTTCACGCGGGAATTGGATTCAGAAATAATGGTTACATCTTTTTTCAGCTCTGCTTTATCCCTATTTGAATTTTTAGCTGTAATTTGAACTACAACTATGACAAAATAGTTTTGATAAATCTCCAGCATTTTATCCAGAGTCATCGAAAAAGCTAGTAGATATTTTCAAAACACAACTCTAAAAATGTACGAGGCGCACAAAGTTGATTGTGCCATAAACTAGTCGTAGTAGGAAATGTACCATTTACCGTTTATTTAATGAAAATCTCGATGGGGCATAAATCATCTTCTCTTAATTATATACGAGAGCCGAGCCTTCCCTTGTTCTAACATATATTATTCTGAGGCCTAATTTTGGTTTCGAGTCTTACGTTATTTATTTATCTTATGTAAGATACTCGGTTTTGTAAAGTACTACGGATGTTGAATTTTGCGAATTTATAGCTATTGATTATGAAAAGTTATTGAAGACATGTTTCTTTATTTTATTTCGTGATTTAGCCCGGATTCATAACGGTTATGTTTGTATGGTAATTAAGTATTTTGATTCTACTGCATACAATAAACAATATGTTACTGGTTTTATTATCACGATTATGAATCGAAAACGGGGTAGACATTGTTTTTAGGATCAGAAATCCCTCGGCCAAATTTGGAAATCGACCGAGGAATACAGTAAAAAAGTTTGGTTGGTGATGAGTGGAGACCCACCTGGCTGGAGAGCTAGCGTAGCTACATCGCCTAACATTAGCCCCGAAGGAAAGAAATTGGTTCGTATATAAAATATATACAGCGTTGTCACGATTTTTCAGCAAATTTTAAATCCATCTTCACAACATCGTCAAAACTATTATCATCATATGATTAGTAAAACTGGACTAAAGCCAAATCACTCTATTTAGGGTAGACCTGAGCCCCTTGGTGGGACATATATGGGCTGTCAGGATTAGTAAAATAGCTGTCCAGACAAGATGTATCGGTAGTCGGTCGTTTTATCTGATAGAAATAACCGGTGTGACGTCACCAGTTTAAAAACTTTAAAAGTTTTACAAAGTACGAGTAGTGAGATAAATACAAATGTATTTCTTATGACGTATGTATGTTTCGTATGACGACATGATAGTCCAATGGGTAGAACACCCGCCCGTAAACATAAGGGCGAGAGTTCAAATCCCGGGTTGGGCCCACACCAATTTGTCTTTTCTAAAAGTCATATGTGTGGTTAATTTGTCATGGTTGTTAACGGTGAGGGAAAACATCGTGAGGAAACCCACATGGCTAAGTTGTACTTAGCCATGTGACAGTGTCTTCGTACAAAACGGCGATAGGCCTGCCCCCTATCACGTGAGTACACTGTCTAAGCAAAACGTGGGTACCTTCTCTGAACACTAGACGGCGCTGCCATGTGAGTTCAGAGGTATTGGTACCTATGCCAACCCCATTGGAGATGAACGGCGTGAACGTTTATGTTGTGGTATTTCTTACTAGTGGTAAGATTCACAGGTGAGCGATGTTTTGAATGGAATGTGTAATACTTGAATTTCTGCCTAATATTACGCAGCATATTGCAATAAAATAGTGCATAGATTAGGGAACTCATTTTAATGTTTAAGCCAATTTATGTTTTATTATCATTAAGTCATACATTCAGACGCTAATGTTTAAATGGTTTTGATTTATGGTGAACCTTTTTAAATATATATTATTCCCATTTAAATAAACTTTATGAATCATATACTAATAAATAAAGTCGTACGTTGCATTCTATCTGAAAAGGAAGACAAGTGGCCTACCGAATTTGTAAAAAAATCGGAGGTAGGGAACGCAAACACTACTTAAAAGTGTAAAAGAAACAAAGGATAGAAGAATTTCGCGCTGGCAGCCATTGACACGGTAGCTCAATTGGCAGAGCGACGGGGGCGCATACCCGAGGTCGCGGGTTCGAATCCCGCCTGTGTCGAAATTTTTATTTCCTATATTTATTAGTAATAATCCCCACATGAGGTTTTCATGAACTAAAAGATTTAAATTTACGAATCATATGTTCATATTATAATTTTACAGGCTACTTTTAGTGACCATATTCAATACTAAGACTCCAAAACACTGAATATAGTATTAAAAACAGTATAACGACAGTAAAACGAAATATCAAAAAGACCATCTTCACCCAAACAAAATCCTGTAATCCCTATACCGGGTCTTATGGCTCAGTTTGTGGCTTCACAGCATTTATTTGGGACCATAAATATAATAAATACAGTTTCGTGGTATATTTGGGTCAACTGTGTTTACTTTCTGGGTTAAATACATACTTCCGTTTGGCGTCAAAAGCTGATTGATTTGACCAATTTCGCTTACCTGTAACAATAAAAGAGTAAAATCATTAGTCTTAAAATAAATTGGATGATTGATTGATAGCTTTTTATTGCATAAAATATATTTATTAAGATGAAAATTATACCATACATGGGATGCTCCAAGCATTCAGTAATATGATCGTGACATAGAGATTTTGTAATTGTATTGATCTGTGCAAGCTTTTTCAATCCTGTATTAATCTTAGACATAAATTTTATGTAACCGTAGAATAAATGAAATCTCTCATTTCTTTAATCAGAAAATCAGTGTTGTGAGGTATTCATTTACTTCACAACGATAATGCTGAGGCAGCTTCCAATTTCGTTGCTACTACGCAGGTTATACGGCTAAAGTTTTTTTTTTTTTTATATTTTGGAGTGTATGATATTGTCTTTTTATTATTATTTTTCTGTGTGTTTGTATATAATTATTTTTGTGCTGTGTCTTCCTTTGTACGTGTGTAGCAGCGAATAAATGATTTTTCTTTCTTTCTTTCTTCTTCTTCTTTCTTTCTTTTTATCAAAAGCAGTATCAAACAATTGCATCGGTGCTTCCTTAACTGGGTAAGGAATCACTGATATATCCAGATAGAGGATACAACACCGCTAATCGTGCAGACGATGAGGGTTCAAATCCCGGGTTGGGCCTACACTAATTTGTCTTTTATATGGACATATGTGTGGTTAATTTATCATTGTTATTAACGGCGAGGGAAAAGATCCTGAGAAAACCCACATAGCTGAGTTGTATTTAGTCATGTGACAGTGAATTCTTACAAAACGGCGATAACCCTGCGCCCTATCACGTGAGTACACTGTCTAACAAACAAACAAAACAGGGGTTCTCTGAACATCAGATGACAATGTCACATGAAGTTCAGAAGTAAAGAAAGAAAGAAAGAAGAGAAAGAGAGACATTTATTCGCTGTACAGAACATGGAAAAATAACATACAACAAATAAGTATTAGTACCTCTACCAACCCCTTCGGGGATATACGACGTAAAGGTTTGAGTTTGAGAAGATATAATACCTACAAGTGTACATGAAGTTGTAGTAAGTATAGTTAGCAGAATGAAGTTCCCAATATCCCTCTCGAACCGTACTCAAAGCTAAACAAAGGATTTCAATGAAATATGAAAAGCGGGAACTAGCGTACAACCTCGGACTATAAATCACATCAAATACTTTGATAATTCTTGCGTCTATTTGTCGGTTTCGAAAACGCATTATTTATTGAGTTGCTTCTCGTGTCATTGTTTGTGTCTTCCGTAACATACATATACTCACTCACGGCTATAAATCCCTAAAAGGGGTAGCCAGAGCTGAGAAATAATAAATTCCTCAGCCACTTTTGGAAGTTGAGTGGGGAAAAGATGGTAGTACAAAGGTTGTTGGTGATGGGTCTCCAACCGCATCGCCCAAAAATCCCTTAAAAAGCCCCAAGTCCGTTAGTCGCCTCTTACGTACACCCACCGGAAGAAATGGGGTAGTGCTATTCTAAGCCGACACTACACAGCTACATTAACATTTTGAATAATACACTAATATCACAACGGTTTTATTGAATATTATGAAATTCATATGGAATGTAGCCGATATAATCAAAGCCTTATCTGTCATAAAAATATGTATATGAAAAGGAAAGTAAAGAGGTTTCCGGAACCGTACAAAGATGCCATTGATAGTCTGTCTACTTCAATGGGAACTAATGGCGTGAGCATATGTATATAAATATGCATATATCACAACGTTACAAACATACAAAATACATAATTGAAGCAGTTCTTCAGCCATTCAAATAAATCTATAAACTAATTTGAAACAAATTATTCAAAACCTCACATCCTACATATGTCCATATCTAAGGGTAAGGGTGAATTACTAATATAGTGACTCGAAGATGACCTCCTACACTTTATTTTCACATAACGACCATGAAAAGTTTAATTATGCCTGTAATATCGACTGTATGAAACTACAATGCTTACGATTCACGAGATTCTTCCCTTCATCTATCTATACTTATAATAAATCTGTAGAGAGGTCAATTCTGTACATTAAATATATTTTCAAAATAACTATCAGGGGGTGATCAGTGATCGATACTGATGCCAAAAATGAAATCAGTAAAATTTTTGTCTGTCTGTCTGTCTGTCCGTCTGTCTGTCTGTCTGTCTGTCGGTTTGTATGTTCCTTATGGAAACAAAAACTACTCGACGGATTTTAACGAAACTTGGTAGAATTATTCTTCATATTCCTGGGCAGGTTTTTGTATACTTTCCAGCAGAGTAGTGAAGGGGAATTTTGGGAAATTTTGGGAAAACGGGGAAAGTTACTCAATTTTTTAAGCTTCCGTCGCGTGTGCAGCCTTAATGGTTAAAGTTACATAGAAATCATGTATGACGGAAATATTTTACATAAAAGTGTCTAAAAAATATCCTTGAACAGCATATGTCTATCTTTTATGGTTGACTCACAATAACACGTGTAAATCCTGATAGCTTACCAGTTCGGAGCATTCTGATTATATTTGTTTACTCTTACGTTTATAGTTCTCTCATTCATCTCTCATTTTAAAAAGTTTACATTATTACCTTTTCAATAAAAAAATAATCATAGAAATCGGTATAGAAACACCAAACTTATACATGAAATAAGCCATCGCATCCTGTCGTCGCACGTGTATACTGAATCGTGCTATATGGATTATTTTTTTAGTAATGGTTGCTCGGGCAAAAGATAGCCGCGAGTATATGTATGATGTATGCAAAATTTGTAACTCTGTTTGTTTGTTTGCATGAGACTATTTTCGGAGATACTGAACCTTTTATTAGAGCGCTTTCACAATCACAAAGCTTCACTATTCAGGAGTGCTATAAGTTGCGCTAAATTTCACAAAGGTTGAGCAGTGATTGAAGAAACCTCAGATATTTTTAAAACTACGCTACCCGTGCGAAGCTGGGCCAATCCACTATTACTAATATAGTTACAGTGTAGGTATTTTTATTAACTCTGGAGTGAATAAAATATAATTACTTTAAATTTTACTTTCTTCATTTACAACAATGGACAAGTTTCTTTTAGAAAAAGAATATTCATTCATTTCGACTGTGTCTGTATTTAAGGTTTCATAACAGTACTGGTCTGAAGCATGTAAATTTGAAATAAAATTTGGGGACGGAAAAGTTAGTTTTAGTCATGGTTGTAAAATGAATAACTAATTGCTAATTTAACAACTAAAACTTATATTTTTCAAGTTGAGCTTATTATTACCATCTTTCCCCCAATCAACTTCCAAAAGTGGCTGAGGAATTTCTCATTCCAAAGCTCTGGCTACCCCGTTAAGGGATTTATAGCCGTGAGTATATGTATGTATGTATGTTTTTTGGCTGTAAATCGCTGAAAGGGGTAGCCAAAGCTTCAGAATCAGAAAATTCAGCCACTTTTGGAAGTTTAGTCAGAAAAATATTGAATAAAAATGTTTTTGGTGATGGGTCTCCAACCGCATCGCCCATGTATTTTTTTAATTATCTTTCGAAAAGTGACGAACAAAGTTTACATTTCCAAAGGTGTAGCGGAAGGAAGGGCGGACGAACTACATAAGCCCATTAACACTAATGCCGCCGACCGGCGCCATTACGTAAACACTGCATTAGACACTGCATTCTAAGACAATAGAAATAGGACACTCTAACAAGATATTCTATTTTAACATACTTATATTTTTACAGCGATACATTTGTGAAACAATGTTTTGAATGTGGGAAACGTAGTAACGGTTTTCAATGTACTACTCGGCCCTTTTCCGTTTTGTTTTTAAACAAGTTAAAAATACGTGATGTTTAATCAACTACACTTCTTAACAAATTATTTTGCAGAATCTGCCAATCTTTTTGTTTTAAAATCTGATTTGAAAATCGACCGACAACAACATGTTTATTTTTATAATATAACATACATACATACGTATCCTCACGCCTAACTAACTAACGAGTTACCATTGGGGTAGGCAGAGACTATCTATCGCCACTTTCTACGATCCTGGTAAACCTCTCTAGCTTCATTCACATCCATCAATCTTTTCATAGTTCTTCGTACTTCGGACACCTGCCTTTTGAGCACATTTTCTATTTGATCCAAATGTGTCAATTTTTGTATTTTTTTAATATCTTGAAATATTTTTTCACATACATCTAGACATCTCACCTATCTATGCTAACAGTTAAAAATCGCAGAAAAGGGTAATTCTTAAATAAAAGTAATTCGTAAATTAATAAACGGTGACCGTTTATTAATATGAAATTCCTCAACCACTTTTGGATATTGAGTGAGGGAATGATTGTTGTGTCTTACGACACCAGCGGAAGTAAGTAGCTTAGTGTAATTCTAAGCCACTACTAGACACAAACGTTAAATTACAAATGGCATAAACGTATTATTTTTCCTTATCTCTAGTCATAGAGAGAAACACTCTGGATTTAAGTTAAAAAAGCTTTACTCCATTTTATAACAAAAGTACTTACACAAGGAATTCCTTTGTCAAACATTTGCGTTAAAAAATTCTGATTAGTCAGTATCAGTAAGCGACATTTCGGCGCCGAAAAACGGCTCGTAAACTCAAAAATATTCTTTGTTTGCACAAAACTCGACTGTTCTAAAGCGAGTTACACTACCAAGATAACGGATACAGAGTAGCTTCGGAACTTGGAATAAAAGAATTCTCATTATACTGTTCTCTTGTGATACGAAAATTTAAACTAAAGTTTTGGCGATATGGCAAAGTGAAAAAAAAATACAGATAAAATTTTTAAAACTACGTATAACCAACTATCTGTTACACATATTAAGAGATTTTCTGCCACTGTCACTTAAATAACATGAGATGGATATAGTATATGAAAATAATCCGGTAATGATAAGTAATATAAGACATACTTTATTTCCGTCACACGCATACGGCTAGAAGTGAGGATATTTGAATCAAAGCTGAAACTAAAAAAAACTAATAAAATATGAAAGAATTTTATTCGCTTAGTAACCGCAGCTGATAATACTAGAAAAATTGTACAGCATCTTAAATCATATCAATTTGTTAATCTGAGCCAATAGTTAAAAAGCCAAATAAGCTCTAAAATCGAAAAGTAAAGTAGAAATAGGAACTATGGAAGTGTTATTCTCTTTGTTACAATTCTTTTAATCGTAAATTGAAGTAATTTATTTTAGACATTAACCGTAAATTGTAGAACCCATTTCCACCTGCAACAATTAACGTGTACTGCTGTTTTTACGTATAAAATGCGAGGAAAAACTTAACAAAATTCTGTTTCCACCATAAAAGTGGAAATGAAATTTTAATTTGATTATGCATCCAATAGTGACATTATATTAAAGCACCATTTAAGTTTAATAACCTTTTAACGTTTCGGAAAATTAAATTAAAACTGTAATTTTAGCAGCAGGATTAAATTAAAAAGAATGGAAGTTTGGAAACATACAAATTTACAACATAACTTAAAAAGTCTTTAAAATAATAATTAATAATGTTTTAAATTTAACCTTCCCCCCAATGAGTCGGGTAAAATATAAAAAAAACAACGTACTCTGTTTACGTAGAAGAAACGATACTAAAACTGATAAAATAATAACAAATAATTTTAGAATGTCCTACGAGTACTACAAAAACATAAAAGAAATCTGAAAATATTTCCTTACCCTCACCTGTTCCCAATAGATGTTGAACTACATCGTTTAGTCACCCAAAGGTTTTTGGAAAGACCATCTTTGCCTCTCAAAAAGTGATATCGTAAAATATACCAACCTCTCTTCTATATATAAAGAGGTGCATAAAATTTTACGTGTCACGCCATTTTCGCGAGCAAATTTTTACGTCAAACTTTTTTACTATTATTAGCTGCTTCGTTTTACGATTTCTTGGTTTTATATAGTCCATTGAAGATTTTGGCCGTTTCATTAGCACATTATGCATATTCATACCGATAAGGTTTTATAACTTGAAAAAGAACTTCGTTTTGCAACTTTTTCGATGGTTACTTGCGAGCGTGGTTGGGGTTTATAAGGAGTCAAAATGATATGGAAAGAAGTAAGCATACATACATATTCTCACGCCGTTAGTTCCCAATGGGGTAGGCAGAGACGATCGATCGCCACTTTGTACAATCCTAGCAAACCTCTCTAGCTTCATTCACATCCATCAATCTTTTCATACATGCTCTTTTATTTTTCGTACTACGGACACCTGTAGAAGTAAGCTTAGATTTATAAAATGCTTCTAAATTATTACTATGGATACATTTATAACATAAGGATTAACTATACATACATACACACGGCTATATAGCCCTTGGAAAATCCACTGCTAATTTTGAAATTGAGTAAGGAAAAGATTGCAAAAAAAGATGAATGGTGATAGGCTTCCAGACACATCGCCAAACCTCGCCAATTCACCTGATAGGTTACTCACGGGTGGAGATGAGTTCGTGCTATTGTGAACCGACACTACACAGTTAAGAGTGCCTGATATAGGTGGATATTTTGATCCGAAAAAGTATGCACATAAACACATAAATGAATTATTTATATCAATAAATTAACCTACATAGGAGACCAAAATTAGCATACAATAGCATGCAGACGTCTGTTATGAGTGACTCAGTCTACTCTCTAGTGACATGTATTGTTCACATTATAATTACATGAAGGTGAACGCTGAGCGTGATTGCTCTTATAAATATTTAATTCGTATGAAAGTGGCGGTTAATTGGTATATTACGTGTTATATTTTTGTTTGGACAAATATTTACTATTTGTTTTGGCGTTGCATTCATTTTTAATAACGATAATTCAAACCATATTTTACATTTTTTTTTCAATGTTCCTTTCATATTAGAGATATTATATGTATTATAATCGGTTTTTTATTCCAAGCAGGGTAGTAAAACTTGTGCCAAACAATCTATAGCCACTATAGGATAGGAAATTAGGGTGTAGTAGTTATCCAATTTTAACCAAATTGCTCCTAACAAAAACTAACATATCGTCGCCGTAGAAGTCAAGGGAACCAGTCCACAAAATAAGTTATTCGAGAAAATGGCGCGCAAACAATTGTGATGCAATTTGCGACGTTATTTCCTACGTATTATTTTTGCATTTCATGATCATTATTTGAAACTTTAACACATACTTATTAAATTATGTATTTCAATAAAGACCAAAAAAACAATTGCAACACAGTTATACTTCCAAAGATATTGTGTGTTAGTACCATTGACCACTCTATATAATTTGAAGGATTCTACACATTTCGCAGTAGACAATTGGCAATTTTAAATAACTGAAACGAATATATTTTTAGACCCAAATCCTTTTACCATAGCATTTTTGATACTTTAAAAAATAATTTGGCGTAAGTAACTCATTTTCTCTAAATTTGTGGCTTGGCTCCCTTGACTTCTACGGCGACGATATTAAATAAGAATTTAGATGTTACTAACTTACTAACTGCATATGGATCTTGTATATCCGAAATAAAGTTTTTTATTATTATTATTACCTAGTACTACACTTACAGTTAGTAGTTAGGCTTGTGCTATTTTAACCACCGCACTTTACGTGTAAGCAGCGTTTACGGATAAGCAGGAGTTCCGAACTCTTAATTGCAATCCATGTTTTTAATTCCGAAGTGAGCAAAAAGTTAATTTCCTTTCTCCATTTACAAAAGCAAAGAATACGTAAGCTTTTAACCGAAATAACAATTAATTCGCGAAATGGCGTCGAGTGAAGACATTAAGAAAATAAGACTTTCCGTGAACAATTTAAACCACTTAGAAGGAAAACGGAGTGAAAACAAATTAAATATTAATTCAAACGCACACAAACGTAATTAGCTTTGTAATAACAACAAAATCGGCTCAATAGCTCTGAGTACTCTTATCCTGTTCAAATATTCAGGTGGAAGTTCAAAACAAGTTGGAATACATTAATATACTTTGTGTGTGACATAACAAAATTCATGTTCGCTTTTGCCTGGAAACTAAATTGGTTCTGGAGTCCTTTGGAAACAAAACTTCGGAATAAGTAATTTCTCAACCACTAGTTGGATTTGTAAGTATTTTGACATGACATCTGCCATTGATATGTCAATAGCAGATGCTTAACTTTTATTTTGTTCAATATATATTATTTTTAAGCTTTATCTGAAAATCTGTATTTTTGCTATACAGCATTTACAAACACTAAGTTATGGCCTAGTTTATGTTACCATAGCGCACATATCTTGCACATCTTTACATTGTTTCTTTTTTGTTTCTTTAGCACTGTTTTACTGTTTTTATTTTTCTTGTATTGCTGTATGTATTTAAATGTGTTATATATATGTATGTGATAGTTATGATAACATGAATAAAGATTTTATCTATCTATCTATCTATAGGAATTCGATAGGAAAAAAAATTGGTCAAATTAAGGCTGTAACGGAAACATTAGATAAAATGTGACAACATCATGCGTGTGCCAAGCATCTTCATCCTCTTTATCTAAAATTCATAATCCCATTACAAAGTACGGATGTGTAAGTAAACACAATAATGGCACGACCCATATAATACAAATATTATGTTCCAATTAAATAAGTTGCTACGGTTATTGCTAGTTCGTGGTCCCGGGATGGCTCCTAATAGTGGCGCGAAATTGAATTGCTTTGAAGATTTATCGCGGCCTCGGTTACTATGTACGTTATAAAGTGAAATAAGAATTTTCAAAACAATATTTGATAAAATATTTATTTTATCCATACATTTACTCAAGGATAATATCCCACAATGGGGTGGCCAAAGCTTTTGAAGTTGATTAGGTAAAGGATTGTAAAATAAAGGTTGTTGTCGTTGGTGTCCAACTGCATTGCATATTAATAAATTAAAACAGCACCCGACACCCTCGGTAATGAATGGTGAAATTCAGTGGTGTGATTAACCATCTAGATATCAACAAAAATATTAAAGAGAGAGAAAGTAATTAGTAATTACTCTTACTCCCTTAGTACGACACTAACAAAACTGTATTTATTTTAAGTATAAGTACATAAAGCTAAAACTAATTGCTGTACTATTGTAATACTACACTGGTTGTTGGACAAGAAGTTAAGGTATCTCTGGGGCGGTTCTCACAGCCCATGTATGTCCCCACCAAGGGACTCGAGCCTACCCTTTGGGCGCTTTGGCCATAGTCCACCACGCGGGCCAATTGCGGGTTGGCAGACTAACGACTATTACCGTAATAGTAGCCGGGACCGACGGCTTAACCGTCTGAGGCGGTAAAGCGTCAAAATCATTGCCAACAGAACCCTTTTAGTTCTGATGGTTATCTCTTTATGAATAATAAGCAGATATATTTATAAATATGTGTAAACAAGTATTAACAGGTTTAATAAAATACATACATACATTCATATACTCACGGCTATAAATCCCTAGAAGGGGTAGCCAGAGCTAAGGAATCAGAAATTCCTTAGCCATTTTTGGAAGTTGTGTGGGGAAAAGATGGTGAAATAAGGGTTGTTGGTGATGGGTCTCCAACCGCATAGCCCAAAAATCCCTCAAAAGCCACAAAACCGTTAGTCGCCTCTTACTCACACCCACCGGAAGAAATGGGGTAGTGCTATTCTAAGCCGACACTACACAGCAAAATAAAAAATAATAAAATAAATAAAAATAAAACAGAACGTTTTTGGTTCTGATGGTTATCTCTTAATAAATAATAAAAAGATATATTTATAAATATGTGTACACAAGTAGTAACAGGTTTAATAAAACCAACTTCATAATGAATAAACCATCAGTTAAAGCTCGTCAAAAAAACAAGATATATGTCAAATATCCCTGGAAGAACTCTTACAAAACAATTGGTAAATAAAGGTTAATCCACCATTAAATAAGATTTCCTATTGACACAGTGCCTTGGCATTGTAGTACATTTACTCATATTTTTTTATAAAACCCGTATCGAAAACGTGAGAAGCGCCCTTACTGATCCAATTTAATTTAGGCGGGTCACGGATAATCAGTAAAAGTTAATTGATTGGCCTTTTTTGTAGTCGTGTGCCGACTATTAATTTTAATAAACGAATTATGTTTGACTTTTTGGGAAACTAATAACGTTAGTATAAGTATGTATGTGCATGATGATTTTAGATCAAATACAAGTAGTTTGCCGTGAAGTGCCGGCTTAGAATGTCACTGCCCCTTTCTACCCACGGGTGTCATAAGAGGCGACTGAGGGTATGGGTTTTTAAGTGGTTTTTGGGCAGTGAGGTTGGGGACCCATCACCACCAATGCTTGATCTTTATTTCTACTATCTTATCCCCTATCAACTTCCAAATGTGGCTAAGGAGTTTCTAGCTTTGAAGCTCTGACTACCCCTTATTGAGATTTTTAGCCGTGAGTATCTGTACGTGCTGTGTAGTGTCGGCTTTGCTGTGTAGTGTCGGCTTAGAATAGCACTACCCCATTTCTTCCGGTGGGTGTACGTAAGAGGCGACTAACGGTATTGGGGCTTTTAAGGAATTTTGGGCGATGCGGTTGAAGACCAATCACCAACAACCTCTATCTTACCATCTTTTCCCCACGCAACTTCCAAAAGTGGCCGAGGAATTTTTAATTCCTTAGCTCTGGCTACCCCTTCTAGGGATTTATAGCCGTGAGTATATGTATGTATGTATGTTTGTACAAGTAGATGAAGACCAAAGTGAAAGCAATCAAAGACCAAGCATTCAAACTATTTAAAAAAAGTTATGTTTTACAAGATCAAGGTCACAATCTTATTGAGCCTATCAAACCGTCAGTCAGTACTGAAAGTATGTCAATATTTCTCCCGGAGCGAGCGCGTACAGTGAGTGTGTGGGCGGCTTTAAAATAGATGCAGGTGTATCTAGATCTAGACCGGAACGGATGGTCTGTGTTGTGCTTTATTTTCTTTTGCACTTTTCATTCATAAGCAAGCGAGTATGGAAGAGCTTGATTTTCTATTGAGACCGGGTGCTTTGAAACATACTTAAAAAGAGGTTTAGGTTGGGGAGACGTTATTTTTGTATGATTTGTAGTTATTAAACAGTAAATTCTTGATTTCTTGTGTGTATCATTCAAAGTCAAAAATCCTCAGACAAATTTCGCAATCGAGGGGGAAAAGATGTTGGTAATACGTTTCATAGCTGTGTACTGTCAGGTTATTACTAACACATTGTTTTTGAAGACTGATAATCAACCATCTTTGTTTCTCCAACAAACTTTCAAATAGCCATGATATTTAAATAGGATTTTTAGCCATGAATATTGGTATGTAAGTTGTGTTCTACACCACGTAGCGCTTAACCATTATTTGAATTAGCCCGATACCCCGGTCCGGTAAAACATAGACTGCAATGATGGAATAAAGAGACGTGATTACTGGTTGAATATATGTTTATTACTACTCAAGACTTTCATAACTAACTTAAAACGCTAAAAAAAGAACAAAATAAGCTTAAATAAGACATAACTAACTTACATAATATAATGGCAAGAGGGGGACGAGATGCACTCACACTACACTACAAGACAAAAATGTTGCACCGATCGTTAAATCCTTTTTTCAAGTCGGTTAATATCTTGTGGTTGTCAAAATCTAAACAAAAACTTAATAAGATCACGCAACACAACATTAATAGTACTATTGTATAATTTATATATAACATTTACTTTTATAATGAGAATTTGATTCATACTTTCACTCCACTTTGTGTTATTTCTTAGAATAATCTACTTGCTTTGTAATTCCTAATAATGTGTTATTACTGTTACGTAATCTACCTTTAACTATTCTATGGCCGTTAACAGTTTAGTGGTTTTACAGTTGTTATATTCATAATAAAATAAAATATATGGACTTATGATCACGACTGAATACATACATATACGCACGCCGTTAGTTCCCATTGCGGTAGGCAGAGACTATCGATCGCCACTTGTACGATCCTGATAAACTTCTCTAGCTTAGTTCAAATCAATCAATCTTTTCAAACATGCTCTTTTATTCTTCACGACTGTACTCTAGTAAAACTATAACTGCAAAAACATTTATAGATAATAGCTAAAGCATACTTACCAATACATATATAGCATCACGCCATTAATTACCATTTAGGTAAGTAGATGGAGAGTATTATTGGCCACTCATTACTAACTTAGAAACTTCCCGTATATGCTCTTTTACAAAAACTAAAGAAGTAAATGTTCAAGTACAAGTACTGGAGTACAACCCACATTTCACTCGGCCACTTCGTCATACGAAACAATAAAAAAAATACAAAGGTATAGAGCGTAAACCGATTCTGAAACAAACACGCAAAAATATAATACAGGGGTTTAAAAATTATACTAAATATTCATGATGATGAAAACACAAAATCACTATACATTGGATCAAATAGAAAATGTGCTCAAAAAGGCAGGTATCCGAAGTATGAAGAACAAAAGAGCATGTATGAGAAGATTGATGGATGTAAACGAAGCAAGAGAGGTTTGTCAGGATTGTACAAAGTGGCGATCGATAGGGTCTGCCAATCCCAATGCGAACTAAAGGCGTGAGTATATGTATGTGTGTATATCAAAACTAATAACTAGCCATCCGTACATTCAGCTCAGATTTTCCTAGCACATTGTAACTAATAACAATAGCAAAGACATGAAAGGAAACTTATTATTTTGTCCGCCATCTCGGAAACAATAAGAAGGTTGCGTTATGTTATCTGTTAATATCGTTGCGAATGGATTTAGCACTTTATTCAATTAAATAGTTCTTTTGTTCCACAATATATTGTTTTGAGAACAATGATTTCGTCCTATCTAATACACAATCAAGAGCTGCATTGGGTACTATCGGAGGCCTAGAAATCTATTTTCTATTTATTTCTATACATATTGGCTTAGAATCGCGCTACCACATTCCTACCTGAGCCAATAGTAGTTAGTGTGAACACCAGGTGACAATGCTGTTCAGAAGTATTAGTACCTCTGCCAAACCCTTCGGGGATATTCGGCTTGAAAATTTGAGTTTGTGTAGAGTTGTGATGTAGTATTAAATTATTTTCTCCCTTTTTATTTTTTAACTTGCAACAGTGACTGAAGAACATCTAACTCCTAAGCTAGGACAACTTATTCTTAGGCTTCACCGTCATTATTTTAGTTTATTCTACATCATAATATGGTTGTAGATAGGACACATAGATGTCGACCTTACCACACCCCACGCCGTCAGTTATCATTTAGGTAGTCAGTGATGATGCTATTTCGTTTTGCTCATATCTACCGATCTATCAAATCTAATATCCACCGACAGATTGGCCCACCTTCTTTACGTTAGTAAACCAATTTCACCCACACAAGTTACATAACCAAATAAACTATGAACTTGAACTAATAGTAAATCATAAGTTGTTTACTCAAAATATTCATGAGAATCAATACACAAACTTCCTCGTGTCCTTTCAAGTAGTGTGACGTCATAGCTACTGTACAAAGGTAATGGCCGCGAAATTCATAGTTGTAGTTCAAGATTGCCCAATCACGGTCAATCGTGACAACTATAGTACGAAGACAACTTCTCAAGGTCATGTGTGATACGTTATACATGTGGTTGAGGTTTTATACTGTGCGGTACGATTTGTTCTGAGCGATCGAAGATGTCGATTTAGCGCGGTGTTTTTGTATTCACTAAGAGCTTATTCCATTACACTTTGTCGTTGCTGAATTCAGACGTCCTTCGAAGCTACTGCCGCAGACGCTTGTTATTCCACTACACAAATTTCAGTTTGAACGTTATTCCACTAGTCTGAATTCAGATTCTGTGGCTTTCAGACGTCTTCATTCAGACAAATGGAATAAGCTCTTTAGGCTTGGGATAATAAAGTATGCCATGTTTGTAGTAACTTTAGCAAATTATGACAAGATCTAACTAGAATTTTATTGAAATCACGCATTGAAGTTATGGAATGTATTTTGTAATGATGAACTAAATTAATGCCTTTTTTTGTATTATTTTCGTCTTCGATTCAAGCAAGAAATCAACATATTTTTTCTTTGATGCAATGATTTTGCAAGTTAATCGCGTATATCGTGACTCACAGTGTAAAAGGTAGTTTTCTATAGACCTGTTTTTGCCACGTTCAGTGTAACTCTAATTATGTCACGGGAAAAGTTAACAATGTATATATTGTATAATAAATAGATCGGATCATATGTATCAAGTTCGCCAGTATTTTTCTTATATTTTATATTTATAATGAATAAAGCGAATGACCATAAGCTGAGAAAGAATAAGTCACGCATTTGGCGCAAAGTTTGTAACTTACAAAACAACGAAACCCACATGAAAAAAACAGGAAATACTTTCCTGAACTAACACAAGAAGGCAGATCATATCTAGATTTATTACCGTCCTAGATCATCGGATTAAAAGATAAGCCTCGAGGAACTAAGCAACCTAGACTAACACACTAAATCAATTGCTTCAGAAAAACAAACCGTCGTCCCTTAAATCCAACTGGATTCTGGATTCCCTGGTGTGCCCTCTAGCTATGTCTTAACCCAGTTAAGACAACTTTTCTGTACTTATTTTCAACTTTATGTACTGGTAATAGGAACTATGTACACAGTTTCTGCTTTGGTAGCCGTACAAACAAAATGTGATAAGTCGGTCAGTCAACAACTACGTAGTAAATACGCGAGCCTTTTCAATAACAGCGAAACCGCAAAATGGAAATTGTATGTTAATATTAGATTGATTTTCCTTTGCAATACCATCTACTACATCATCTTCAATTTCATCTATCACTTTCTGATGAAGAACTTTCAATTATATTTTTGAACTTTTAACTTGCTGTGGTAAAGTTGGTTCTATATGAAGCTTTCTTCTTATCATAGCGATTGATTTTCTAGAACGAATTCTAAACATTCATAATTTTAGAATTCTGGAGCAATTTTAGAAAGTTACAAACCGGCACACAAATAAATAGTATTTTTTCTTTTGGCGATAGAAAAATAACCCCATCTCATTTTTCTTAAAAAAAACGGACGACCACGGTATTATATAGGTATACTTTCAAAGGAATTATGAATTAGGAAATATGTATTTCCTAATTCATATGATAAATCAGTAAACATACATAAAAATAAATATACGTTAGAATAACTGAAAAACACGCTTTAGAAGCACATTCAACTGAAAAGTAAAAAATAATCCCCAATATAAGGTAAAAATCATGAAAAAGCGTGGGGCGCTCTGAGCCATATTATTCTTCTTTCAAGCAACCCGCCAACAATCATTCGAAATTATTTAATCCTGGCGACCCTAATCAGGATAATAAATAATATTTACAAAATACATACATACATACATACATATACTCACGGCTACAAATCCCTAGATGGGGTAGCCAGAGCTAAGGAATGAGAAATTCCTCAGCCACCTTTGGAAAGTTGAGTGGGGAAAAGATGGTAAAATATAGGTTGTTGGTGATGGGTCTCCAACCGCATCGCCCAATAATCCCTTTAAAGCCCCAATACCGTTAGTCGCCTCTTACATACATCCACCGTAAGAAATGGGGTAGTGCTATTCTAAGACGACACTACACAGCTATTTTAAAATATTTTGTGTAAATAGATAAAGGTAACAGTAGGATCAATTACCACAATTCAAAAGTATCTACATTCGAATGATCACGTTAGTCTGCAGTGCAATAGCGCTAATAGCGGCGTCAAAGCTTAATTTAACTAAATTGTCAATGTGGTCGCGCTAATTAGCCATCACGGGACTCGAGGTCGAACCAATTGTCATTGTCAGAATCACCTAAATGAGCTCTGTTCCGGGTTGTGGATGCAAGCGGGATCCTTTACCTACCTAAATAGGATTATGTTTATTCACGGTTATAATCATCACCGCTAAAAATCCCTAAAAAGGTTAGCCAGAGCTTCAGAAGCACAAAATTCTTCAGCCACTTATGAACGTTCAGTTGGGAAAAGGTTGTTAAATAAGTGATGGTTCTTTAACCGCATAGCCCAATATCACTTAAAAAGAAAGCAGTAAAAGACACTTAGCACCATCCGTGAAAAGCCGGGGCGGAATACTAGTTATACAATAATGCGATATTAAAATAAAAATTTACTCCTTTATGCTATAATGTTTTTGAAAAATAAATTGACGAAGGGCACATTTTGTGTAAACAGCTAAAGGTAACAGTAGGACCAATTACCTCAATTCAAAAGTGTCTACATTCGAATGATCTCGTTAGCCTGCAGTGCAATAGCGCTAATAGCGGCGTCAAAGCTTAATTTAACTAAATTGTCAATGTGGTCGCGCTAATTAGCCATCACGGGACTCGAGGTCGAACAAATTGTCATTGTCAGAATCACCTAAATGAGCTCTGTTCCGGGTTGTGGATGCAAGTGGGATTCTTTACGTACCTAACTAGAATTACGTTTTACGGTTATAATACCAAAGGGCAGGCGTCCGAAGTATGAAGAATAAAAGAGCATGTATGAAAAGATTGATGTGAACGAAGCTAGAGAAGTTTGCCAGGACGGTACGAAGTGGCGATCGATAGTCTCTGCCTACCCCAATGGGAATTAACGGCGTGAGTAAATGTATATATGTATGTATAATACCAAAAGGAATAAATAATTTCTTCAGCCACTTTTAGAAGTAGAGAGATGAAAAGATGGTTTAATAAAGGAGCGTTGATAATGGGTTTCCAGGCGCATCACTAATTATCTAAAGTCTCGCAAAATTATCTCCAAATGTAACATTTATGTATTGGAATTGTTTAACAAATTTACACCTCTACCTTTCTGTAACTTATAAGTATGGTTATTCATTTTGAGGTAACCTACATCTACTTTCCTGAGGTAATACTCGTAATCAGTCAAGTGACAGTGTATCCGTAGAAAGCAGCGTTAGTGTTGCTCCCTAATAACAGGTTCAACTACGCCCACAGATAAAAAAATACTTATTAGCAAGATACTCGTACCAAACTACCTCTACCTACCTTAACTATACACCTAAAAAAGGGGTAGCCTTAAGGGGTTTTGGAAAAGAAATATGGAATAAAAAAAATGTTTCCAAAGATGGATAAAAAAATTGTTTGCTAAGTGACTGAATATTGTGTTAGAATAAGATTCAAAATTTAAAAAAAATAAGTTTTGAGCATACGCATAGCATTCTATAAATGTGGATAAAGTCCTGCATTAATGTGATCTTAATCATGTGCAAAAACTCTGAGAAGTTTTCTAAGGCAAAATATTTGAAGTCCACTAAAACCACACGAGCCATCCGATTGATTAAACATTCAATATCAAACACGGCTTGCTCAGTTTTCGATTCTATTGAGCGATAAATCTGTCAATAAATTGTAATCCAATCTTCATTGAACAGGAACACCACCGCGCTCGTAATTTACAAGCAAAAAATTCGCGCGCATTTACCAAGAAAATGAGAAAACAAGATGGCGAATTTTTTGCCGCGGTTTTTCTCGTGCGAATTTCGCACTTGTCTCACACGTCCCATCAACGTTCTTTGCATGCTTAAGATATTTTTTGTCGATAACACATAGATATGGTTACATTTTATTGGATTCACTTTAGGAGAGTTGTACGTTATTGACTATTTTGATCCGAAACAGTATTTTTATTTTTAAAAATACATAAAGTAAAAGAATAAGTACCACACAAGTGGATCCTAAAATTCGAACCAACTCAACTAGGTTAAGGCTAACTGAGTTTTATGATGCATGCGGAATCTACTGCACCAAAACTTAATTTACCAAAATAATTGGCTCAACTCTTGCTAAGACTACAATTTGAAACTATACATATAGTAAATATTCATAAGGTCAAGAATCTCGATTGCAATTAATTGAATGGTACAAATAGTCTCCACACAATTTGAAGAATCAATCATTCACATACATAGTCACATTTTTTCATGTAGAAAGTTAAGCAAACGTCTACATTTTGTTTTTAATTCAGTGCTTCGATTTAAATTTCGATAATATAAGAAGAATAAATAAATGTACAAAAACTTAACAGCCAGAAACATTTGAAATGAAACCTTTTTCTTTATTCAATGATAATGGCCGTATCGTTACAGAGAATGCCCCAGTTCGATTAAAAAAAGAGCTGAACCAGCTCAAAGGAGAACCTTCTCTTACAGTTCAAATAGACGATTATTACGCGCTTCACTGCTTCTTGAAAAAAATATCTGAAAAACATCACGTTACAATACAAAATGCTAGAAGGTTCCGCCGATTACAAAAGAATTGAGAATCTATTAACTCAATGAAATTCATGAAAGTTTATGTATAGAGAATAGGGACATTATAGTAAAAATACTGTAGTAAAATTGTTTAGTGTAGTTGAATTTTCTACATTTATAAACGGAACAGTATTTAACTATATTAAGGTAATTTTTATTAAGATGTATTTATTTAATAAGGTATTAAGGTAATTCCATCCCAAAATCGAATGAGTTTCACATATTTGTTTATCATACAGGCTCACCAATTAAAATTATAGCAAAGAACATGAAGAGTGATCCCAATTTGGATAACTGCTTTATTGATATTTATTATCGCTTCCATTGTTAAAGTTTTTAATAATACTAATATCATTTAATTCGGTATAAAACGTATCTACAAACCAAAAACATGGTTCTAAGTAAGCAGCAGACAGTTATCTCTTAGAAACATACAAAAATTGTATACTCATGCCATTAGTTCCCATTGGAGTAGGCAGAGAATATCAATCGTCACTTTGTACAATCCTGACAAACCTCTCTAGCTTCGTTTACATCCATCAATCTTCTCATACATGCTCTTTTATTCTTCAAACTTCGGACGCCTACCTTTTACATATTAAGTTATCTCTTACAAGTCTGAAAATCTGTAAAACCGAAGCTATCAAAGAACAGACTATAAAGTAAGTTAGGTACAAAGACTACAAAAAAGATTCGAGCTTAACTAGGGATCAACCGATTGGCCCAGCCCCAGCGCTCGCAGCATAAAACTATCATTGAGCTGAACCCAATAACACTTCCGATTACAATAGGACGAAGTTGTTAAGACCTAGGTATTGGGTCTACTGTGAACTATCAACTTTAAAAATTCTGTATTCTAAGGACTTTTGTAAGTGGTTTTTGGGCGATGCGGTTGGAGAACCGTCATCAACGATTTTTATTTCCACCATCTTTTACCTTAAGTTGATAACTTCCAAATGTGGACGAGGAGTTTCTAGCTCTGAAGCTCTGGCTACCACCTTTTGAGATTTATGGGCGTGAGTATATGTACGTATGTATTTAAGAATTCCATTTATGATTTTATTGTTGGTTTCCTAGATTGATGATACGTGTTTTTTTTATTGGAGCTCCTTAAGCAGACTAGCGCCTGTTTTTAGAATTGAGTGTTCAAGCTGAGAACTTGAGTATCGTTTTGTCTCATTCAGTTGTTAAGATTTCAATGCGACAGAACGATAATTAAGTTGTTCTCAGCTGGAATACTCAATTCAGTACAAGCAAAAGATAATATAAATCTGTCAAGTTGATCTGTTCTGACCAGTGGAGAATTAGACTCCTTAGGAGTACTTTAGTTTGACTCTTCTCTTTACACTCGAGGGGAGTCTCTAACACGAAGCAGACTAAAAATCTGACACCTCTTATCAAAAGTATCGTATTTAAAACCAACGCCTTTAGTAGCAAAATGCATTGCTTATTTTTATCGTTTGACACGCTGAGCATAGGCCACGTAGTCAGTATATGTGTCGTAGGATGATTTGATGTTTAGGTTTTTTGCAAAAAACCTAGGGATTTTGCAAAAATCCGGATAATTAGACAACGGTTATAATATTTTCTAATCTTACTAGGTTTTTTGCAAAAAAACTAGTTGGTTTAGTATGACTCCGAAACGAAATGTCAGTTTTTATGAATACTGTACACTGATTGGTCGATTGCAGTGTCTCATAAACACGTCATCTCTGATTGGTTGTTAATTAAGACGTACTTACTTCATTGTTCCTACCTACATTTAATTTGATTGTTATTTTAATTTTAGTTACAAAAAGTTCCTAAGTATAAAAATAGTATTGTCATTTCCCTTTATAACTCTAGCTATAATACCTCAATTGTACAATTTAAAACGTACTTACTATATTGTTCATACCTATATTGAAGACGTCCGTGGCCGAGTGGATAGGTGACTAACTTTTCGGCCTGGAGGTTGCGGGTTTGATCCCCGCTGAGAGCAACATTTATGTGATGAGCATGTGTATTTTATTATATTAAATATATCACTGAGTTAGTATCCCATAATACAAGTGTTACTTAGTTTGGGGTAACTTGATCTGTGTATAATATGTCCGAACGTGATTGTAATTTTACTCCAACAAAAGAGTAAAAAAAATTATTTAATTCCTAGTATCAAATAAGTATTTTCATTTCTTACCCTTTATATTATAACGCTAGCTATGATATCTCAATACCACAATGATGAACCAATCAGAATAAGTGTAGGCGAGCAATCAGAAATCAGCCAATCAGCATTAAAGAAGTACAATCTTACTAAACCAACTAGTTTTTTTGCAAAAAACCTAGTAAGATTAGAAAATATTATAACCGTTGTCTAATTATCCGGATTTTTGCAAAATCCCTAGGTTTTTTGCAAAAAACCTAAACATCAAATAATCCTACGACATATGTACCATTTTCTCAGGTATATGTACAAAATATATTCTATGATATTAGATCTCAGTGTAGTCCCCATTCAAGAACAAGCAATGTAAGACAGAACGTGATGAGATTCTCTAAGAAATTCCAAGTAGCGCTAGCGTTTTATATTCTGGTTGAAATTACGCGTAATGTATGTAAAGTTCCTTTATAGGGTCACCCATTCACCTACATTTTAGTATGCCCTCACACTCGCGGCGTATTGGTTATACAATGTACAGTATGAAAACTTTGCACTGCCTTTTTTGACCAGTTGTTTCTGCAATCTAACGTAACTGTTTATCTATGTTATTTTCATGGTAGGGAAATGAATAAAAAAAATATATGGAATCAAAAAACAAAGGCTGTGTGAATGTAGTAGAGATAATGTAATATTAGCTAACGTGATCGAGTGAAAAATGAAATATTTCTGAACCATAAACCATAACTTTGATCATTGACAAAAACACTTGTGACTGTGCTGAACTTTAGGCGAAAAGTTTGCACACATTTTTTATTTAGAGAACAAATAACCACCATTTTGTAGTTTACAAAGTCACGTGATGTTCAGAAGTATTAGTACCTCTGCCAACCCCTTCGGGGATATTCGGCGTGAACGTTTATGTTTATGTTATGTATTATATGTTTGTAGTTTGTAAAAACACAGTGAAACAATTCATAATTATAAATAAATTATTACTGTATTAACTAGACAAGTATCCGTTTTTTTTCGAATTTTAAGAAAATGTAACATAAACATAAACGTTCACGCCGTTTATCCCCGAAGGGGTTGGCAGAGGTACCAAAACTTATGAACAACGTGACAGCGCCACCTATTGTCCAAAGTAGGTATCCACGTTTTGCCCCCTATCAGTGTACTCACGTGATAGGGGGCAGGCCTACCGCCGTTTTGTACGAATACACTAAGACAATAATAATACAAGAAGAAGCTGTTAATGTTGATCCAAATTTCAAAACAAAATAGTAAAACTAGATTTCCCAGCGAGTTTTCGCCGACTTTTATAATGACGATCCTTCAGTTGATTATTGCTCTCAATTGTTTAAGCTCAGATGAGTTGATTCTACAATGATTGGTTTAATACAGCAAAAAATATATTGCTTTGTAGAAGAACACCTGGCCTTTATTCAAGATGCAGGAACAAAACAGACTATTATTATTCACAAACAAATTGCTTGCGTATGTAATGTACTCGCTTAGCGCTGTATACGTTTACAATTTATATGGCTGCCTTTTATGGTCTTTCTCTTATTTTTTATTCAACACCCTGTATGTTCAAATTACTATTTACGATATAGGTTACATAGGTTTACTAGTATATTTTAGAGTTAATACTTACTATACTTTTATATATATTTTTCATGTGGCCTAAATGTTGTTATTATATGTTTAGAGACTGCTTTTTCATTGATAATAATAAATTATTTTAGGATTATTTTTATATTGCTCTTAATTTATTTCCTAAAAAGCCGATTGAGTACAGATGGCGTGTCTAAACCTAATTTAACTATCAAAGAATTTTCATGTTAATTTGAATATTTCATATTTTTATTTCGCCATGCTTGTCAGGGAACAAACATTGTATGTTAAGGATATCCCTTTTTTTCTGGACGGACTTTTAGCGCAATATTTTTCGAGCCGAAACCTCGTTTCCACTAAGAGCGAAGACGTGTTGCTGAGGCCGCCATGATGTCACACTTCCGGCAAAATGGCGGGAAGAGACAGTGTGAAGACCATTTGTACTAATACATCTTACTACTCGTTCTCATCCTGTATAGCTCAATACATTATGTATAGTTATATGTAAAATTAATAAGCTTATGCATTACCGTATAGTTTCGGTATAGATAGATTTGCACTACTACTTCTCTAGCATTGGGTTTCGTAGGAGGAGACTGAGTAAAGTAAGGTTAAGAAGTTATCACCAAGAACTCTTTATTTAATCATCTTCTGCCCTTTAGAATGTATATGAATAATGGGTAATTTCGAAGCTCTTGCTATACTTTTTTGTTATAAAGACATACGTTTCGGCAGGTAGATAACTTATTTACATAGCATATAACAATTTCGTAGGTTCATTAAATCTTAAGCCACATTGCACCTAGCGCAGATGAGAGAGGATATTTGCAAATCAGGCACTTTGAAAACCACAAGATTGCGGTGATTCAAGTGGGATTGCGGCATTAGTCAACTAAATATTACGAGCTAGAGGACCTGACATAGCAATGATCTTTCAATAATCATATTATTATAAACCCGTAGTAAACAAAGGAGGTGAAAGCTTGTAGAGGAATGCCAACGATCACGCAAAGACGAATGACCCGCGATTCCAGATATAAATATGTAGCTAATAAGTGATCGCACGTAACAATTGTGATCATGATTAGTGATTGGTAATCAGTGATTACTGGATCACGATTTGACGTGCCAATTTGACACGATCGGTGCGCGCGAGTCGCTAATCTATTCAATATCGTCGTAGTAAATTTACATGGAATATGAGACGTGAGCGATGTATGGATCGATACGGCAAGCGAATAGTAATGCAGAGTTGGTGTTTTTACTTACTATTAAAATATTATAGATGCATTGCGTCCCCAAAATATGTCTGTCCATGTGGGTGGAGTAAAAGTAGTCAATTAGAAATTTGTAGAGCAAATGTCGATGGTTATGCCGGTGACAGAGATTTATTTAAAAAAAAGAGTTCGGAAGAGTGACTAATAAAAAGGAAAGTATGAAAAGATTGGTGAATGTAAACGAAAGTAGTGAGGTTTGCTAGGATGCATTTTTACACGGATAAACACAAGCTACAATAGATGATTATTTTTTATTCAATCGATATGCTCTACCTACCCCAATAGTAGTTATGTAGCATACCTTGAGAATTAGTAAGTCATACCATAATGAACAGAATAACTTCGGTAAGAGGTTGGTAAACGCGAAGCAAAGATTTGTATTTCTAACCATTGTTACATATTAAGCAATTCCCATCAAATATTAAGACACCGTAAAACCTTTGAATCTCGAGAACAATATATTCAATCGTGAGTTACACCAACACTTGGCTCTTGACATTGAGATCTGTAACGAATCGGAATTATTCGTGACTATTGTTATTCACATTCGTTCTTAAACTATATATCTGTATCTCATATTGTTTGGCATTTGGTCGTATGTTATATTAATTGACAATAATCAGGGCTATACATCCCAAGAAGTTGTAGCCAGAGCTTTAAAATTACATACATACATACATATGCTCACGGCTATATTTCCCAGAAGGGGTAGCCAGAGCTAAGGAATTATAAATTCCTCAGCCACTTTTGGAAGTTGAGTGGGGAAAAGATGGCAAAAATAAAGGTTTTTGGTGATGGGTCTCCAACCGCATCGCCCAAAAATCCAATAGAAAGCCCCAATACCCTTAGTCGCCTCTTACGACACCCGTGGGTAGAAAGGGGTAGCGACCCCAGGATATCCACAACGGCAATGCTTAATACATCATGCTTTTATTTATTTATATTGATAATGAATAACAGAAGAGAACATATATCATATACTTTCAGACTTTGGGAAAGTAAGAAGGTCGAGAATCGATCCGGTTGTAACTGTATAAATCTAATTACTATAACGGTTTATCATTAATTGTTGATAAGGAACTCCTTCGAACTGAACATCATCTTTTACTAGAAATCCAAACTCACTATCAAACAGTTCCTAAAAATCCCTTAACTAAATATCATCATCTTTACAGTACTTTTCAAAATAAAGAGATAAAAAGGTAGAAAGATTTACAAGTTCATTTCGTAAGTGACATGAAAGTGGCTACGCCCGCCGTTTTGTTGCCGTTGGTGCAGCATCTTGTAGACTCACTTGTGTAATGTTTACTTTGATCAGCTTGTTGAAATGCGAATGGAGAACAACAATATTGCGCACATTCAGATAAAAAGATAATGTACTCAAAAAAGCTGGTGTCCGAAGTGTGAAGAAGAAATGTGCGTGAATGTAAACCAAGCTCGCAGGTTTGCCAAAATCGTATCTACCTACTCAAATGGGAACTATGTAACTACAACAATAAAAAAAAAACTTTATCAATCGGGGCTTTTATTTATGTGTGAGTGTGACTCAGTTGCCATTTTATAGAACGCAAAATTATTTATTTTCTGCCATCAATTAGAAGTTTAAGTCATAGCGCTAAGCTAGTTCTTTATATTTAAGTAAATCCTTATCCACCACCAAACTAAAGTACTACTACTTTTAAAATTCAAGGCGTGTAAAGGTAGCAAGATTTACGGCTACATTTCATAAGTGTCATGAAAGTGGCTCCGCCATTTTGTTGCCGTTGTTTCAGCATATTGTAGACTCGCTTGTGTAATGCTTACTTTGATCAGCTAGTTGGAACGCCGGTGAGATAACACGGCCTGCCTAGCCTCTAGTTGATGTTTTGGAGAGCTTATTCGTGTATCAGAAAAAAATATGGGTCATATATTAATCATAAAGCCTATCTTTGTTTTGGCTCATAAAACATAAAAAATCAATTTCATTTTATTTTGTTTGTGGATTGAAAATCTAAAGTTTTGCCTTAAATATTATTTATAGACTCTCGCAATTAGCGCCCTTCGGGATAGCCAGATAGGTTTGCTTGTAACTACTATTTTTGATTAATCGGAGTTTTGCTTTATATGTGACTCCGTTAATGTTTTATAACGCTGAAATATATTATTTACTATACTGCGAACAGTTAGAAGTTTCTTCTATAGCGCTAAGCTATAGTTACTAATATTTAAGAAATCCAAACCCTTCAAAAACCAACACTTAAAAATCCCTACACTAAATAACATCATCTTCATTTATTTATTTATTTATTCATACATGATAACCATCATTACAGGCACAGCCTAATGCAATGGCATCGGAAAACATAAAATCTTATAAAATACATTTCATAATAAATTATTAACATTAATAAAAAATAACTTATTCTAACACATATGTAATTTCTTCACTTGTAGCAAATTATGTTTAATGCTACTATTGTGAATTCATTCAGAGTACACCAAAACAAGTCTACATCCTCAGCAATTAAATTCAATGTACTAAGAGCCCGAGTGACTGGAGCCTCCCCTAGTAGCTTGGTGCGTGCGAACGGTACAGCCAATAGGGCAGGTCGTCGCCTACGACCCATGTACCTGTCTGGTATGTTGAGGCGAAGCTGCTCCAGTACAACTGGATTGTCTAACTTACCTCTGAGCACTTTGAATAGGTACAACACTAAAGAAAGCTGTCTCCTAACCCTCAGCTCAGTATATCCTACCATACCCAACACAAATAGAGTTGGGTAGTTAAGTGGGTAAAATGGGTATACCCCATAGTATTTGAGATATAGATACCTTACAAATTTATTCTGTATTCGTTCCAACATAAGACTATATTTAATTTCATGTGGGGACCAGACAAGTGCATTAAATTCCAAATTACTTCTAACTAAAGCATTGTATAATGCTACAATAGCTTTAATATTTGTAAAATCTCGCACATTGCGCAGAATAAAACCTAACTGACCAAAAGCCTTTTTAGAAATAATGACAATATGTTCCCTAAAATGCAATTTATCACAAAATTTAACCCCTAGATCTTTAACTTCAGTGACCCTGACCATGGATGAACCCCCAATGACATACTCCTGCTGGATAGGTGTTAATGCCCTAGTGAAGGATATCACTGCACATTTGGATTTGTTAAATTGCAGCTTGTTATCTATACTCCACTTTTCTATTCTATCAATGTCCTCTTGCAGTCTAATACAGTCACTTTGAGACCTAATTTGTTGGTATAATTTGAGGTCATCCGCAAATAATAGACTTGAAGCATATTTTACTACTGATGGGAGGTCGTTTATCATCAGAATAAATAGTAATGGGCCAAGGTTTGAACCCTGGCTAACGCCAGATCTAGTAAAATATGACTCACTTTTAAATCCAACCCACTCTACATATTGCATTCTGGCCTAAACCCATGTTGGGCTTCATCTAAATGTATATTTACTTGAGCTGATAATATTTTATGAATAGCCGCCTCAAATACTTTGGCTGGAGCTGATAGTATTGCTACTGGCCTGTACTCATCCACACTTTTACCTGACCCCCCCTTTGGCACTGGTACCACCCTAGTGGTCTTCCATTTGTTAGGGAATAACGCCTCTTTGAGAATAAGGTTATAAATGTGTAACAATGGGCAGGCTAACACTAACCTACAATCTTTAAGAATATATTGTGGGATACCATCCGGACCTGCAGACTTTTTTGATTTAAGCCCTTTCAATGCCCCCTGCACCTCATTAAGTGTAATCTTATCTAACTGTACTCTGGCTGAGCCATTTGCCACACCAGCTTCAATGATTGCAGAGTTCACATCTAACTTAGGAGGTTCAGAGTTGTGGACTGAATGAAAATACATAGCAAATTCATCAGCACAAGCCTGTTCGCCCAGAGGCACCCCATCTTTCAAAATTACCTTTGCATTCCTATTTGCTTTCTTTGAATTAATATGACTCCAAAAGGATTTTGGATCTTTTTGAAGATTAAATTGCATTTGCTGTTCATATTTGTCATTAGCATCTTTAATGTTCCTTTTTACCCTAGCCCTACATTCAGAATACAAATTATAGTCCTCCCTTGATTTACTAAGCTTAAATTGTTTATGAAGATTATATTTTAGTTTAATGTCGCGAATAATGTCACTTGTGTACCACTCTGGGTATTTGTACCTGGGGTTCACAGTCTTTCGCTTTTTTTTGGGCACACAGTCATCAAACACAGAATGAATTGTATCATAAAAATAGTTTAAGCTCATATTTAAATCCAATTCATATAGCGAAGACCAATCTATAGTTCCCAACAATGAATAAAGAAGGGGGAAATTAGCTTTGTTGAAATTCCATTCTGAACATTGGTGTGCATACCTGTCAGACATCTGCTCGGGACCAGCTGGAACTTTCGACGGGACATGGGTGGTATCGCCTCTACCGTCGGCTGCACGTCTCGGCTGCACACAAACCTCCAAGGGAGGGTGTTGTATGTCCACAGGCACTAAGCACTGTTTAGACTCACCAACACTTACGTTCCCGGTCCCCATTGAACTCAATACTAAGTCTAACGTTCTATTATTGCAATTCCTTACCTGGTTACACTGAATAAATTCACAATAAGTACTAAAATATTCATAATAATTGGTTACAGTTTGCGAACTCGAATACATATTGAAATCACCCGCCACTACAATATTTCTATATTTCACGGCAAACTGTTCTATTGTTTTGAATAATAGCATGTATTCAGTATCACTACTCTTTGGGGGAATGTACACAACACATAAAACAAATAAGAGTCTGTTTCCTAAATAAACACCGGCACAAACAAGTTCAAATACTCGCTCACTCAGTTTGACGTCTTCGGGTACCGTTATTTGTCTCAGCTGTAGTCTCGGTGTTGCCACAATAAGCGCTCCTCCCTGCTTCCGGCCGTCCATACGGTCGCACCGGAGTAAAGTGTAGCTTGGTGGAGTTATTTCTGCGTCGTAAATTGAACCGTTGCACAGTGATTCGCGTAGAACAAGCTAGGTGGACAAAAGTCATTGTCCAATTTCCTGGAATTGATCGTTTTATGTTGTCAAGAACAACCCTATTATCTCATTTCCAAGAATTGATTGTGCAAAGTCCCGTTATGGCTTGCTAATGAGGTGTTAAAGGGTAAGTAATGACGATTATTACTAATTTGTAATCGTCTCAGTTGCAATTTTGCCACACATTCGACAACACCTCATGACTTGTGCAGTAAACGAATCAGTGTTTTGTGCTATGGATCCTATTAGTACAGGTAAGAACATTATATTTTTATATAAATCTTACTCCTAGGTAACTAAATCCAATAAAATTTTACGGTCTAAAGGATAGTGGGAAAAACACAAAAAAATAATTTCATTTTAAATGTTTTATAGACTGCAACTTTTTGTCTCCACATGTCTCCGGGTTAGATTTTATATATGTCGTAGATCTAAGCCTAAACTTAATATTAAACATCATTCTCCATGCTCCTTTTTTGCTCTAACATTTTTTTTTATTTTTTTTACAGAGCAAGTGCTTAGTGTTTCGAAAATTGAATTTTTCGAAGAGTGGATCAAACACGATAAAGAAAACAGAAATTCACGCATTTTCGATTATCTTTCGGTTAAATTTGATCTCTCAAATATAACCGAAGTATCCTTGCGTGAAATCACCAAGAGCATCGCTGCTAGTGGCACGAAAATAGCCCAGAAATGGAAAAGTGCTAGTCGCATTAGGGAAAGGTTTCTCTCTATGCATAAAACATGGCTGGAAGGCACAGACTTTCATTTCAAGGTGTCTGTTAACCCTCCAGTTGCCACCACTTCTACTGAGGGTGCTCAGCGACCGGGAAGACCTCAAAAGAGCTTTGAGGAGTCATCATATAAAACAAAAAAACGACGTGTGGACGGCATCGTTTCTGAATGGAGTGCAAAAGAGTTGGCAATTGCTGCAGAAGTAGCTAGTAGATCGGAAGGCAAGCGGAACGTTGCCCAAGCTATAAAGCGAGCGAGTGATGGAACAAGTGTTGAGCAAAATGTATCCTGCCCTAATGGAAGACTTCTCACCAATATTGAAGCGTGTGCCTATTATATGGACGCTAAGTGTACAAGTCACACGTACAAAGCTACGAGGAAGTGGGAAATGAAGGCGGGACATAAAGTGTTTCCATCATACTATAGTATACGTAAGTGTTTTTTATCCTGTTATCCCCCTTCGGAGCACATTTCTGTAACGGAAACACGCGCAGAAATTAAGCTACAATCGATTTTAGACAAAACTGCTGAGAGATTAGTAAAAACACAGGAAGAAGTTATAAGAAGTGTGCTTCCACAAAATTCGTCATTCACTTTAATACGAGGGCTGCTATTTATGTATCCGGAATAAAAAAAAGAAACAAACATATATCAATTAATATGGTTTTATTGCTTCTCAAAATATTCGCCGCTCAGATCTATACACTTTTGCATGCGTTGAAACCAATTTTCATAGCACTTTTTCCACTCAGACTGAGGTATCTCCAAAACGTGCATTTTGAACGCATCGACTGCCTCTTCGCGGCTCGAAAAACGTTGACCACGTAATTTTTTCTTCACATTTGGAAATAAATAAAAATCATTGGGTGCCAAATCAGGGCTGTACGGCGGATGACCTGTCAATTCGATCTTTTGAGCTTCTAAAAACTGAGTTGTGACGGCCGACCTGTGACAGCTAGCATTGTCGTGATGCAGAATGATTCTACGTTGTCGGTTAGTCTTTCTTATTTGTTCAAAGACTTCCGGCAAACAAATGGTCGTATACCACTCCGAATTAACAGTTTTACGATTCTCTAAAGGCACTGTAGCTACATGGCCATTTATACCAAAAAAACAAGCGACCATTTGCTTCAATGTGCTTTTTGCACGAATAACTTTTGTTGGGTTCGGCTCATCTTGGAACACCCACACCGTGGACTGCTGCTTAGTTTCGGGGTCGTAAGCGTAGATCCAAGATTCGTCACCTGTGTAGATATTATAAACAGCTTTTGACGCACCACGGTTGTATTTTTTTAACATTTCTTTGCACCAATCGACACGAGCCTGTTTTTGATCAATACTCAAGTTGTGCGGAATCCAACGGGAGCAAATTTTTTTTACAGCTAAATGTTCATGAAGTATCTTATGTATGCTCGTCATACTAATGCCCAGAGACGCCTCTATCTCACGATATGTAACATGACGATCTTGAGTTATTAGTTCCCGGACAGCATCGATGTTTTGAGGTACAACGACCGTTTTAGGGCGACCTTCTTTAATTTCATCAGTAAGCTTAGATCGTCCACGATTAAACTCGCTAAACCAGTGATACACAGTGGTCTTTGAGGGTGCTTCATCCCCAAAAGTTGAAGTAAGCTGATCGATGCACTGTTTTTGAGTTAGACCACGCCGAAAATCGTAAAAAATCATGGCACGAAAATGTTCACGAGTTAAATCCATGGTGGTGAAGACACGCAATTTTCAAAATGACGCTACGATGTGAAAACAATTGACAGTCACATAAAAATAAATGTATTCTAAAGCTAAAGAGTTCTATTTTTAAATGATGTAATTACTTTTTAAATTATTGTTCTGTAAGTGGCCAGTTCCGGATACATAAATAGCAGCCAGTAAGTGGGGCTGTGACGGTAGTTCCGGCCACAGTACCTACAAACAGAAATTTGAAGATCATGAGGCCACAGATGAGTTCTTGTTCGTATTTTGTTTCGTGCCATTACGTTTATATCATGGTGATATAATTATTTGGCAAAATCCCCACCCTTCTTCGACAATGAACTGCCGTCCTATAAAATTTATATTTTCCAAAGAAACCACCGATTTCACTGTAGCTGAAACTAATAAAGTGTTGGAAGAAGTTTCGCTCCTACTTCCAACACTATGTTCAGTTGGTGATACTCAAATTTCTGTTGAACATAATTTTATCTTTAGTATGGTAGATGGTAAGATTTGTAACGCGTTGACGGAAACACGCTCTTCTCAAACTTGTTATATATGCAAAGCAACACCAAAAATGATGAACGAGCCCTTAACGGACACTTTTAGCGTAGAACACGATTTTGGCTTTGGTTTGTCCACTTTGCATGCTTGGATTCGTAGCTTTGAGTGCTTGTTACACATTAGTTATCGCCTTGACACCAAAAAATGGCAGGCCCGAAGTGCAGATGAAAAACAAAGTGTGAAACAGCGCTCAGACAAAATCAAGTTGTTATTTAAGAAAGAAGGGTTGATAGTGGACAAACCAAAGCCAGGATACGGAAACACAAACGATGGAAACACAGCGCGTAGATTTTTTGCTAATGCAGATAAGAGTGCAGAGATTACAGGTTTGAATGTTGAGCTCATAAGAAAATTTGATATTATCTTAAGAACCCTTGCCTCAGGCTATGATATAAATTTAGAGAAATTTGAAGAAGCTTGTCGTGAAACGCGTGAGCTGTATCTAAGTCTGTATTCGTGGTATTTCATGCCCGTTACCGTGCATAAGATCCTTGTGCATAGTGTACAGGTAATAAAGACAGCACTTCTTCCGATTGGACAATTCTCCGAAGAAGCCCTAGAAGCGCGTAATAAAGACCTGCGCCGATTTCGCTTGCACAATACGCGAAAGACGTCTCGCATTGCCACGAATACAGACTTATTACACATGCTTTTAACTACATCCGACCCTTTAATTAACGCCTTCAGAGATATACCCAGGAAAAAACCTGAAAAGTTAAATTCGGAAGTTTTAAAATTAGTTATCCCGCCTTCAGTGCCCATTTCGCGACCTTATGTAAATATCCCTCGTAATGAAAATGATTACATAGAGTCGGATTCTTCAGATGATGATAGTGATAGGGAATGATTGTAACATGTATAGAATATTATTTTTTAAGTAACTGACTTGTAAACATTTGTTTTTTATATTAGTTTTAAGTTTAGAAAAATGTTTAATGTGGGAGAATACATGATTTTTGCATTTTTTTAAATATATATATATTATTTTTTCATTCTTTGTGTTTTTATTTACACTACCCCCCTCCCATTTACCTTAAGTCATGAAATGCAAAACAAAGTACAGAATACGTATGATTAAGCACATATAGAGCCATTCGAGTCGAAAAATAATTTTGTCCATCTAGCTTGTTCTACGCGAATCACTGTGCGTTGCAACCAGTTTCCGTAATTGCATACAGATCCGCGTTCATTGAATGTAAGCCTGTGCTAAAGTCTTGTAGTTTAGTTCTGAGCCCCCTGACATTTTGGTAATAAATTTCAATTGGCTTTCTCTGTGATATTTGGTTTTCGGGGGGCTCGAAACCAAATCCACTCACAAAATTCAACATTCACCGGCCAAATCTCCGGTAGACATAATTTTTCATACATCTTTTCTGGCACACTTATGATAAAAGACGCATATTCTCTTTCTGTTCTGTGTCTGATCTTCGCTACTTTTATCGAGTTCTCTTCACCTAATACCTGTTTCACATATTTCTCCAAGCTTTCTTCCGTTGTTTCTTTTTTCAGACGCCAGACATGGAGAGATTTCTTCCTTTCTATTCCCTGAATGTCAACTGCCTTTTCGTTACCTCCCTTTTGAACATCACCGCTGGCATATTTTCCTTTCCTTTGGACATACTTCCATTGTTGTTCTTCGTTTTCTTGTACTGCACCCTTGCCCTCGCTTTTACGTGCATTTTCGGAAACATTTACTGGCAACTCTGTTTCGGTAACATCCGTTTCATTCCTTACTTCATTCAGGGGTTTATTCGCGACTACCTTCTTTTGTACATTTTTCTTGACAGCGCTTGCAAAACTTCTCGTTTTCGCCACGTTCCCCAATTTTTGCGAGGCAATCTGCTTCGTTGAATTTTGATCCGTACTGCCTGCCATTAAAAGCTTATTTTGTTCGACCAGATGATTGACCTGCGCCTCCAATGAATCGATCTTCCTCGATTTTTCTTCTAATGATTTGAGAATAACTTTCATTTCCTTAAATTCCTCAACTTTCTTAGTGTATGCATCCTTTAGTGAAGTATATTCCCGTGTATGTTGTTCCAGGATAGCTCTCATTTCCGATCGGAATTCACGCACTTCTTCTAACACTTTGCACTCATTATCAACCACTACTGAGACATCTCCAGGGTTTGTTCGGCTGCCACGCTCAATTGTCACGAACCTGGTTGGTGTAAATGTCTCGTTTATGGTGTGCGCTCTCACTGGTGTATTGGAATTGAATTTCTTTGGAACACAACAAACACATTCCGGACACACCCACTTGGTTTTATATTCTTCCGAAAACACATCATACATCTCCTTAGTCAACGAGAGACACACAAGATGATATGTTTTCTTGCATCTTTCCAACGAACACTCCATATATAAGAGATCGTAAATAGCGGCATCACAGCCGCTGCACTTTGTCCCCATTCAAAGGGTAATCCAAAAATTATTTTTACAATCACAAGAAAAACACGTCCGTTCGCTCTGAGATCAAGTGAACGAAAAAACATTCATAGTAAAAACGTAGAAAGATTTATGGCCACATTTCATAAGTGACATGAAAATGGCTCCGCCATTTCGTTGCCGTTGTTTCAGCATCTTGTAGACTCGCTCGAGCAATGATTACTTTGATCAGCTAGTTGGAACGCGCGCCGGTGAGATAACTCGGTCTGGCCTAGCCTCTGATGTTTTGGATCGATTGTTCGTGTATCAGGAAAAAATATGGGCCTATAATAATCAAAAAGTTTTTACTTTGAAATGGTTATCAGACATTCTTTGTTTCATTTTGTCTGATGATAAAAAATATGAAATATTGTAATAAAGAATAATTTTTAGACCTACGCAATTCGGTATGCAAAGTTTTTTTTATTGTATTTATTAGACATTTTTATTCGATAGCAAACCCGAAAATAAAAGACTAATTTGAATATTTTTCATTTAAAACTACTAATTTGAATGTTATGATTTTTTTAAGATTGTTCCATTTTTGTACTTAATGACGTCATCGATTGACAGAATCATGTAGCGACATGCAAATTAAGTGAAATGTTTAATAAAAATGTTGCTGATTGCAAAACTTTTCACGAATTTGTGATCTAAAATGAAAATATTACGATATTATTCTAAACAAACCTATGATTCTCGATATTTTATTAATAAACTGCAAAAACTAATGGCTTTGAAATAACATTGAAGGTCAAACACTGTTACAGTTTTTTGATAAAATAACAGTCATCTTAGCTTTTTTTCATTTGATTTCAAGAAAATATTGCGTAAAAACATAATATCTCGAAATGGTTTTGTAATCAGCATCACTTTTATAAAACTTTGCATACCGAATTATTGATCTACGGGACAAGCGGATAATATTGATTGAAACTTTAACCTATCAAAAGAAATACATAAAAAATAGTATAGTAGAAATATAAAAAATGTAGAATAACTCAAAATGTTGTAATTGGTCCTTGATATAAATTCGGTATGCAAAGTTTTACTAAAGTGATGCTGATTACAAAACCATTTCGAGATATTATGGTTATAAACAATATTTTCTTGAAATTATATCAATTGAAGCTAAGATGACTGTTATTTTATCAAAAAACTGTAACAGTGTTTGACCTTCAATGTTGTTTCAAAGACATACGATTTTGCAGTTTATTAATAAAATATCGAAAATCATAGGTTTGTCATAAATAAAAGATGTAATTAAAGGAAAGAAAAATTTCGACACTGGCGGGGTTCGAACCCGCGACCTTCGGGTATACGCCCCCGTGTCGCTCTGCCAACTGAGCTACAGTGTCAGTTGGCATCCAGCGCGAAATTTCTCTATCCTTTGTTTCTTTTTTACACGTTCAAGTAGTGTTTGCGTTTCCTACCTCCGAATTTTAACTAATTCGGACGGCCACTTGTCTACCTTTTCAGATAGAATGCAAATGTTGGAAACGCCTAACTATCACATAATTTAATGTTTTTTGACATGAATTCCTCATGTGGGGATTATTACTCATAAATAAAAGATGTAATTAAAGGAAAGAAAAATTTCGACACTGGCGGGGTTCGAACCCGCGACCTTCGGGTATACGCCCCCGTGTCGCTCTGCCAACTGAGCTACAGTGTCAGTTGGCATCCAGCGCGAAATTTCTCTATCCTTTGTTTCTTTTTTACACGTTCAAGTAGTGTTTGCGTTTCCTACCTCCGAATTTTAACTAATTCGGACGGCCACTTGTCTACCTTTTCAGATAGAATGCAAATGTTGGAAACGCCTAACTATCACATAATTTAATGTTTTTTGACATGAATTCCTCATGTGGGGATTATTACTCATAAATAAAAGATGTAATTAAAGGAAAGAAAAATTTTTTTTTCGACACTGGCGGGGTTCGAACCCGCGACCTTCGGGTATACGCCCCCGTGTCGCTCTGCCAACTGAGCTACAGTGTCAGTTGGCATCCAGCGCGAAATTTCTCTATCCTTTGTTTCTTTTTTACACGTTCAAGTAGTGTTTGCGTTTCCTACCTCCGAATTTTGTTGTCCGAATGTTCCGAAACGCAAACACTACTTGAACGTGTAAAAAAGAAACAAAGG